>JAUTXW010001772.1:0-363515 GCA_030620095.1 Kuschelorhynchus macadamiae
CGGCTGTATGCCGATTGACCGTAGATGATTAAACTCCTGTTTGTTGTAATACATATTTTTTTATTTTTATGATCCATGTGTGAGTTGGAAATATACAGGAAATAAAATATTGGTAGTGACTAGTGCAAAAAAATAAACAACTAAAAAGGGGTTATGATCTTCATTTTGCAAAAATAACCAATTTCAAGGTGGTGTATGTTTGAATTGTGAATGTAGATGAAATAAAATGTCGATAATGCAAAAAATTATACAAATAAAGAGTGCTAACGAACTTAATTTTGAAAAAATAACCGAATTCAAGGTAAGTGGTTGCAATTTGCCAGAACAGAGGTTTATTGAAATTTTCGCAAAAGTATGTACGATTTAGCTAATTGGATATGTGGTCGTGAAGTCTCTAACTCATTTTACTGTTATGTTTGTTAAAACACTTAAAGGAAAAAATAAAAAACATACGTTTTCTGCAGATCACATGAAATATTCGGTGAACTATGCTACGGTCGGAAGTGTTGATATTCGCACTCAGCTAGACACAGCTTATAGAAAATCTCTTAGAGATTTTAATGAAAATGTATCCAAAAATCGTTATAGGTTTAAACAAAATTATAGATTGTGTAAAATTTTGCGAGCTGGCACTACGTGACTATGATGAAACGGCTTTGTCTGAAAATCCAGGGGTTTTTTGAGGGTTTATAAATTTTGTTGAGGAGTTGGGCTAAGATAGACTATCCGCTTTAGCAATGTTAAGTATCGAGAAATCGTTTATAAACGGAATGTGCGTGCAATTTTAACGAACCTGTCATACAGCATTTTTCTAATTCAAAATAACGAGGAGGAGACCTGAACTTCAAGAGAATTTAAAGCTCAATTTAAAGATAAGGTATTTATTTTTATTTTAAATATGCCTATTTTTAAATTTGTTATTGACCTCCCAATATAATTCACCACGAGCCGCCTTTGTGTCTGATCATAAATAAAAAGTAACGAAAAATACTGAATTATTATAAACAATTTAATTGGGTTAATACCAATGTCATTTACTGAAATTATTTCGAGTAGAGTTTCTAGATTAAACATAGCAATTAACACGCACCACTAATTAAAACCAAATCGCACTTGCAGCCTGCGTGGCTCGCGTAGTCGCGAATTTTCAATGGTCCAATAATGTGATTCTTTTTATTTAGTAGGATTATTTACTTACGGTAAAGGGATAACTTGAGCTTTCTTTTATAAAAGAGGAAAATACGATGACAAAATACATTCGTTAATAATGTATGTAATATATGTTATAATTTTCCTAACGACAATTAAATATTAAAATATACCCTATCGTCTAAAACTTCCAAAATAAAACATACCATGCTAATCCAACCGCTCAAGTTCCTCTCTAAATTCTTTGAGATTGATTATTTGCGTGGCTTTAAAAGAAAATGTTACAGGAATATCTCTAGTAATGTTTAACTGTATGTTGGAGTGTAGTCTACTGTCGTCAGCATAGGATTGCTAGTAGAAAAAAACAGGTCATTGATGTTCAAGAGGAATAGGGTAGGTGAATGATGAATCAAAGGACAGTTTTGAGCGAGGACATATGATCCTTCACTAAAAACTCATATAACGAAGGGGTCAAAAAATGCTTTGTATGTAAGCATTAAGATTCAATATGATATTACTTTATCAATTCATGATCTCATGAAAAAAGTATTTCTTTAATGGCAAAACTTTAAAAACAAACATTTGATTTAAAACAAATTTCGTTTAAATTAAGTTGATCGAAGGTTGCATTCGACCGTTTTGATGGAGCTTCATCAATGTCAGTCTAGATGTAAACAAAAAGCCTCAAATATTATACGTTAATTGTTACGCTTATTGTCAAAGTCTAGCTCTAGAGCCATGGAGCAGTCGGAGGAGGAAGAAGAAGCTGATACAGAAAAAGCTGGGTATTATTAAGGTACCAGATTCAAATGGAATGAAAGAGCTTACTAAAAACATTTGCACGCCTGCTTATAACATAGCTATTCTTCTATCAATACCTTATCATGTGCAAAAATCAAGTAGTCCTATTTTAATATATTGATGCGCTTTTCTCCGCGGAAATGTAGGCTATTATAATAAAAAGAACGAACGAAAAACTGACCACAGTTCGTCCAAGGTATAAGAACTGCAAAAAAATCTCTGATGTTAATGAAACTTAGATCAGAGCCTTTTTGGGATTGTTGTTATACACGTCAATATTCAAGTCAAATAATGAAGACGTAAGTAGTCTGTTTGCTATCACTGGAAAAGAAAGGCCTATATTCAGAGCAGTGACGTCACAGACGCGATGTCTGGCTATAATGGCTGCCCTCCGATTTGATAATTTTCGTGATCGGGAAGAAAGAAAAAAGTAAACCGAGTGGCTGCAATTTAAGAAGTATTTGATATTTTCGTTAATAATTCAAGAAATTTAACGTAATGTAAAGTGCATTCATAGAACACGCCTTTGGCCCATAGCAATTTTTAACAAAGTTGTTTATATCTGCAGTACAAATTCTTATATCATGTTTACGTCTGTTCTCGAAAATGATCTTAGGAGATTCATTGAAAATTTGGCAGACCAGTTAGTTAGTCCACATATGCGTCGAAGATATTTTGAAGTTCCATTCTGGACATACCAGAAGACTATCAAAACAATACTGTAGACGCCGAAGGAAAACTGGAAACTAGGAAGTATTGCTACATATGTCATTCAAGGTTGTGAAGAAAGACTTCGCCTGTGTGCTTCATGTGTAAAAAAACCAATTTGCCTGAAGAGTTCAAAGAAATGTGGCCAGAATTGTTGCCAAAATATGAGTAGTGATTAAAATTATATATTTTTTATTATCTGTGTATATAATACTGCAATTAAGTATTGAGTTTCTGTTTTGTTAAAAAAATACAAAATGGTTTTTTGTTTGTATTTCAAGGGACATATCGATATTTGAGTTTGGTTGCTATTGAATTTTTTTTATCTTTTCTTGTATTAAAGAGTTTCCATAAAAAAGGTAGTTGTTTTACTTTAAAAAATATAAACTAAAAAAAAATTAATTTTGGCTTGAAACAACATTTTACATAACGGAGTCTGCGAGACTCCGTGTCACCATTAATATTTCAGAAAGTAGTGTCACCAGTTAAGGGTTAAATAGAAAAATTAGAAAATATAAAGTCTATCTTAGAACCAATGTATATGTCCAATTTTATCTGTAATTTTTTTCGAATATACATTCCTTATAATTGACAGACCATGTACAGCAGGTAACTGAAAAAAAAATCGGAGATGCCAATTTTTTCAATAAATTTAACACCCCGTATATTTTATTATCATCAAAAGGATCTTTAAGAGAGCTTATCAAGAATATGGCACATGATATACTTGTACTTATCTTCAATAATTTCAATAATTCTTTATCTTTATGGTATCACAGCCCACTAATATAGTGGCAATAACAATTAAATGTTTGTGGTATTTTAAAAAGCTTTCTTAAGGACTATATTGCTTTAGTTTTTGTCGCCATTAATTGTGTGTTATTTAAATTTTCTTCTCAAAAATAAAGTCCTGGGTAGTAATTGCCCCAACTCCTTCCTCGCCATGTAAATACGCTACTAATTACCCCAAGATGTTTACAACCGTACTGGAGAAGTGAAATTTCACATAATGGTAGATATTAGATTATCTTCAAAGCAAAAAAATATATATATATTTTTGGAAGGTAATATAGAAAACTATACCCCTGGAAATAGCGAAAATGTCTATGTCTTGTTTCACGAAATCAGATTTTTGTATCATTGGATTCACTGGTATTACTAATAAATAAAATAGCCGTCAGATATTCAAGTACCAGTGCAAAAGGTGGTACGGAGTTTTATTACGAATATGCAAAAATATCGAAAAGTGCTGTTTGCTAAAAATTACCGGCAGTCGCGTCATTCATTGTTATAGAATTCCGATATTCTCTGTTGACCAGTAAATAAAAAAAATATAATTTTACTCTGTAAAATCGACGCCAAACTTATTAATTAATAATACTTAATAACAGAAATATATTTATGTACTGAGTGTTTTGATGTTTAACACGTTAACGTGTTACTGTCTTTATTAGTTTGGCGCCAACTTGCCAGACTAAAATTTTCTAGATGAAATAAAAAAAAATTATTTTTAGAGCAATTTTGAAGTAGCTTTAATTTTTTTTAAGAAATTGTTCATTCTATTTATACGAGTTTTATTGTAAAAGTCAAGTTTAACAAATAGTCACTGGGTCCACTGCATATTATGTAACATAATTTTTCAATAATATGTCTTATTCTATAATATAGAAGGGTAAAATGCATACTTTTTTCCTGACAGAATGGTCGACGGGTTAGCGAACGCATATATTGTTCAATGTAACGTCGAGAAAACAGTTAAGAATGGCGTTTCTAACATTTTTTCAATATGCTTGCTGTGGGGCCACTCCGGTAACGTCTTCAATATTCCCTGGAAATTTCATCCAAGATGGGTAAAACCATCTCGGAGTACAATGTATCGGGTGAGTAAACGATTGAAAAAAGTAAATTTACGTCGAACAGGTTCAATTTGGAAACAAACTGTTTATGCTATAGGATACATATGTAAATCGCGCTCATTCTAAAAATATTTTGAATTATACAGGGTTCGTCAAAAAAGTAGGGCTACTAAAAGTTGTATTTTTTTAAATGGGACACTCTATATTTGACTTGATTTTTAAGTCCTACATAAAATTCTAACACTTTTTTGTATAACATGTTATAGGGCTAAAATTGATACTTTATTAAATATTTGGCTTTAAACGAAAAAAAAAATATAAATTTGATGCACATCTATGATTAGCAATATAACGCCTAGTTGGGCCACTAAAAATTAAATACTTTGCTTCTGCACAAAATAGGCATGTAATAGAGGACTGCTTTCGTAATATTGAAGATATTAACATACAGGGTGTCCAAATTTAAATGACCCATTTTCACATATTTGAACCAATTTATTTCATTTTTTTAAATGGAACCCCCTGTATATTTTTATTTATTCTTTTTAACCATAAAAAAATTGACAACTTTTATTACATATATTATATATCTATCTTCAATAGTTTTGGAAATATTTTAAAGTTCCCTTTTTTTTGCGTAATTTAGAAAACTACCAACTCGATTAAAGTAGCCATAACGGGTGGCAGTAAAACAAAAGTATTTAATATTTGTATCATATAGTTTATTATCTAAAATTAATCCGATGAAAATTTAGACAATATAATAATTTGTTAATAAAATTGCTACAAAAAAAAAAGATCTAATAACCTTAAGATTTCAACATCAGAATCTACAGTAAGCAAGACCACAAGAAAATATAAATATCATCCATTTCATATTACATTAAACCAAGAGTTACACGCTGAAGATTTTAAAATCCGTGTTAAGTTTTGTAACCCAATGATAAGGGGAGTAGGGCCATTTCCGAAATTTTTAGATAATATTATGTTTTTGGAATGAATGTTACATTTCAAAGCAAAGGATCTGTGAACTGGCATAATATTATAAATATTTAAAAATTGTGTTGAAAAAGGGGTCTAATCGTCTGGTTTGCAAATAAGTAAATACGCTTCAATGAAGGAATACATTTCAATTTAGATAGTCGAAAACGTATATTAATAGGTACTAATTTTTAAAGTTCGATAAAACTGCTACGACCAATAACCATAATTTTTGATTAAAATTAGCGTCCAAAAATTCACGAACGTCCCGATGGTAATGAGCAGGTGCTCCGTCTTGCTGCAGCCACATTTCTCTTCTTTCTTCTATTCCGAGTGGTCTGAGAAGAATAGGCAGCTCAACGTTCAAAAAATCTAAAAATCTTTGTCCATTAAGTGGTTCATTAAAAAAACACGGACCTATAATATAGTTTCCAATGATTCCACACCAAACATTTAATGACCAATGATTTTGATGTTGTACCTCTCGTACCCAATGGGGATTAGTTATTGCATAACATGCATGCATGCCTGTTTACAGCTCCATTGTTTCTAAATGTAGCTTTACCGGAAAACATGATATTTGCTAAAATGTCCAGATATGCTTCAATTCCCCTTATCATTAAGTTGCAAAAGTTAACACTCCTTTCAAAATCTTCATCGTGCAACCCTTGGTGTAATTTCATATGATATGGATGATATTTATATCTTCTTGTGATCCTGCTTACTGTAGATTGTGATGTCTCAGTTAAACTAGCAAGTTGTCGACTACCTAAACTGGGATTTTCTTCTATATGAAGTAGAATTTCCAACTCTTTATCTTGATTTGTAGCAATTTTATTGACAATTGTTCTCTTCGAATATGCCACATTGCCACTAGCATCAAATCTCTCCATAACATTTGGAAGGCCACTTTAGAAGGCGCGCGTCGATCCAGATATTTTGCTTCATATAGCCTTTTGGTCAGAAGGCAATTTTTTTGAGCTTCACGCAATATATAGACCATATCTATCATTTCATTTTGTGAAAAATTCATTTTAAATTAGACGAGAATATGAAAGACGAAATGCAACGCACTAACAACAACACGTTTTTGACATTTCATACATTTAGTCGCCAGTTCCTATAGACTGTTTTTTCGATGGCTACTTTAATTGATCGAGTTGCTGATTTTCGAAATTATGCAAAAAAAGAAAATTCGAAAACATTTCGAAAACTATTGAAGATAGGTATATAATATGTTTTTTAAAAGTTTTTTTATTCTTAACAAGACTAAATAAAAATATACAGGGGTTCAATCCAACTGAAATAAATTGGTTTGAAAATGTTAAAGTTGGGCATTTAAATTTGGACACCTTGTATGTGATATCTTCAATATTACGAAAGCAGTCTTTTATTCCATGCTTATTTTGTGCAGAAGCAAAATATTTTATTATAGATGTCCATCAAATTTATTTTTTTTTGTTTAAAGCTAAATATTTAAGAAAGTATCAATTTTAGCCATACAACATATTATACAAAAAAGTGTTAGAATTTTATGTAGAATTTAAAAATCAAGTCAAATATAGGATGTCCTATTTAAAAAAATACAACTTTTAGTTGCCCTACTTTTTGACGCACCCCGTATAATTTAAAATATTTTTAAAATGAGCGCGACTTACATATATATCCTACTGCATAAACAGTTTGTTTCCAGATTTTACCTGTTCGACGTAAATTTACTTTTTCCAATCGTTGACTCACCCTGTATGTACATACATAAAAAATACATACAATCGAATTGATAACCTCCTTTCGTTTTGAAGCCGGGTAAAACTAAAACTTCTTTTGAATCTTCCACATGAAATACTTGGAAACACTTTGTAATTCTTTCCGTTCCATATCTATTTTTACAGCTCCTTGAAGGATGCAAAGAGATATTTGATAATACACTTCTCTACACATGTTAGGATATAACGTTCGTCAGGTCAAAGTGCTTATTTTGACTTGTCGAAATCGTTTAACTGCTTGAGCCACAGAATTCTGCTACGGAAGCTAGAAAAGTATGGATTTCGGGGTAAATGTCTTAAATGGCTGAGGTCATATTTGACGGGTAGGTTACAGTCAGTAAATTGAAAATATCAGATCAACAAAAGTTAAATTACAGTGTCCCGCAAGGCTCAGTATTGGGCTTAATTTTATTTTTGTTATATATAAATTACCTTCCAGATCTAGATATAAATGGAAAAATAACATTGTCTGCCGATGACGCAACAATTCTATGGAGTGAAGACACCCTGTATGTTCACTTGTATTTGTGATTTAAAAAAGATTAAGGAATGGTGCGATTGTTTATTTGCAATATTGCCTTATTATATATGTTTTTCAGAAGATTCCTGTATCTACTATCTATCCTTGCGTTGTCCATTGCTTTAAATATGGCCCATAATTCAACTTAGTCAAATTCCTTACTATAATCGACAGAAGCAGGGTGTAGTGGTGTATTATATTTGTTAGATTTGTCTATTAATATTCTAATGTTCTATATTTGCTCGACTGTAGCGAATCCTGTTCGAAATCCTGCCTGTTCTGGAGATTGGTAGTTGTCGAATTTATTAGTAAGTCTGTTCGTAATTATTTTTGTGAGTAATTTGTAGAGTTGCGGAAGAAGACCTATTGGACGGTAGTCCTGAATGTTGAGTTTGTCACCTTTTTTATAAATTTGAATTCTGTATTCCGTTAAATTTTTTGTAATTTATATAGATTCGAGGTGGTCGCGCCACCTAATCGAATTATTTCTTTGGTGATTCCGTCTTCTCCAGGTGCTCGGCCGTTCTTCATTTGGGACAATGCATGTTCAATTTCGCTAGTTGAGATTTCTGGGATTTTCGGGTGGTAGCCTTATTGTATTGTGGAGTATAGGTTCTCGTAGTAAGTTTTGATTGATTCTTTTATTCCGTCCCTATCGCTTATTAGCTGGTTTTCTTTATTCTTTATTTGATATATCCTTACTTTGCCAATTTGGTATTGTACCTCCTACCTCCTAATGTCTCGTCTCACTTCTTTCTTCATCGTTTTATTTAGGTTCTTGTATTCGGTAGATGTTTTTTTTAGTTTTCTTCTTTTCTTCATTAAATCTTTTGTATTTTGTGCCAATTTACCCTGTTTGTGCGTTTTGTTTGCACATATTTTTCTGGTTACTGTTTGGATGGTTTTCTGTATTTTATTTTCTAGCTCATCGATTCCCATTTCCGGTAAAGTATATATGGGTATTAATTTTTTGGTTAGTCCCGATTGATATTTCGTTATGAGTTGTTGTTTGAAGTAGTTTGTCCCGTTCTAGTTTAGTGTTGATGCGCAATTGGTCTCTTATAGGTCTATGATCGCTGCCCATATCTAAGTTATTTAGAACAGTAACGTCCATTATGGTCTATTTTTTATCGACTATGATGTAGTCTTCTCCATGTCCATCTTATGTTTTTTTATTTATTGAGGAAGGAGTTCATACAATGCAGATAATCCTTTTGGAGATAGTTTAGTTCTCTCATTTGATTCACCCAAGCCAAATTGATATTTTTATCTCCACATATATTACTCTGTCCGATATTGACTTCATTTTTGTAATCTGAACCTTGATTCTTTTATTTATTATTTATTTAAGTATTGTTATTGTATTGTTACCCCGCCTAAATGGTGTTTATTATTCTGATATAGTATGTGTCCACTTTTGAGGGTAATGCACGTCTCATCAGTGCTTCTTGTTTCGCTCAATTCAAGGATGTCCCATTTTATGTGCGGTAATGCTTACTGTAGAGTTCTAATGTTGTAAGTAACTACGTGTAGAGTTTGTTGGTTTCGTCTTTTATTTGATTGCGAATTTTTGCCTCCCCCAGAATCCTTGAGGCAGACCTTTCTAAAGGTGTGGGATTTGGGGGTATGACTCCTACCCACCTGTGATAGTGTTCCATACGTTTTGAAATTCGCCAAAGGGACTCCCTTATTTATAGTAGTCCCCTGTTATTTAATCATTTGCAATGCAATCCTAGACAGATATTTGATGGGAGTAGGTTTAAGTTTGAGGTAAAGAAATTGCTTTTTGCGAGAGTCTACTATGACGTGGGAGAGTATCTCAGTGAAAGATTGACTCTTGTACATGTTTTGTTTATACATTTTTAACAATATTCAAAGAGTGTATACTTTTTCGTATGTGTTTTAATTACTTTATTTAATCAGATTTATATTTAGACTTTCTCTTTTGCTGCAATTTTTATTATTAGAATAGTTATTTATATCATTATAGTTTTTATGTATGACTGTTTGCTCTCTTTGTATTAACATTTATCGGCTTTGGCAACAAGAAATTTTTCTTCTGATAATTACGCAGAAATAGGCGACAAAGTGACAAGTTTCTTTAAAAAATTAAAATTTACAAAGAAATATACGTCTTTCATTTTTTTGTTTAATCCTTTCGCAATGATGGTACAATGTCCATTCAACTTGCCAGCTTCATCAGTTAAGTTAACAATACAGAAATCAGGTTTGGTAAAATTTTCTGTCGCTAGCTCAACCGATTTCTTATTTAGGGTGTCAGAACATTTCTTCCTAGGGGGTCTCATAAAAATTAAGCATAACATGCTTACATTGCAAGCTCTGTAGTTTTCCCATACAGTGACACTCAATCTATCAAATTATCACTGTGACGTAATTTGAATGGAATAGGTAATTAAGCAAAATGCCCTGTTAATTAATAACTACTTAATGATTATGATATCTTAATTTCATCTGAAGTATCGTTTCAATTGTTTGGGAACATTTGCAAATTAAAAATATTGTTTTACGCATATGGTGCTTAGTTAACAACCTAATTACCAATTTAAAATGTTATCAAAGTTGCAGAATTTTATAAAATAACATTACTCTCAGAAACACTTTCATGATTTTTTTGCTATACTATACTATAAAATTGAAATACATATGAAATTGAAACAACTTTATATACTATTTCATTCCCTATAGCGGGTGTCAACGAATCAATTATTAAACGTACCAAAATGGAATTTGACTTAAGTAAATGGTATATTTCTGCACATTTTTTGCTTTCCGGTCTCTTCCAGTTTCACTAGAAATGGGTTCGGTTTCGAAATATCGAATGGAACCTTCGGTATATCTTTACATTTCTACTACATTGCTGAAGTGTCAGCTGTTTATTTCAAATAAATTAACTTTTAGGTGATTTTTATAAAGTTAATCAATAATACAACGATAATTTCCTAGCCTTTTTAAAACAATCTATTGGGATTGTGACCATTTTATTTTGGAACTACGTCTATTCCATATATAACCTAGAAAACTTTAAATGCAACAGTTATTTGAGTTTTTTACAACTTTTTCGATTGTAATTCAGAATACGTCAGTTGTATTTCAGATTAGTCAATTGTAATTCAGAAAGCGTCAGTTGTAATTTAGATTGGTCAAATGAATTTCAGAAATTTTCATCTGTAATTCAAAAAGCATCAATTGTATTTCAGAATGCATTTCGGCTTCCTATGCTTCAATTTATAAACACACCTTTGAAATGTTTGGTTTCTGTGCCAACGGCTTTGACGATCCTTTTGTTTGTAATAATAATGGTGTGTAAGTGCAATATTGTTGTCACCGTGGTTGTTATATAAAAATCTTAACAGAGAGAAACAAGTGTTGAAGTATATTCTCATGGAGCTGAAAGGTAACTGCACAATTTGCCGTATTCTATGTTATTCCAAATCACGAATACTACCATGTGGTCATTTATTTCATCCAAAGTGTTTACGTCTAGACGACAACGAACAAGTGCTCTGCCATTTCTGCATAACGGAAGTGTTTGGAAGAGAGCCGGTTTAATGAAAAAAATACGATCGTCATAATCAGAATGGTAGGAAAAGAATTGTGGAATTTGCCAACAAATAAGATGACTGTGCTCTTTTAGCCTTTACGCTACTGTTACATATTTGCCCATGCTTAATCCTGTTGAGACCATATGGTCTAAAATAAAATCTCACGTGCCGCAGGTTGTAGCCCCTGAAGTTGGTGAATTGATATTCAATAGAAAAATCTGAATTACAGTTGACGCTTTCTGAAATTCATCTGACCATTTCTGAATTACACTTGGGAAAGGTGTAGTGGCTTAAACTTGTCGAGATTTTAAGAGTTTATATGCAGTTTTCATGTTGTTAACAACGGTTTGAATAAAGGCAAGCAACAATTTGATCAAAAACATAACCATAAATTACGCACAGGGAATGAATTCTTTAAAAGAATATGAAGTTTGCCTCAATATTCATTCATTACTATTAACCCCCCCCCACCCCTCTATATCAGCCACTGACTGCTCACCTAGAAGATATTGTGTCAATATGCCGGTGATTGTATGTTCATGCTTTAAGAAGTGTTTACTAACTATCAGCCCTTCTGGGCTTGGTAGAAGCGATAATGCTTGCTTCATGGAGCCGTGGAGTATATGATACGACTGTAGTGTTTACCTACTGATTCATGTAAGAAAATTGTGTTTACTAAGGCTTAATCACGTCTGGTTTGATTAAACGCTTATTTTCAGCCGGGTACAGCTTTGGATAACAAACATATTTAAATTCATAGGACAGAAACTTTTACGGCTTTGGTCAATTAAGAAATCATAGTTCTTGGGTTTGGAGTGCGAATTATTTTGCGACATTCAGCGTTCTGATCTCGTGGAGTAAAGACTCCTGAAAATGCCTTGTGTAACAGAAGGCGAAACGTCGGAAAATATTTCTGATCCAAGTTGACCATGATTTCGTAATAATTCCATTCAATTGTTTTAGAAAAGCGCGTACTTATAAATATAAATAAAAATTTCCCAGTTTTACTGAAATACTTCCAAATTGGGAAAATAACTCAAGAGTAGTATTAATTTGGATTTTTTTAAATAATTAATTGATATTATACTCGTTTGGTCTAGGCACGTTAACTTCACAACACAAATGTCAAGTGACAACTATCGCTGATTAAAATCACCTTATCTAGTTTTCTAGAGAACATACCTCCTGCATCGTGAGATACTGATTAGCGATGGGATTGGAAATAAAATAAACTTATCAATATCTTAAATTTTATTAAACAAAAAAAATTACACGTATTTCAATTTCACTATTTCTAGTAGGAATAAAGTCAAAATTATTATAAATTGTGAAACAGTTACACCAACTATTCTGGCTGAATTTAATTACCATTTTGCTATGAGGTACCTTAATTTTATTCTTTACTACAGTGCCTCAACAATTGCTCCGCGCCGATAATATCAAGTACGAGTTAAGAGGTATACAAAAGAGTACTGTAATAACACCTCGTACATATTGTACAATATTTTATTTCATACTATTTTTATTCTCTTGTAAACTGAAAAATATATTTTTATTATATTTAGTTACACATTATTTTTGAAGTCATAATATATCGTTATATGTTTGATATGGAACTGTCATACTGTCGCTTGTTTAATATGGCATATATTTTGTCTGTCAAAATGATGTTCTAGTTGACAAAATTAGGAGCACTGCTAGGCAACGCTTTAATACCGTAATAAGCTATTTATTTCATAATGTCTAGTAAATCTACTTACCTTGCACTGATTTACGCCCGGTCAATCGAACATTACAATATATGATACTGTAATGTGTTGCCTAACAACACTACTGTGTTATTGTTATTAAGAAGCACTTGCTTGCCAGGTCTTACTGTGACATTCTATCACTTACAAATACAAATAGGTGTAAAAAATAAAATATGGTTTTATGTATTTGACAGTGAGAAGTAAAACACAATCACAATTATCCATGGAAAACAATAGCTATACCTTAAAGTTATACGATTGTACAATAACAACTAATAATTTTTAAATGTTTATAAACATAATTTTTTTATTAATTTTAGAAAGACAGTATAAAATAATAGTTATTTATACTATAAGGGATGTAAGTAACATTGACCAGTCGAGGACGAGTTCGCTGGCAAAAAAGTTCGAGACTCGTTAATGTACTTACATCCCTTATAGTATATAACATTTTTCCCCCTCCCTGTATGGTATGTTTACAAGAAAATGTTGGATATATTTTTGGATTTTCATTATCATTACATTCGATAGCATTCTCATTAAATTATGAAGGCAGCCGTGATCCGTTGCCAGAGCAACATAAACAGTTTTTATTTTATCAACAACGTCAAGTTGACAATTCATAGCGAAAAGTTTGAAGAAGTCGAATTGTTTGATTCTGTGTGGACAAAATGGATGTTTCAGACATGAAAGAATCAGCGAATATTGCTTGTTTACCTCTATTACCGGAGAAGTCGAAAAAAAGTTATGAAGCAGCATATAAATCCTTTAAGAATTGGTGCCAAAGCAAGACGGCTACTGCAGTCTCAGAAACCTTGGTTTTGGTGTATTTCCACGAAAAAGATGCTATATTAAAGTCCCCATCAAGCCTTATGGTGTGAGTATTCGATGTTGAAGTCCACCCTTTTTATAGAGGAAAATATACATATTTCTAATTATCCAAAACTTCGAGCATTTTTGAAAAGGAAAAATGATGGTTAAAGACTTAAAAAATCGAATGTGTAAACAGAGAATAAGTTCATGCCCCGACGATATATACTTATTCATGAAGGTCGTAATGGTAATAGGAGTTGCTGGAGCGTGTCGTTCTAATGAACTCTGTGAAATGAAAATGGACAATGTTAAAATAAGTCAAGAAGTCATAATTGTGGCCATTCCTGACTCCAAAAATGGTATGTCACGTACATTTACAGTGACAAAAAGTGACGACACTTAGGTTTGTCAGTTCAAAATAATTCAAAAGTACATTAATGCAAGATCCCACATGACGACTATTAATCTGCGCTTCTTTATGCGATATCAAAATGGAAAGTGCTTGAACTGGTCTGTCGGGAAAAATACGTTTTCGTCAATTCTAAGTAAAATTGCGAAATTTCTAAAGTTTGAGAACTTCAAAATATATACTGGACACTCTTTTAGAAGAACGTCGGCAACTTTATTAGCAAATACTGGAGTTGATGTATCAGTTATCAAGCGACATGGTGGATGGAAATCCACTACTAATAAAATTTTATACAATAAGACCCAGCCAGAAGTCTCTTGCAGTGCTTAAACAGTGACAGAAACACTGGTTAGAAGTGAAGGATCTGTGGAGTCAGAAAATTTAATACACATCGAGAAGAAACGAGAAAACGTGTTTCCAAATTTTGTTAATTATATGAATAATTGTAATAATTGTACCATTAATATTCATTTCAACTAATATCACCGGATTTTTGTCCGGATTTTTGTAATATGTTGATGAAATCAAAAATTAAAGCTGCTTATAACAATTTTGGATTATTATTTCCCTAGGGATGTAAGATGAATCCTGTCGCAACCAATACCTTGTCAACTGCCGGCTTTATAAGGTAAATTACTATTACCGGCCGCAAATGAAGGTGTCAATTAAGTGCCCCCCCCTTCCCCAGACAAAACTTATAATAATTTATATAAACTAAACTTTTGGGGTTTTTTTGATGCGATTCTAAACTTGCACATATTTTGCAAATTTTTGCTCACTTGTCTAGAGCGAGATATTCCAGTGTTTTCCTCCACCACTTATGAAACTATTGTAGCGAAAAGCACAGGTCTACACAAAGACTATCTCGTATAAAATTGCAAATATGAGTGCTTAAAGAATATCGTTTATCCTACAGATCAATTGAACCCATTCTCTACAATTATGCATCATATTTCAAATTAATATTTTTACGAAGAGAAATATCTCAAAAGTGTGCAAAAATCGGCTATAGGTGAACAAAACGTTAAAAAGTTGAGGAAAGGGGCTAACTTTATTTTTATAAACTAAAATATCTCGCCCTGGAAAAGTGAGCAAAAATTGGCAATAAGTGTGCAAAAATTTGCAAAATTCGTACTTTCGAATCAGAAAAAAACATAAAACATTTAGTGCGGGGGGCTAACTGTATTTTTACAAAGCAGAATATCTCGCTCTGGCCAAATGTGCAAAAATCGGCAATACGTATGTCAAAATGTGCAAAAATAGTTCTTTCGAATCGCATTAAAAAAAAAGTTTGTTAAGAGGGCTAGCGTTAAGTTAGCCTTACCCATTTTACGTGGTTCATAGTCTCTCGGAAGTTAATGTGGAGACATTTTAATACGGTGGGCAAAATAATGTAACAAAAATTATTTTAAAATTTTGACCGGGGGAGGGGAGCAACTTAACTGACCCCGCAAATTAGCCCGGTAAGTAGTTAATTACCAGAAAATATGAAATAAAAAATATTGACCTATTTTGAAACGTCGTTACTCATTCAAACGAAGTTCGATTAAGTTTCGGCTGTCAGCGTTTAAAATATGTTCCTTGTCTCTAATTTGAGTTAAAAGGTTTCTCAATTTTCTATTGGTTTGCCTATTATACAGAGCGTTTCCTTATTCCTGCTGTAAATTGTTTAAAAATAACTTCAGAATTCTAGCTTATTTACCAGACGATTTTTATTTTTCGGCGTGGTTTTTTATTCATTGGAGTCATACCTTGGAAAGTTTTGGAGATTGTGAAGTTTTACATTTTCCCTAAAAAGATAACATAATTTTAACATTATGGTCAAAATTAAGAAGCTTGTTTTAGCATCTGATTTTTCTGAGGTATAATACCCAAGACTTCGTTTAAAAACTCAACTTCTGATTTATTTTTTTAGATTTACTATACAGAGTGTTCTAAAAAGAGATATACCTGATTTTTTTTAATGGAGTATTACGTTAGTTACTTATTATTACGGTTTATACAATGGAGGATTTTTATCTCTTGGTACCTTTTTATGCACTAGGATCATACGTGGCGACGCGAAAAAAATCGATTGTGATCTATTTTTTTTACTACAAAAATGAGATAGACCTGAAATAATTTTAACGTAATATCTTATTTGTTACTAGTTATTTTTGGTTATTCAACAAAAGACTATTAATTATTGGTTTACTAGGGTTTTTAAATTTTATGTTTTTCCTAAAATACCTAATTTAATCCAAGTGGTAAATTTTAACACTTGCGTTAAAAAATTATATTCGAATTTAATTGTTTTCCTATTTACATACAAGATGTCAAAAAAAATGAGATATATCTGAAATATTTTTAATTGAGAATCCGGTGTGTTATTGATTAAGCACCCCAGGATTTCTCATTCTTTGCAACCGGAATAACTACTGATGTAAATTTTTCATGAATAAACCTTTTGAGCATCCAGTGAGTCTTCTAATATAGCCAGTTCATTTCTTCATTTTACTTTATTCCAACCACAAAATAATGCCACCTTCTCAAAAAAAAACATTTGCTATCATAATCTCTTCATTATCTAGACCACCTTGTCTGCAACACGCAACTAACAAACCAAAAAAGGTTCCCACTAAACTAGTACATACAATTCAACAATGTTTGAGTGCCATTGTCCTGTCTAAATTTTGGGAGTTGCACGGAGGACATCTTTGAGCATTGGACAAGTCTGTTGACGTCGAGTTTTCAACTACGGATAACAAAACTGCTTACCACTTTCAAATGGTTTGCGTTAATTCGCTAAGGTCGTTTGCTCTTTCTATTTGTCAGGGCACTATTTACCATCTCTCTATTATTTCGAACACTACTACAAATTTGACAAATAATGTTTGCTCCACCGCAAAGTTGAAAAAAGACTCTTTATGTTACACTAGAAAGCTCATTAAGTCTTCAGAGGTCCAATTTATGAAATTAATAATAATAATAATAATAATGTTTATTATTTACAATATGTATACATATATAAATACAAAGTTGAAAATCATAAAACTAAGGTAAATAAAAGCACGCATTTCAGACTTCTGTAGACCAGAGTCTGTTCTACCAATGCGGCTATAAACCAAACAATAAATTTTAGCCAATAGCTAAATAATAAATTAATAACAAAAATGTACTAAGATTAGTAGAAAATGAAGAGAAGAAAAGAGAGAAGAAAAAGCAGTGGACAGAAATACAAAGAAAGAAAAGTGAAGCTGAGGGTATTTCAAAAGCAACTGAGAATTGAGTAACTGAGTAGTAATTTTCTTTTTAAAACTTTGTAATGAAATAGAAGATTGTGATATTTGAAATAAATCTGAAGGTAACGAGTTTATATTTAAGGCCATGTTATATGAGAAGCATCCCTTAAATATTTCAGTTTTATGACGAGGAATTGTTAAGGTACTCCTGCGTAAATTCAAATGATGTACTTCCGTGCTGCGAAAAATGATTCTGTAATAGAGATATGAGGGAGATAAATAAATGTAAGTAATGTATAATAAAGGCACAAGGCATGGAGCTTACGTCTGTTATACATATATAACCATGACATTTCTTTAAGCTTATGATATACCCTGTTTCTCCTTTTGATACCAAATATAAATCGAATACAGCTGTTCTGTACTTTTTGAACTCTAAGTGAATCATAACTATCCAAACACGGACCATATATATGATTGCAATGATTAAAATGTGACAATATTAATAAATTGCAGAGCTTCTTTTTAGTAGATTGGTAAAAATAATTTCTATACGGGTATAACGATTTGAAAGAGCAGTATGTTTTTTTAAGAATATAAGAAATATGTGAACTAAATCGAAGATGTGAATCTAAAACGAGATCTTAATTCTTTGGCGTATTCAACTATATTGAAACGTTGGTTACCTATTTTTATATCGACATGTGGCTTTACATCTTTAAGAATATTTTTATTATCAAATAAAAGAACAATAGACGGATTCAAATTTAGCATATGTTTAGAGGATATTTTAAGTAGTTGGTTTAAATCGGAGTTAATTTTAATATTAGCTTCTTTATAGTCAGAAGGTTTAAAAGATAAATACAGTTGGGTATCGTCGGCGTAAAGATGGTACTGGCAGTATTTAAAATATGTATGGAAAGTACTTGTGTAGATACTACATAAAAGAGGACCCAAAATGCTGCCCCGAGGAACCCCAGGATTAACTTTAAGAAAATCAGAAAATTGTGATTGTGATCAATTTTCACACGTTTAGATTTATCGGAGAGAAATGATTTAATAATGTTTGACTCATTTATTGAAAACCCTACACACTGCAACATAGAAACTAATATCTTATGATTTAAAAAATCGAAAGCTTTACTAAAACCCAATAGAATTAAGGCGGTCTAAGCTTTACTAAAACCCAATAGAATTAAGGCGGTCACTTCGCTGTTATCTCGAGCAGAAAAGATATCGTCAGTAACATCCGTCATTGCCGTTGCGCAACTATGTCCAGGGCGAAATCCCGATTGTTTCGTTGGTAAAATATTATTTATATTTACACGTGTGCGAATTTGAGTTTGCAGTACTCTTTCTAAAATTTTTGAAAATGTTGGAAGTATGCACATTAAACGAAATTGAGATAAATCCTTAGGAACACTTACTTTGGGAAGGTGTATGACAAAAGCTTTTTCCACATGTTTGCAAAATATTCTTAAAGAATACGTTCATTAACTATATGTGTTATAAACTCAAATTCTTTTGTGTTTATTGGTCTTAGCCTATTAAGCTCTTTCCACTTATCTTTTATAGAGCTATTTTGAAATGTATGTTTATAATAAGCTTTTTTCTCTAATTTAACTGATTTATTTGTTAAATTCCTCAACTGTTTATAATAATCCCATTTGCTAGGTAGTTTACTAGATTTAAAATCACGAAAGCTTTATCTCTTAATTTTTTCATGCGTTTGATGTTTTCTGTGATCCATGGCTGGAGAGGTTTATTGCGTTCAGTAAGCCGTTTAATAGGAGCATGCTTATTAAATAGAGGTAATATACTATTATTAAAATATTATATATCTCGTTAAAAAAATCTATATTTTTTTAATGATCTATATAGTTTTTTATTAGGTGGTTTAGGATCACAAGTGTAGTTAATCTCACCGAAAACTGAACAATGGTCAGAAAACGTACAATCAACGACACTCTTATTTACAACTTTATCGCAATTTGTAACACCTTTAGTTATTGCCTTTGGAGAAATATAGAATATATAATTTCGAATTAGTAGACTTCAAAGCACGGCTCCATCAAACAGCAATAGTTTATCACTACCTTGAACATCATGGAAAACATAAAACAGTACAGGTATGGGATCGTAAAACATTGATATTCCGGTTAAGTATGATTGTCATCCTGAAGTTCTGTAAAAATTAACTAATGCCATTTTCGAAAAATTATTAGTATATCATAGAGTTTTTTGAACTTTCACAGGTTCGAAGCGGATCAATAAATTTTTAAAATTATTTTCGACTATTTTACTTCAAAAGTTATTTGAAAACGAAAATACAAAAACTCAAAACTTGTATGAATAATCTCAAATAAACCAATTTTATTTTCTTGTAATGATAAGAACTTAAAATATTTAGGTTCTAAACCCCTTGCATGCATCAAGATATCTGGATTTGGGTATAGGTCATTCTATATGAAATGTGCCAAGATTTAAAAACCCAGTAACATATAGGATGCTCCATTTAGAAACATTACGGAAATATCTCATTTGTTGAACACTCAAACACAGCAAAATTATACTCAAATAACCACTCTTTTGAACGCATTACTCAGTAGCGACGCCGCGACGCGACCTTTCAAAATATGTCAAGTTTTCTGTCGGCGCGGAGCAATAAAATTGCTGAGCACTCTATTTACTAGATTAGGATAGCTTGATTAAAATTAGAACTTGGAATTATATAAAAACTAATAAATGGCCGCAACGAATTTAAGAGAATATATTGCTGCACGTAAGTTACATGATATGTGCACTGTGGCACGTCGATGCGGGTAACCGACAGAAACCTCATTAGACTAGAGAACGAGCCGAATACTCTTTTTCTCGACAAAATATAGCGAATGACTTTGAAACACCCGTCGCTGCTTAGTAAAAGACTTGTTTTCTGAAAAAAAATTAAAATATTTTTTTATATAATTTATGACAGAATAACGGCAAGTTTGCCATGTGTTAAACTTTTATAAATAGAAAAAAGTGAACATGAATAAAGTTTGACTTTCCGATAATCTTAATGAAAAAACAACATTCTTTTACTTGTAACATTTTTTCTTCCTCGTTTGAAGGTGTAAATATGGCAAAATAGAGAAGAATATGTAAAATGATAATGTTTAGTGAGATAATGCATTACAACCAAAAACAAAATTGTTAATATCATGCTTATTTTTGCACCGATCGTGATAAATGGTTTTAAAAATCTAATCAAGCAATTAACAAGCTTAAGTAAAACTCACATGTTGAAATAAATATTAAAGGCTAAAATGACATATAATTTCATTCTTGGTAACTGTCTTTAAAATTTAACTTTGAATAAAAATTCAACAGCTGGTTTATTTGTTTATTGGCACTATTCTTGCAAAGGGCCAATAATTTTTTTGTACTACAGAACCTGAGTGCATAAAGTTGCATCAAATTTTTAAATAACTTAATTGTACTTAGTTAGAGATCGATTATACTTCGATTAGACAGTTTATAATGCACTCTCATAAATTCGTCACAACAACCCGTTTAACGGAAATATTAGCATGTAAGCAACAATATTTGACGCAATGTTACCAAATACAAAAGCCATCCTTTAACAGGATGGCCGGTTAAAAGCGTGAAACTAATCTATTATCGAATATTCCTGAAATCTCACAATGGATCTCAAGTAAATTGGATAAAATACAAAGTTGAAATTAATTTAGGTTCTTTAGTTTTGCATTTGTTGTGTCTTTTCGGAATATCATCGATTACTGATTTAAATCTAAGTTTTATAAGCTAGTCGTAAACCTATGTCGTATTTGGCCAGCAAATCACATGCATTTAAATAAGTAAAGTGTTTCCTATTTATCTGAAAGTAATAAGTATAAAACTACTTATTTTAATTCACAGAAATCCCATCTAGTAATTTCCTCAGGAAAATACTATCACAGTCGTTTTCACCTATAAATATACTTCTGTTTTCTATTTTTTGTATTTTCTTCATGGGCTAAGGTGATTTGGCTCTTTTGTCTGGAAAAGAAAAACGCACTTTTAAAAATCTTATTTTATTATAATTATTTTTATAATATAGAAAGAAAATTCACAAGTAGGGGTTCGCGAGACCACGAGACTAGTCTCGAAACGAGACCGAGACTTAAAAAAAGTATTTCGAGACCGAGACTTGATGTTCGAGACCGATACCGAAACTTACCTATCGAGACTACCTATCGAAACTCTCGGTCTCGATCTCAAAGTGAAGTAGCAAAATAACTTATGTTCGTAAATTATTTGTTTTGACAAAATAATTCAAAAAATATGTTTGGGGAAAATTAATTGATGCAAAAAATAATTTTTCTATAATTAATTATATTATACTACCATTGTTTATGTTCTTATAACAATGATACTAATGAAATAGTTATTTAAAAAACGATATAAATAACCATAAGAGAATTTCCCAAATTTCGAAATTCTAGTAGCGAAATTCCACTTTACATGTCGAAAATCGTAAATTGGTACCCTGTTCTCAAAGACACTTTATTACAACTATACTATATAGGATTTTGGTATTGTGATCTCTATAAATTTATAATCGATTTTTATGTTTAATTATTAAAAGTAACTAAGATCCAAAAATTTTTAGTTTTTGGTTCAATAATTAATAACTAATAGACTGAAACAACTAAAAACATCGCAATATTATATTCTTATATAGTATAGATAAAAAATCAGTGAACATTTTTCTTAACATTTTCTTCTTTAATCGCTTCGATGGCTTGCTAATTAAAGAAGGTACTTATTTTATAGAACAATATTTTTGTACTGATTTTGTTTGTATTTGAAAATAATGGACGATATAAAATTTTTAACTCTATGTGTATAATAAAAATAATACATATACATACGGACAAGATTTTCAACAAACAAAACACAAAGTAGAATTTGGACCTAACCTAACCTAACCTATATAATAAACCTAAAAATATTACAGAAAATTTAAACTAATATTTTATAATTTCATTTTTCAACTTACTTTTATATCATGAATCAATACATAATAAGCATTTGTTTGAAATTTCATTTAACATGCTTCTTAGTTTTATATTAATTAACCCTGCTTGTGTGCTTTCCACCATTCTAAAATATCTGTACCCTTTGGAGCGCACTTTAATTGCAAATATTCTATTATTTCTTTTCTCCAATTTTCGAAATCACTTTTTTTTTCAAATAGTGATGTATACTCGATGTCATAGTTATCATCGCTTGAGGAACTTGATATTATTGGTGATTCAGCAGGCACAATATAATATTTATCCCAATAATTTTCTCAAAAAAGGCTATAGATTGATCTTTCAGGCAAAAAATTGAACAAGTAGATATTTGTTTAATAAATAAATTTATTTTTAAAATCTACTCCATTTTTAAAATTTATAGTTAATTTACCAAAGAACAAAAATAGTTGATTGACAAGTAGTATTATGAACCATAGTCGCCTTTGTGCAAACATAACGTGCAGACCCTTAAGAACGGTCCTGGTGAAGAAAGTAAATACGCGTCAAAGTAATAAAAGTTTGGTTCAATATAGCACAGTTTACAGAATACCTAAGGGTGTTTTGCTTGGCCATCGATCGTTTTCTACCTATTGAATTATAACGTCTGTCTATAGAACGCCCAGCACGTTGCTTGCATGAGTTGGGCAGCATTATACAGTGTGTCCTTCTTTGTGTTTAATATATCTTATTCCATTTGTATATCTTTCGAAATGTCAAATAATTATTGTTCTGTGGATGGTTGTTTAAGTAATTCTAGTGATGTGTGACCTTTCTGTTGATGTGCAAAGAACAAGGGATATGCTATATTAATTTTGATACACCTACTATTGTCAGTATATCTTCATTTACTGATTCCATCTGTTGGCAACATCATTTCGAATTATAGATTTTTGGAATAATTTTTTACATTACATAAATATACCTACATTTTTTCTACTTTACTAAAATGTTCAAACATTGGGTTTTTTGCATTAAATTTTTAGGATTGGAAAAACTCTGGGTTTCGAACGTAGGCTTCCATGTACTTTTGTCTAAATAACGTCTCGGCGAATAATTATTATTTTTAAAATTTTGTTTTCGAGACCACCGAGACCTTCGAGACCGATACAGAGACTAAGTAGGTCTCGGTATCGGTCTCGAAGCATCGAGACCGATACCGAGACCGAAACCATAAACATTTTACGAGACCGAGACTGATTCAGTCTCGGTCTCGCGAACCCCTATTCACAAGCTTCTTGGACAACTTTTCATTACTAACTGTTTCTCAATTAATGTTATGTGTTGCAATATTTTTTACAAAATTTCCTCCTAAAGATTTTATGGATTTTTTAATAAAAAGAAACTTAAACAAACAAAACAAAACTGAACAAAAACAGTTGTTGATAAGTAAACGTGCTGTGTCCGTCCTAAAAGTTTGTGTAGTTCCTACGTCAGTAAAATGTGTATATGTTTATTTATTTATTGTGTAAATGTCCATTATTAAGTTTTCACACTAACTCAAGAGCTTGAAAAAGTGTTAATGTCACACGAAACGTTGCAATTGAAAATAGTGGTTTCACTTTAGACCTTATTGCAGTCCCATAACCCACGAATTCAAGTTACACCAATTCAATTGGTATGAATATAAGATAACAAAACAAACTGGCGACCTGGTAAAAAATCTTATTCAATTGACTTGATGTGATTTAGGGTTAAACTGGTACGAATTCAACTTGACGTAACAAAATGGCGGTGTGTGTTAATATAAAAATTACTTATCGAATTTATACTTAAGTTATCAATTGTGGCATAGGTAGAAACTGGTAAAATAAATGGTAAAATATTAGCAGGAGTCCAATATAATGGAAGAAAATGACGAAGAATTAAAATGTTTTAAAAGACAATATATATATATATATATATATATATATATATATATATATATATATATATATATATATGTGTGTGTTACTAAATGACTGTGTACTGAACTAAATTGGGTCACAATTCACTATTCCACCAAAAAAAAAAGAGGTTTAAAAATAAAAATAAACTTCTCAAACTTCGATCGATATTCTATTTCTATTTTATATTTTCTAAAAATGTCAAAACAATTTATAAATTTTTTCGACCGTTATTGTGTATTATAGAAAATTCGACGATATGGATATTCATTTAAATGTACAGAAAGTCCGTTTTTGTCACGACCACGAATAACACAATCGTATATCAATATAACAATATAAGTATATAAATGCAACGACCGATAAAATAATAAAAAAAACATAAAAAGCATTATTGTTTTTTGTTAGATGGTATATGTCAAACATTTTAGGTCAAAGTTGTCGGGTAAAAACTTGTCTTACCTTCTGGATTCTCATTCCATTCTTGGATCTGGCCAGAACCAAATATAATGTAAAATATACCACTGGCAACGTAAACGGCGGCAGCAATGAAGAAGATGATTTTCCATTGATCAGGATCTTCCTAAAATTGTACAAGCATAGGCAAAAAGTTATAACTATGAACTGAACAGTTGATAAATAAAAATATGGTTATATATTTAAGTTTTACTATAATCTAAAGAGTTTAAAGAAAGCAAAGCAAGTTTAAAGCAATTTTTATTTCTTATTATTTTTTACTTTTGAAGCAAAACTCAAGATTTTGGAGATATTTTAAGCAGAGTAGTAGTTAGGGGGAGGTCTAGAGACCTGACTGGTGGGCCTGTAACACCCTTTTAACCTATAAGTTCCCTTCACAATGTATCCTTTAGCTTGCCTACCACCTTTAAACTGGTCCCACTCACGTCGCAGTTCTTGGTGCGCCCATTCGTCGAGTGCAATCCTCATCTGCTGCCTAGTAATACTTAAAGCCGGTTCTGATCCTACATATGAGCTGGCGACTCCGAATCTCATCTGCTTTCTCATTACCCTCAATCCCACAATGTCCCGGGACCCAAACCAATCTCACTCTCTTACTCCGTACCAACTGCTCCAGCCTGTCACTGCATTCCTAAGTCAATGCTGATCCCAACATGGGTGAGTCCAGCGCCTTAAGCGCTGCTTGACTATCTGGATGACAATCTCCTTCTCTATTCTTTCTATGACTTCCCTTATGGTTGTTCCCATTAAAATGGCGTACTCCTCAGCCTGAAACACAAAGGGAACCTGGACACCTGCCCCCGAGGATTTGTAAGCTGTCATACGTGAACCAGCCGTATAACAAACAAGTGCATCCCTCGAGAAGTCCACCCTGTTTCTATCTGTTTTCCAAGATTAAGAGAGCATAACCCTTTTTCCACCTCTATTTTGACCAGAGCTAGCCGTTACTTGATGGAAATCCATTTTAACAGAGGTAAACGACGACAATTGTGGCAGAACATTTGAAAAATAATTAATGAGCATAAATTTAGTTACAGGGAGCATGAAAATAATTGCAATTACTCTAAATATTAAATTTAGGAGAACGGCACTTTCAAACATAAAAATAACAAGATATTATTAAACGATCCTTGGACCTGAATGCTTCCTCTTTGTTAAATCTTTATTAGGCTATAACGGAAAATCCAGAACAGTTCACTGTATAATATCTGCAAAACGGATTCAGGTATTTAAAACCTATAATTTGTGTTATATTTTTATTTAAAATCTAACATCTGTTGAATCCACAGTGTTGGCGAAACTATTGACATGTGTTTCATTTTTTTGTAAAATAAATTATTGTATATTTTCGTTTACTTAGAGGTTATATTTTGATATTGAATCTTTTTATTAATTTTCTCGTTTCATAATTTTCGACTAGAAAATTGTTTTTATTAACTATTAGCGTCTTCTTTCCACCACGGTTCTCGATCACTGTTTCGACACTTGCCCGCCACTAACCCTTCAGCTGTTAACTCTTACGATACGGTGTAGTCTAGTCTTTGGTTGTTATTAATAGCCCTAATGACTAGAAAGTGTATATGCACCAACTTTCCCTCTCCAGCCCACTACCTGATGTAAATATATAGGTGGATAATGTATATTGATTTTTCCCATAGCCCCCTAAGATTTTTAAACTGTTCCTGGGTAATTTTTGGATGCAGAATGTAAAAAAGTTCTCAGATTTTGTCTATCAGATCTAGTTTCTTTTTTTTATAATTCTGTATATATTTTACATTATAACTGTTATAATTTAAGTATTTATTGCAAAAACTTAATTTACATAATTACATTAGTCACTAATCCCATAAAAATTTTCTATTATACGACTCTCTAGAATGGAGTTTACTAGGGCAGTCTAGCTGAAGGCTCCAGCAGTAGCCCGCCATCATGTGGCTATCCCATCGTCCTTGATAACGATCTTCCATAGTTTTAATATGCTGATGGAATCTTTCCCCCTGTTCTTCATTACAATCACCCAAGTTTTCTGGAAAACGATCTAGGTGGCTGTGGAGGTAGTGAACTTTTATATTCGTGTTACAGCCGAGAATATTAAAATTTAAAAGCATAGTTTCCACTAATTCTCTACTTTCTGATTGCCAAGAAAATTTTGTACTACTTGAACAAATGAACACAAAGCATTAGATTCAGTCTCGTTCATTGATGTGGTGAATTGTGTATCTTTATTTAAGGACCATCAAATATACCAGCTTTAGTTTTTCCGTGCTAATGCCAGGAAATTTACGTGACAAATACCCAAAACAATTTCCATATCGATTTAAAGCCTTCATAAATTGCTTCATTAGGCCTAGCTTGATATGCAAGGGCGGAAGTAAGATTTTTTCTCTTGAAACCAAAGGTTCGTTGATCACGTTTTGTTTTCCTTGAATCATGACATCTCTTGAAGGCCAATTTTTGTTAACCCAGTGCTCATTTTAGCTCTGCTGTCCCAAAGGCACAAAAAACAAGGATATTTTGTATAACCACTCTGCTGTCCAAGGAGGAAGTTAACCATTTTTAAATCAACACAAATTGCCCACTGATGTTCCTAGTATTTAATTTTTTTCAAAACTAATGCAATTGTTTCATATTCTTCCTTCATGGTAGTAGAATGACCAATAGGAATTGAGACATATTTATTACCGTTATGTCAAAGAACACATTTTAAACTACGTTTTGAACTGTCAATAAAAGGGCGCCAATCATCTGGAGTGTATTCAGGCAAACTCATTTTTTCTAAGAGCCCTTTTATATTGTTACAGAATACCAAGTCATTTTCCTGTGCGAAAAAAGGCAGCAGATCCTTATCTCTTTTACGATAAAATGTAATATTAGTACCTGGACAAAGTAATTTTTTTTCTCTTAATCTGGATGCAAGTAATTCAGCGGATTTCTTTGAGATATTCAGGTCTCTTATAAGATCGTTTAGTTCTTCTTGATTAAAACGGAGTTGCTAAATCTGCTTCAAATTCGCTGTCGTTTTCTGATTGAATTCTTTGAACTTCGTCAGACGTTGATGTTTCTGTATCATCTTCTGTCAGTTCGGGTAGACTGCTACTGCTGGAACGGGTATTTCTTCCGAATGCGCTACAGACTTTCTTGCAGAATCTAGATCAAGACATGTTCATTTGTGTCTATTGTTTCTATTTATGCCTTTAATATTAACGAGAAAAAAATAGCAGTCGTCATGATGGTTTCGCGGTTCTCTTCAAACCATTGGTACACCAAACTTTAGGCACTTTCTCTTTCCAGTTGTCCACTGTCGCAAATATTCAGTACATGTTTTATGATCTCCTAAAGGAACGCCAAAATAGGCAAGATAAGCTCTTTTCACAAACTCAGAAATCGTTTTTCTGCTCTCTTTCAAAGTGTATTCACTACACACATAACAAAAAACATCGGGATGATTTACATAGGTACGTCTGCTTGTGGATGTCATTGTTTCAGTTTAGTGTCTTGATACTACAAAACGACCAAAATTTACACAAAATGATAGCACAATTTTACTTCGGAAAACTCAGTAATATACTAGATCGAGTACAGCCAAGCAGGTATAGAAGGATCGGGTCATAGGCAATTACAGGTATAAAAGTAATTAAGAGCTGTTTATTGAGAAGTTCCTAGTATAGGAACATTGAGTCAGGGACAATTCCAGGTATCCATTTGGTTAATTAGATTCTGGGAAATTTCTATTTTGACGATTAACTACATATTTATCTCTTTATTCGTTGTCCTTTATCAGAAAAAATATCAATTAACCTGTAACCTGTATCTCAAAAACTAGAGCTGATGGAAAAAATCTGGTGGCATTTTTGGAATCAGCACATTAAAGACATCTAAAATCAGATGTTAGATTTCCGCAACCAAATTTTTGTTTTCATTTTGTTACCCTATGTAATAGATAGGTGCTTTTATTTTTTCATACCTGTTCCTTGCTTTCAGGCAGCACTGAAGATGGTGAAAGCCGAAAGCGCTTAGTTTCGATTTTGATTTAATGAATATTTACAGAAAATACAAAGTTTATACATTTTCTATTTAATTACTTAATGACTATAGCGTATGCAGAAAGTATACTGAACCGAGCTTACCTCATTGGGTACCATAAACTGAACTAGTAAAGGCGCCACAATTCCAAAAATATTTGATATACCATTCGTAATTCCCATAAGGATTCCAGCGTGTTTAGGGGAAATATCCACGTGGTTTACATTAAAACCACAAAATACTCCAGAGTTAAAACCTACCGCTATAACTAACAAAATAACAGCTCGCATGGAGTCATCAGCCGGTGTAAACCCGAGGAAGATCAATGCTATGGCAGGGATGATCAATCCTGGAATGATATAACTTGGTATTAGATGGAGTTGGTACATGTATGTTTAATAAAATGTAAGCATATGTACATTTTAGAGATGCTTAACCAACGAACTCTATACTACGTATTCAGAACGGCCACGTCGATCTACAAAAGTAAGCAAATACATTTCTATGCAAACCGTCTTCTTGTGGGTTTTTCACCTCTTTCTATATCATTGGATTAAATGGGAATAAAGTTGTAAGGCTTTATAAAACTTTATTTTGTGAATTAATTACGATTAGATAATACACAAAACTGTATAGTATAATAAACCCATAGAATAAGTATCGCCTTAACATTTTATTAAAAAAAATGACCTTTGTTGAAATACAGTATATTCTCTCCATTCGCCATTCGGGGTCTCTTCGCAATTATGTCAGCGTTAGGGCTATAACATTATTTCAGTCATCGGAATTACTGTCAATTCGATGGATATCAATGAACTAGTAGAGGGTTATGGGTGGGAATACAGGATAAGGAAGGGGTTAGGGTCTAGGAAGTAGGCAGTCCTTTGGGAGTTTATATTTATTTCTAGTGTTAAAAAATATGTGTGTTAGAAAAGAAGAAAGATCCGCTCTTACGAAATAGTTAGTGTTAAGTTTAGAAAGAAAAACGCTAAGGGGTTCTAAATTTAGATCTCTGTGAAGAATGAAGTTTCTGACAAATCTGTTTACATTTAGAATAATTCTAATTATTTTGTTTCATACAGTTTGAAGCCTATTAGTTGATTGGTGTGGTGAATGCTCCAAGTGTGACAGACCTATATACGAATTGGTCTAATATATGCTTTGCAGATAGTAGTTTTAATTGTATTGTTTAACCAACTCTTCTGACATAACAGGGAATAAAGTGAGGATAAAATTCCTCTACCCTTTTTAATAGAATAGTTGGTGTTCGCGTACCAACTTAGGTGTCTGTCAAAAATGACTCCAAGGTATTTGATCTTCTTTGGCCATTCTATTTCGATGCCCCGCATTTTAAGTTTTCTGGCTCTTATGAAATCACTACAATTTGAGAAAATTATGGCTTGAGTTTTGTATAGTTTCGATTGGGTCATCCAATCCTGGATAGAATCAATATGTCTTTGAAGCCTAAAAGAGACTGATATTTAAGTTTTTATTCACAGAAGTTAGAGCGGTATCATCCGCAAATAAATAGGGTTGATTAATATTATTTTTAGGAATGTCCGCTATAAAATGAATGGGAGAAAGAGGGGAGAATTGGGTGACTTCCGCTCAAATGGGTCTTGGAAGTGAAACCATTTATGTGCACAAAGAACTTTCTATTAGACAGAAATGATTGTATGATATTTATTAGGTAATTAAATATACCAGCTCTGATTAATTAATAACTGTTTGTCTCATTAGCGGTCTCACTTTTTTTTTAGATGAATTATCTTCGCTTTTTTCCACAATTTGGGGGAGAAACTAAATTTGAAATATGTACAAGGGTTTTAAAAACAGATAAAAGGGCTTCTCTTAGAGAAATGTTTGGAATAGCATCTAGGCCGGGAGCCTTCTTTACATTTAAATATTTGAGAAAATTTTGGATTGGTTGCAAAGTGACTAGAGGAAAATTTCCCACAGGGGTTCTTTTGTAAACGTTTGTTATCCGAGAGACATTTTGTTCAAAAGCAAGTTCATTATGGGGGCTTTCATTGAACTGGTCAAAGAAAGCATCACCAAGAAGTTCAAACTTATCTGCGGAGTTGGATACTATTTGGTTGTTGGTAGGATTTTAAATGGGAAGTTTTGGCCCATTAGAGAGGTTTGAAGAATTGAGAATTTTCGTTATTCAGACTAGTTTGTCATCCCATTGTTGGTTGTAACAGTCTTTTAGCATTTTTTTGACCTTATTAGTGGCCTCATTAGCGAGTTTTTTGATCTAGTCGATTTTTCTCTTTTATTTTTCTCTTAAATCCTGTGGGATGGGACCATATTTGGATATGTTGGATGTTTTGATTATTGTGGAGCGGGCTAGGGCATGAGAGATGTTTTCAGAAAACTCCGAAGTAGTTTTTTCTAGTTTAACTATGTTGTTGATAACGGGGTTATAGTCTAAATTTTTAAGGGTATTTAAGCATATTCTCTAACAACAGCAGCAAGTATATATTTTTGTGGTATTTTCTACAGTGTAGGGAAAGGAAAGGAAAGATACTTTTATTTAAATAAATTAATAATATTTTTCTTCTTTTACCAAACGTAAGGCTTACAAATGTTCGAGAATATAAAAATAAAATATAATGTGAAGTTATTTTAAAATTTTTATTGTTACGCTTTGGTCTAGAGCATAAGGATTTTAAATTCGTGACAATTTGAATTATTTATTGAAAATTCTATAACGACTTATTAAATTATTCCAAAACGTAAAAGCAAAATCCGTTCTCTGATTGACTGACCAGACCAGTGATCACCATATATTTAAAACAGGTAAAGATAGATAAAAAAAATTCATATATGACTTTTTTTGTGATGTAGTTAGTAGAAAGAATTTTAGGAAACTCGCCCCTAGATTTTTTAACAATATATTTTCAACTAAATAATTTTTTAAAACTATTTGTTCGTCTGTGGCTGGGGGCAAAAAGGGATGGAATGTGTTTTTACATTTTTTATAATATGTCTTCAACGCAATGATTTTTTAGAACAATTCATTTATCGAAATGTTGCGACTGAAAATAATGGTTTCACTTCAGACCTTACTGCAGTCCCATAACATAGGAACTAAAATGTTAAGCGTTCATTAGGGACACAAAATGCCTAACCAAAGCTGAATATATATTTTTTTCATATATTTCAGGTGTTTTTTTTTTTCTGGAAACTTTAAGATGTCGACGAGACTCGCCTTTCGATTTTAATGAGTTTCTGTTGTATTTTTATCAATAGACCGTTACTTTCAAAAAAATTTGCTAGCTATTATACGAAAACTCTCTAAGAATCAGTTTTAACCTATTACGAAACTTACAGGAAACCAAGAAATGAGAAATGATTTAAAGTAATTTTTTTTTGTCACTTTGTATCTCAAAAAAGGTGGAAGTTATGAAAATATAATTCACGCTATTATAGGTATTACAAAAATATACCAGTATCACAGATTAATACAGATACCGAACTTTTGTCCGACGCGCATAACCTCAATTTGGGCGGAGAATCTATCAACTCAGCAGCGTTGGGTCAGCCGGAGATTGGCAATATTGTTTCAAACGTAGTCCTGTGCAGTGGCGGCGTTTTTTGTTCTTTGAAACGCCGGCCGCCGAAGTAAAGTATAAATTAAATATAAATATTTAAAGACTCTATTAGATATTATTATAAAAAATAATATCGAAATATGAACACTTCTAGAAAAGTCAGTGGTATGGTGTGTGCTCCCAAACACTGCAAAATTACGAGGCACAAATCCTCTTATAGCTTTTTTAGATTCCCAAAGATATAAGAAGACAAGTTTTTTTTAACTGTTATATAGTTTCGGACATATAATAATAATTTGGAAAAATTTTAAGACATATGCTAAAACAGCTCTAAATACATAATGTGAAACTTAACGTCCTAATAAATTTAAGATTAGGACAGAAATTAAAATTTCTTTTTCCCGAAAAAAAAGCCAACGTTTCGACTATACATTTAGTCTTCTCCTATTCTAAACGTCGGCTCTTTTCTAAGAAAAAGGAATTTTTATTTGTCCTAAACCCGCTACACATTTATTCTTAGCTCTAAATAGGCTATACTAATTCATATTTTAAAAACCACTAAATAAACTTCGCTTCTAATTGTGTACGACAAAGTAGCGTTCGAACGATCGATACACGAAGTAAGTGAGTACGTTTACATCCCATTTCTTCCGTAGCATAGCGTAATTAAATGTAGGTATTTTTCGAGATCGCGTTTTTAATCCGGGGATTTTCGAAACTGTAAACTGATTTCAAAATTCCAAAACTGAAAGCCTTAATCGCATGAATTATTTTTTCATTCAAAATCCTAATTAATTTGTCTATAAATATTCAAATTTGTTATGTGGGACTCACATTACCTACTTAGAATATAAAAAATTTCTAATATTGTTTTTACTTCCCTTTTACGAGTAATAGTGATTTTTTCAGATCTTTACGTTTTAACTTTTAAAATTTTGGTACGAATCCAAGATGGTGGAACAAAATGGCGGCTTAACAAATTATTTAAAAATTCAGCCTGAAAAATAGACTAATTTCAAATTGTGTGCAGTAGCTAACTGTGGTATAGAGATAAACTAGTAAAACTGTGATATTAATTCAATTTGGCGGCATAAAATGGCAGCTATAAATATTTGTAATCGTGAAAAAATTACCCTCTCAGGTTTTATCTATCTTTAACGTTTTAGCGTTCCTAGTAACATCTGGTATGAATTTAAGATAGCAAAACAAAATGGCGGCCTAATAAATTATTTAAAAAATCAGCCTGAAAACACTACTAATTGGATTAATTTCAAACTTTGTGCAAGCATTAAGTGTAATATAGAGACAAATTGGAAAAGTTGTAGTACGAATTTTAGACGGCGGAACAAAATGGCGGCCAAATACAATTTTTAAAAATCTATGTTGATCTTCATCAATTGGCTTTAAATTTTGGAGAACAATTAAATGTAATATAGGATAAGCCGGTAGGAGTTCAAAATGGAGTTATGTGTCAAGGTAAAAACTACTTATTGAGTTGATTTTAAATTATGCCCAAAAATCAGGTGTGGCGTAGGTAGAAATTGATAAAATATTGATAGGAATCCAATGTGATGGAACAAAATGGCACCGAAAAAAGTTTTTGAGAAGACACTATATATATGTTGCTAAATGACCATGTACTGAACTAAATTAGGTCACACTTCACTATTCCTAATAAAATGAAAATAATTATGAATTATGAAAGATTCATAAAGAGAAATTCCGTGTGAGGGAAATTTATCGATTTTTTAATTGCTTTTTTCATGTCATGTAAATATGTATTGTAAAATTTTCATTCACTGGTTTAAATTTCGTTTTTAACAAACTTTTATTAGGTTCACTTGTATTTAACTAACTATGTATATAAATAAATATAAGAAGTCGATTTTAACCTATTTCTGATTTTATTGTTGTATCGATTTGAATATTTGTAAGCGTACATAATTCGGATGATAATATATTAATTTGCTAGCTTCGGTCCGATCGATGATTTTAAATGGTACCAATCGATTTTAACTTACTTCTAAATATTGTGAAGATTTGCAAATTTTCAAGCTTACATAATTCGGATGATAATATAATAATTTGGTGCCATCGGACTGATCGATGGTAACAAATGGTAACGATCGATTGCTACTTCTAACTGTATGAACTTGAAATTTTGTAAATATAACTAATTCGGATAAAGCAGCTTTTTAGTGCGTTACTGACAAAAGCATGTTTTCTAGATATTTTAAACTATAATTTTAATAGGCGTTCAGTGTTGCTCGCATTGATAGCATAAAGCATGTTTGTCATGTTAGCATTAAAACTAATATTTTTTATCTAATCTTAGAGCAAGAAACTGGGTCTTGGCTTGCAACAGAGAAAATATTTTAGATAAAATAAACAATCTGCATAAAAGTCGGAGGTTATGTAGCTTACACTTGAATCATCCTCTTACTTATATATGGATAATACAAAAAATATAAATGAACAGAAAAATTGAATTTGCTGACCACAAAAACTGTGAAAAACAAAAACGTTTAGAATAGGAGATTATAATATAACAGTTAAAAAAAACTTGTCTTCTTATATCCTTGGGAATCTAAAAAAGCTATGAGAGGATTTGTGGCTCGTAATTTTGCAGTGTTTGGGAGCACACACCATACCACTGACTTTTCTAGAAGTGTTCATATTTCGATATTATTTTTTATAATAATATCTAATAGAGTCTTTAAATATTTAAATTTAATTTATACTTTACTTCGGCGGCCGGCGCTTCGAAGAACAAAAAACGCCGCCACTGCACACGACTACGTTTGAAACAATAATGCCAATCTCCGGCTGACCCAACGCTGCTGAGTTGATAGATTCTCCACCCAAATTGAGGTTATGCGCGTCGGACAAAAGTGCGGTATGTAAAATAATATTCCATTTTTGTGATGTGAGAGAGTATAATAGTATACAATATTCACGTTTTTTATTAAGGTTCTGCTCAGAATAAATAAAAATATTTCGAGTACATCTCCGAGTTCTCCGCCCAGCTAATAGGGTTCGAGTAAACACGTTTATGAATGAAAATTCCAGGAGTGCGGTATCTCATTGGTTGTTAATCTGTGCCAGCGTCGTGCAAAACTCAACTCTATGTTTCGTAAAACTCTCTAAATACAGAGTGTAGTCCGTTGCTATCTTTCAGTAAATTTCGTATATTCAGTACTCACTTCTTTCAGGATAACATTGTCTTTTTAAGTTTTTTGTATTAAACAATCGGAATAAGTTTTCAGAGTCATAACTTAAGTATTTGTTAAAACTATAAAAAAAAATCTGAACTACTTCAAATGAATATGCACTCAGAATTATTGCATGAAAAGTTTTGCAATTTTCGGGGTACTCGATATTTTTTTGAAATTGTTTATGACTTAAGTTGTGACACTGTATGTGGTAAACATTAAAACATCTTAGCCAAGACGTGCTCAAGTTGAATGTTTTCAAAAATTATTGGATTAAAATCAATAACGCAACACAGAGTTTAATTTTCTTAAAAAAAAACGACTCCCTCACTTCGAGTGTGGACGTGGAACAATTACTTACCTATGGAATTGAAAAGCTTCCTAGTATTTCCTACACTGAGAAATCGCCTGATGATTAGCCAGTCGGATGTAAAGCTCATTATAAAACTAAGGATCCAAAGTGCCAAGTACGGTAGAGAAGATAACATGCTATTCTGTAAACAACATTAATTTTATTTAGTCTATGAAAAATCTTTAATAAATAACAAATTATTCACAAAAATACCATTTATCGTATTCGTTGTATTCATTTCAAGTACAAAAAAGTTAAACACACTAAAATTTGTAATTTGTACTGTATTTTTATATTTTAATTTTTCTTTCAACTTGTAGACCAACTTTTGATAGCTTGTTTTTTTTTAATCTGTTAAAACACCCATATAAATTATGTTAAATTAATTGCTTAATTAGCTACTAATTAAATTTATATTTTTTTACAAAAATATATTTATCTTATACCTTGCTCATATCATTATGGAAACAAAAAACACAATTTCATCTCTCTTTCCATATAAGTTTTATAATAAGACACGGGGCGCACTAGTCTATGGTACCCGATAAGCCTTAAAAATAGCGAAATCGCGATAGTCGTTGACTGAAATAGAACATTGCGCCTGCGGCATTGCAGAACATGTTCCAGATCGAGATCATGGTATATGATTATGTTTTTTTATCTATGAGCAGACCACGAAAGCCGAAGGCCTAAGTACTAGATCCCATGGTTGCTACAGGAAAAATTTCTTGATGTCGGTTTTAAAGACTTACAGATTAGAAGAAGAAGGAAAGACATTCCTGGTAATACATTCCATAATCTCGACACCCTGAGAATAAAGAAGCGAACAAAGTGGAAGGTCCTTGGTCTTTGCAGTTAGACCGTGAACGGATGCATGTGGGTCTATGCTCGTGTCTCCTTGACTGGGATGCCTATGGAAGGCATAATGGATGATATTTCATCAGAACAGAATCCGTGGTAGCATCTGTAAAATACAGACAGATGGCCCACAATTCGACTATCCTTTAGTGACGCAAGCTTCCTTGTGAGGCTTGGATCATCAATCATACGAATAGGTCTTCTTTGGGCCAAGTCAAGGATATTAAGTATTGGAGGAGAGGCTGCTCCCCATATGTGTGAGTAATACTCAAGACTGGGTCTGATTTGCGAAGAGTAAAGGGTAAACAGAAGCAGGCAGAAGAAAAAGTGATACCGACTAGGCTAAAGAAATCTTTGGCTTCAAGAATTTGATGATTCGTTTGAATGGTGCGGGTACTGAGAGATGATTTGTGAGATAGTAAACAAGATTGTGAGTTAGTGGCGTTAAACTGGACAAAGTTCTTTGCTTCCCATGCTACGATTTTAATGAAGTCCTCGGTTAGGGATAAAGTCATTACTCTAAGAATATCAACAATTTCAGTTTTGGAGACAGGTTTAGAAAATTGTATATTGAAGTGGAGTATGCTATCATCAGCATAGCTGTGAATAGGATTGCTGGTAGGTGCCAACACTGAACCCTGTAGAACACCTGCGCTGATTTGGTGAAACTTCTGTAGTCAACCACTACAGAAATACTTCTGTTGGAAAGAAAACTAGAAGGCCATAGGCAGCAAGTTTGTTGGGAAATGAATCATACCAGACTTGATCAAATACTTTATATGTCGAGGGCAATACTTTGTGCTTCTCCGTGCAATTCAATGGAGTTATTCCAGTTGTGGGTTACGAAAGTAAGAAGCCGTATTGCCTGATGTGTGTAGGATTATACTTTTAACGAAAATTTGGAGTATAATTCTATGCCGGTAGTGGTATTAGCTAGCGAAGTAGTTGTTACCTTGATTCCGTTTGGTGCGTTTGCCCTACATAGGGCTCGCTAGTCTATAGCAGCCTGATGAGCTGTAAAAAAGTGAAATCATAACCGTCGTTTGACTGAAATAAATATTTTCGTCTGCGGGATTGAATGACATGTTCCAGACAGGGATAATTGTTCTGACGTTGGTGTAACGTGTAACAAAAATATATTAACATTACTTATTTCTCTCAACGAAAGTCAGGCATCAACAATTGAATTCAATGCCCGTCGTGATACTAACCAGCGCAATAATTGCTTTTTGGTACCATTTAGAATTTTCTAAAACTCATTTACATTAGCCATAGTATAACGTGTAATAAATTTAATTTAGCAATCTTTAAAAAATACACGAATTAAGTCAACAAACAAACAAAAATCTAACACCCAGGATTTCGAAACCGAAGTGTTTGCAAACTTCTCTTCATTTGAACTTTTTTCTTATTATTTTATATAAGAATTATCTTTCAAAGCTGTGGAAATGAATTAATTTACACCCAGCTTATAGAGCGGTTTTTACTTTAAATAATATTCTGGTTAGTTATGCTATTAATCAAGCCTTAATAAAGAACTGAAAAATATGTGGGGCTGTTTGTGGCAGGGCCAATTAATTAAAATGAAATACATATTATTCGATTTCTAATAAACTTAACCAAAATGTTAATTAAAGTTCGGAGGTCAAACCGCATGGTCTAAGATGTGTTAAAACTTAAAAAAGTGCTGTGTATAACCTCTGGCTTTAATTCGTGTAAAGCCAGTGGTATTAGGTAGGTTTATTCATTCTATAGTGGTCTAAAAATACATTGATGATTTACGAATTCAACACTTTTAACTTACAGACTAGACTACCTATTGTAAATGTACTCACCGATTTTATATTATAATTCATCACATTTGCCATATAGTTGGGTATTTCTGTCATAAGTGTCCAGAAACCCCAATTCTGTCCACAATGACTGATTAATATTGCCCAGACTGGCAAAGAAGTACATATTGATTTCCAAGGAATACTATGCGCCTAAGAAGAAAAAAAACTAATCAATCAATATAAGTAATATTGACAAACAAAAAATAAGTAATATTGCAATATGTTTAAAACTTCGTTATTACGAAAGGTTACTATGAAAATTTAACTGCCCTAATATCATTTATTGATCAGAATGATGATAAGAATTTTAAATTAACACGCTGCTCAAGTAGGTCTCCTGTGCGAAGAAGAAACCTAGTCAGTTTTTAGTCAAATTTAGATTTGCACACCACACCCACGCACACATTTTATTAAATTAATTGTTAACTTGCTAATTTTAAATGGAACACCCTATACATTTTTGCATATCTGAATTGTACGTAAAATTTTAGGAATTTCTCGTATTTAAATAGTTTTCAAGATAACGGCAGTTGAAATCTGAAAGATATGTTAAAACTTTAAATACAAAAAAATCCTGGAATTCCACGTACAATTCAGATCTGCATTAATATACAGAATATTCTATTTAAAATAAGCCAGCAAGAGAATCTAGCACATCATTTTAACTATTTTAGTAGTTTAAGAATGATATTAATGTTCCCAAGTGAAAGTATAGCAAAACACTTCTCTATGTTTTTGGGTTAGAAGGAAACACATATCTATTTCGACAGAATTTTCTGGAAGATTATAGCGAATTGCTAATGCTTATATTAATACAGGGGCGTTGACGATTTGGGGTACAATAGAAGGATTTCCGTTTAGTAGTTGTGTTATATTATATTATAATATTTAATAAAGTCAATGTTATTTTAAATAATTTTTATTATAAAGAGAATCTGTAACAATTTGTTTCGGAAATAAGTTATTGACTGAACATTAGTGTGAACATTAGAAAATTCAAAGTGTGATCAGTGCTCGATTTGATAAATTTTGGAGCAATTTGAGTGTGAACCAGAAAGAAACGACTAAGAACTATTCTCGAACATACTATTTTGAAACTAAATAAGATCCGTAAGTTTTGACTTGCCATCGAATTTTGTAACCCAAGAAGACCCACTACATACATTTTCAAGAAACTCAACAAACTGCAAATTGAGTATAATATCCTTATGAGGGAGTCAACGGATCATGAAACTAAGGGAAAACCAGAAAAATAGGCTCAAGAGGAAAAAAAAAGGACAACAGAGAATATTATAAATATATATAAATACTTAGAGGCTAAAAGAAAAACAGGAAAAAGGAGAGAAAAAACAAAAAGAAAAATGTGAAGAATAGGATCAGCCTGAGAGAGTTCTAAATGATCAAGATAAGACACCACAAGACAAAAAGAAAGATAGAAAAAAAGGATCGGCTTGAGAAAATTGTAGATGATCAAGATAAGAAACAAAAAAATTGCCAAGAAGCCAAAAAAAAGTAAAACCGGATGAAGAGGTCAGAAAGCAGGAAGAACAAGAACGGCTTGAGAAGATTGACTCGAACGGTAAGTCTTTCCAGCGATGTATGAAAGTTTGGCAAGTTAGCGGAGAAAATATACTTTCGTGTACACAAAAAATCTAGGATTCAAGAATGGTTGATTACAAATTACAGTGGAAAAGTCAATATAATATTTAAATTTAATTCTATCCATAGATAAATAACATATTAGTATTAGCTACACTAAATCCATAATTAAATTCTTTTTAAAAAGATAATGTTTTTCATGTATACTTACCGATTTTCCCTCCGTATGTCCCAAACTGTGCTCAATATAGTACTTCTCAGCCTCACCTATCTGTGGGTGGTCCGCAGGGCTATTATATATAAATAGAAAACATAAGAGACACCAGACCAGTGATACCCCTCCATAAATGTAAAATACTAGCGGCCAACCATAACTGCTTGCAGAAATCAATCCAGTTACTAACATGGCAACCACCGTTCCAAAAGGACCAGCTAAATGCAAACAATAATGTATATTACTGAAAACGGATAAGCTCAAAAAATTCGTAGCACAAACCGAAAAAAAAAGGAACAATTTAATAATAATTTGTTTGCTTGATCTTTATTTGGCTGAATGCATTTTTGTTTGGATTAAACAAATATTTTTTATTTTAAATCAACTTGATTATTTGATATTTTTTTTATATATATTTGTTTGGTTCACTGTGGCGTTGATTCAAGTCAAATATATTAATCTGCAATATGTTTTTATTATTCTATTATAAACCTATTTACTAAGCAAATATTTTTAGATGTTATTTGTTTAAATTTTAGTTAAAGTCTCCTACTTCTATTCTGCAGCATACAATGACTGGCGTATTTTGCCGGGTGTAGTTTTCAACAGTGCCATAAACCAGAGTATAATTATCTGGATCTTTTGTACCTTCGTAATATTGGTATATTAACTTGTTAATGTATTTTTGTTTCACGTTACACCAAAGTCACAACAAGGATACCATGATCCAGCCACTTTTGCACTTCTATAACTTACTCTTGAAAACTAAACTAGCAACACTCTAAATAATAGCATTTATTTCTTGCACAAACAAATAATGTATTTAAATTTAATAGCGGCCATTATAGAGGCCTCTCTTACGTTTTCGAATTTAATATTTCATTTAAAAAAAAGCAAGCATGTTTATAAATCATTAATTATTTAAAGTAAAACTTTACTTGGGTCAAATAATAAATTCATTTAGGATACAAGATAATAATTTAAATTAACATTTTTTTAAAATAAATATTTGCTTGCCTTATATGAAACAATTATTTGTTTCAGTAAACCCTATTTAGCGTGCACGAATTTTTTATCTTCATACTTGCTTATTGATAGCTCCTAGGACAAAAATGACTATTAAGGTCAAGGCTCTATATTTTTGTTCCAACATATATTTTACATTTGGGTCCTAGATTCGGTAAAACACAGTTTGACGTTAAGATAAACATTTTATTATTTAAATATAAGACGGACTTTTTAGCCCGATATGAGTCCAGAAATTTGCAAATATCTCCTCCAATGGTTTAGGGGCAGTAAAAATGGATGAAGATCGAAGAGCAGAATAAATTTCACAAACTATGCCGAAATTTTGCAAGTTCTAATTTCTTCTGTTCTGTTTTTTATGGTATACCAAGGATATCTTTTGTGGTTTCTTTATCTGTAATAAGATAGGTACTAGTTCGGGTTTTTAAAAGAGTTTATACTTGCTCGTAAATTTTAATAAAAGCTTGACAGTTCTTTTTAAATTTTTTTTTCTATGTATAAAAATATCGATTAATGAATACCTGCATATACTATTGTACCCAATCTTGATCTTTCATCTGGTGGTACCCATTCACTCAGAGCGTGATGTACGTTGGGGAAAAGAAACCCCTGGCATAATCCTTGAAGTGCTCTATTTACCATTACTCCTACCGAACCGAAACCAGCGGCTGTAAGGGGTAGAAAAATGCACATGGTGCCACACACTCCCATAGCACCGACGAGGAACCATTTGGCACCTTAAATCAACATATGTTTATGATAGGACTTATCATTAAAATATCTCTTGAAATATCCATCAAACTCACTAAATTTTAAAATATGAACTGATACATGATTTTATGTATATTTAATTACTAATTTGAATAAAGTACATACCAAATCGACTTGCCATCCAACCAGCAAATACTTGAGGTATTACATAACCCCAGAAGAAAGCCGACAATACTATACTTTTGTCTTGCCATTCTGGATATGTCTGAAAAAAAAACATTGAATTAAAAATGAAATTTGAACAATTATTAAATTTTATGTATGTTATCTAGCTTTTTAAGGGATATTATAATGAGATGGAGACTAAAAATATAAATTTACTCGAATAATATATGTTTATTATTGACAAGAAGTTAAAGCAATTAAACAAGTTAAATTATTTTTGAACTGAATCTCAACCGCTCATTTTTGGGTTTTTAAACTTTTCAACAAAATAAGCTACAGGTATGAGATTTTTTGCATCAAGTAGGCGATTTCTTTGCGAAAATATATATATTAATGCATTTATTTAATATTTTTACATGTATATATCAAGATTACGATTTTTTTACTACCTTTTCTCTACAGTTTTTTGAAATATTCTCTATTTTACTTATGATAAATACCCATTTAAAAATCAGTCATAATGTAATTTGAAATAAGAGAAGATATTAAAACCATTGAATATAAACAAAAAATAGATAACAATAGAAATCTTTTTTTCTCAGATGCTCCCAGATTGTTTGTTAAAAGCTTTTCTACCCTCTGTACAGAGTTTAGTGAGCATGTTGTCAGATAAGTCCCTAAGTTAGCGTGATTTATAGTTTTAAGTATGCAGGTAACTATTGGCCATTTACTAACTTCGACCACCACAGAAACACCGATCTTACCCAGGGTGAATTTACATGACCAGTTTAAACATCTCTCCTATAGTACTGCGGATCTGTCCATATTAGACAACATAGACATATACTAATGAAATTTGACCACAGCATTAAATATTGAAAAACTTAATTAATTAAAATCTATTGCTTCGAAATTTTATTTAAATTTATGTTGCTTTTAAAATACATTATTTTGTATTAAAGTTACTTAGCTATGCTTCCTATAATTTTTTATTTATAAAAAATATATCTTGTTCTAATAGAAATAAAAAAATGTACGATATTATTTAGTTGTAGTAAATACATACTGGCACTTCTGGATTGCTACTAGCCTGAGGGTCGGTCATGGCAACAATGGCGACTGACAGCGTTACTCTGATCCCATAGGCGATAAGTATCAGTAAAAAGAGGATAGAAACTTGTACATGCCGCCATCCAATCACAGGAGCTAAAACAAATTAAAATTCAACTATACCGTAACTCACTTTAGCTATAGATTTGGAGAAGGCATGGCTTTTAGAAGCTAATGTCATAACATAAGGGAAAAAAATTGATACATATATAAATATAACTTTACAACTTAAGAAAATAACGAAAAATTCGGCCAGGAAATGTTTTTATTACCGTTTTAGTTTTATTTGACATTACTTTTATTGGTCAAATTTTACAAAAAATTACCAGAAAGGCATTATATAAAAGTGACCCCAGATTAAACAAAAGATCTTGCGCACTATGAGAACATATAATTGATACCGGTCACACATGCAATTGTCAACAAACTAGAATATTACACCTAGAAAATAATACCACCAAAAGAACATTTTTAGAAATGGCAGAAATTAAAAAACAACTTTCGGCAACGAATAAAAAACAGATATCGTCCAATTTATGTATTAGGATTAAACAAAATTTTCAAATAATGATAATAGTCGTAATAATAACAGTTATAATTAATTATATGAATGATTCTAAAGGTTGTTTTCCTACATACTCTTACTATTTTTATCTAAAATTTAAACAATCTAAATATTAAAAACACTAAGCCAAATTATTCAGAGAGCTGTTGTACTGCACCAATTTATATGATTTTTTTGAACTTATTGGCTGGTTACCGAGATCTTACAACACTATTTTTTGTATTGTTTTATTATGTATTTTTTCTATAAAATCCATATTTTTTTCTTCAATAATATTTCTGAACGATGTGGTGAATGCGCCCCATATTATTATATTTCCACTGGAAACTCATCGCGCCATCTAACGAAAAAATCAGAACAAGATCTGCCGAGAGAGAAAAATTCGGCCAGGAAATGTTTTTATTACCGTTTTAGTTTTATTTGACATTACTTTTATTGGTCAAATTTTACAAAAAATTACCAGAAAGGCATTATATAAAAATGACCCCAGATTAAACAAAAGATCTTGCGCACTATGAGAACATATAATTGATACCGGTCACACATGCAATTGTCAACAAACTAGAATATTACACCTAGAAAATAATACCACCAAAAGAACATTTTTAGAAATGGCAGAAATTAAAAAACAACTTTCGGCAACGAATAAAAAACAGATATCGTCCAATTTATGTATTAGGATCAAACAAAATTTTCAAATAATGATAATAGTCGTAATAATAACAGTTATAATTAATTATATGAATGATTCTAAAGGTTGTTTTCCTACATACTCTTACTATTTTTATCTAAAATTTAAACAATCTAAATATTAAAAACACTAAGCCAAATTATTCAGAGAGCTGTTGTACTGCACCAATTTATATGATTTTTTTGAACTTATTGGCTGGTTACCGAGATCTTACAACACTATTTTTTGTATTGTTTTATTATGTATTTTTTCTATAAAATCCATATTTTTTTCTTCAATAATATTTCTGAACGATGTGGTGAATGCGCCCCATATTATTATATTTCCACTGGAAACTCATCGCGCCATCTAACGAAAAAATCAGAACAAGATCTGCCGAGCCAGCTAGTACCTTTCTTATAACATCATTTTTCAAATATGAGCATTCTCTTAACTTTTAAATTTGAAACCTTCAATTTTTTGTCATACTTCAATAACAAAAAAAAATTATTTATTGTGATTTGATGTTTCAAATCAAAATTTTATGTATCTGCTGTAAACAAACATTTTTCTCAAAAAAAAAAAATATATATATATATATATATATATATATATATATATATATATATATATATATATATATATATATATATATATATATATATATATATATATATATATATATATATATATATATATATATATATATATATATATATATATATATATATATATATATATATATATATATATATATATATATATATATATATATATATATGTATATATATATATATATATATATATATATATATATATATATATATATATATATATATATATATATATATATATATATATATATATATATATATATATATATATATATATATATATATATATATATATATATATATATATATATATATATATAATATATTTATATATAAAAACTTATATACTCTACGTTTTACAGGACATAAGAGAAAAGTAAAATTAGAGGCAACAAAGAAGAAAAGGAATTATACAGAAGGAAATACGAAATGGACATGTTCTATATTTATCAAGTTAAACCATATGTGTTGTTTTTTTTATTTGGACGAAATTTTGTAAGCAATCTAAAGTTGCGCCTCTGATTACATATAGACTGTCTATTTTATGTGTCTTCAGTATAAATCTCTTTAAACAGATATTGACTTGAGAGTTGCCAGGCTATCTTGCAATTTAAATATAAAGAGTCACAGCAAAAAGCTTTCCAGAAGCTCTTATTTTTACGCGTATCTTGCATTTTCTTGTTCTTCAAGACAACAAACTACAGCAAAACGTAAGCTTAGCCGAATACAAAACGTTAGTTGCTTAATAACAACTCAAGGAAATGAACGATACATTAATGATAGCCACAGAAGGCATGTTATGCTTGCTTCTATTAATGTATTTATGAACATTTGGAATAATATCATAATAATAATAACAATATCCACCAAATCTAATGATATTCTGATATACAGGATGAATATAACTTCGACATATAGGCACCTTCTATGCAATTGCAATTGGGAAAACGCCTCAGTATGATGTTGATAGGATTTCTATAATGTTATAAGAAAAATTGAAAATGAACGCATGACACAACTAAAGCTGCGAGAAAAAGTCAAAATCATTAGAATCTACAGTAAATAGCCATATTATGTATGGGAATGACAAGAAATACTGACCGATGTCTTTTAAACAAACCGCAATTTTTTTGTTTGTTTAAAAAACTCTCGTAATTTAAAAATAACAAAGGAGATGACAAATTAAGTGTCCTCCTCCAAGCACACGTTAAAGCTTTTGTACACTTCCATTAGTTCCATTCAATGTAACGCACATAATTTTTTGTCTCTAACTTTAAATTCCTATATTTTTTAAACTAGAGACCGATTTTAACAATTTTGCTAATATGTCTGCTGTCTGCAATGAAATTTTTTATTTTTCGAATCATTCTGTATATTACACACATACTTGTATGAAACATTGTTATGTAATTTTACGTACATTAATGCTATTATTTTGTCATTCATATATGATATGAAGTGGGGAACTTTTTTGTCGTCTTAAAAATTGTGAGCTCCCCCCTGGTTGCACCACTGCCTACATGTGACCTTACCTAGATCGAAAGATCGGTCCCTATTTTGGGATACCATGTATAAGGTAAAAGTATTATTGAAAAAACTTTTTAAAAACTGCTAAAATTATTAAATTACATGTTATTTTAAACGGTTCTAACACTGATGGTTCGATGTTTAATTTCGAACTCGTATATACTAACTTTTAGTCAATTCCGTTAACGTGAACTGTTTTATTCTGTTAGAATTATTCTTACTCACCATGTATAAGTCATTCATGATTGGACACCATGATATTGTATTCTCATTGGGTTTATGTATATATATATATATATATATATATATATATATATATATATATATATATATATATATATAGTAGAAAATGGATTCTTTGGGATGACCGCTAAAGCAATGGAATTTGGCTAACCGTAGACACGTGTTTCTGACTTAAGGTCTTCATCAGTACAGTCAACTAGTTGAAAGACGAGTACAACTAGCGCCAAAATGAATACACAAAACAATACCAGAGTCACCAACAGGAGCAAAACCGACATTTGTGATTACCAAGAGAACATCCGAAATCTTCGCCGGACTTGATACTCTATTTACCACGGAGCAGCATATAGCCACCTGTGGCGAAACTCATGACCCAAGAGTAGTAAATCAAAAGTAGAAAATATATAACGCGGTAAGAACTAGTATATAGTAGAAAATGGATTCTTTGGGATGACCGCTAAAGCAATGGAATTTGGCTAACCGTAGACACGTGTTTCTGACTTAAGGTCTTCATCAGTACAGTCAACTAGTTGAAAGACGAGTACAACTAGCGCCAAAATGAATACACAAAATAATACCAGAGTCACCAACAGGAGCAAAACCGACATTTGTGATTACCAAGAGAACATCCGAAATCTTCGCCGGACTTGATACTCTATTTACCACGGAGCAGCATATAGCCACCTGTGGCGAAACTCATGACCCAAGAGTAGTAAATCAAAAGTAGAAAATATATAACGCGGTAAGAACTAGTATATAGTAGAAAATGGATTCTTTGGGATGACCGCTAAAGCAATGGAATTTGGCTAACCGTAGACACGTGTTTCTGACTTAAGGTCTTCATCAGTACAGTCAACTAGTTGAAAGACGAGTACAACTAGCGCCAAAATGAATACACAAAACAATACCAGAGTCACCAACAGGAGCAAAACCGACATTTGTGATTACCAAGAGAACATCCGAAATCTTCGCCGGACTTGATACTCTATTTACCACGGAGCAGCATATAGCCACCTGTGGCGAAACTCATGACCCAAGAGTAGTAAATCAAAAGTAGAAAATATATAACGCGGTAAGAACTAGTATATAGTAGAAAATGGATTCTTTGGGATGACCGCTAAAGCAATGGAATTTGGCTAACCGTAGACACGTGTTTCTGACTTAAGGTCTTCATCAGTACAGTCAACTAGTTGAAAGACGAGTACAACTAGCGCCAAAATGAATACACAAAACAATACCAGAGTCACCAACAGGAGCAAAACCGACATTTGTGATTACCAAGAGAACATCCGAAATCTTCGCCGGACTTGATACTCTATTTACCACGGTGCAGCATATAGCCACCTGTGGCGAAACTCATGACCCAAGAGTAGTAAATCAAAAGTAGAAAATATATAACGCGGTAAGAACTAGTATATAGTAGAAAATGGATTCTTTGGGATGACCGCTAAAGCAATGGAATTTGGCTAACCGTAGACACGTGTTTCTGACTTAAGGTCTTCATCAGTACAGTCAACTAGTTGAAAGACGAGTACAACTAGCGCCAAAATGAATACACAAAACAATACCAGAGTCACCAACAGGAGCAAAACCGACATTTGTGATTACCAAGAGAACATCCGAAATCTTCGCCGGACTTGATACTCTATTTACCACGGAGCAGCATATAGCCACCTGTGGCGAAACTCATGACCCAAGAGTAGTAAATCAAAAGTAGAAAATATATAACGCGGTAAGAACTAGTATATAGTAGAAAATGGATTCTTTGGGATGACCGCTAAAGCAATGGAATTTGGCTAACCGTAGACACGTGTTTCTGACTTAAGGTCTTCATCAGTACAGTCAACTAGTTGAAAGACGAGTACAACTAGCGCCAAAATGAATACACAAAACAATACCAGAGTCACCAACAGGAGCAAAACCGACATTTGTGATTACCAAGAGAACATCCGAAATCTTCGCCGGACTTGATACTCTATTTACCACGGAGCAGCATATAGCCACCTGTGGCGAAATATGATAAGAGTAGTAAATCAAAAGTAGAAAATATATAACGCGGTAAGAACTAGTATATAGTAGAAAATGGATTCTTTGGGATGACCGCTAAAGCAATGGAATTTGGCTAACCGTAGACACGTGTTTCTGACTTAAGGTCTTCATCAGTACAGTCAACTAGTTGAAAGACGTCACGACACGAAAGACTTAAGTCAGAAACACGTGTCTACGGTTAGCCAAATTCCATTGCTTTAGCGGTCATCCCAAAGAATCCATTTTCACTATATACTAGTTCTTACCGCGTTATATATTTTCTACTTTTGATTTACTACTCTTGGGTCATGAGTTTCGCCACAGGTGGCTATATGCTGCTCCGTGGTAAATAGAGTATCAAGTCCGGCGAAGATTTCGGATGTTCTCTTGGTAATCACAAATGTCGGTTTTGCTCCTGTTGGTGACTCTGGTATTGTTTTGTGTATTCATTTTGGCGCTAGTTGTACTCGTCTTTCAACTAGTTGACTGTACTGATGAAGACCTTAAGTCAGAAACACGTGTCTACGGTTAGCCAAATTCCATTGCTTTAGCGGTCATCCCAAAGAATCCATTTTCTACTATATACTAGTTCTTACCGCGTTATATATTTTCTACTTTTGATTTATATATATATATATATATTTTTTTTTTATTTCATTGCCTAGTCTATTATAAAATTTGCATTCGTTTATTTATTTCTGATATTGTCTGTGTATACACGGTGTTCGAAAAAAAGTCAACTTTTGTAATAACTTATAGATAACTCGGATCACAAACAATAAGTATTCGTTCATTGAGATTTGATAATTACTTTATTTTCTTAATATATTGTATTATATACGATCATGTTATACGCAGGTAATAATTAGGAAAAAAAAGCTTGCAATGACGATGCCCTTTATAAAAAGTATATTTTTCCCTTCTATGTACTGTAACCTTCCATGGCTTTGACGATAGTGCAAAAGAATGATCCAAAAATCCATCAAATCGGACTTCTATAAGGCTAAATAACATTGCTGTGGCATTTTATAGTGGCTCTTTGCATTAGTTGTATTAAGTGTTATATATTTATTCAAAAAGACCACCACATTCAATGGTTTTTTTGTCCTTACCTGCCTGCAGAATGGCTCCTTGACCCTTAAACAAACATAGCGTCATGGTCGGTTCTTCACGCAATGGTGAAGAAGTAACTTCCCCATCTTTAGTTTTCGCGTATATATATATATATATATATATATATATATATATATATATATATATATATATAAAAAGTTGACTTTTTTTCGAACACCGCGTATATACAGACAATATCAGAAATAAATAAACGAATGCAAATTTTATAACAGACTAGGCAACGAAATAAAAAACGCTCCCTCATATTGCAAGAATTTTTAAAAGCAAACTAAAAATAGTTCTTGAAATAAACTGTTATACCGTGCAGGAGTTCTTGGATTAAATGGAACTTTTTATTTGCTTATATTGTTTGTCAATATTTTAATATTGTTTGGCGTGTTTATATTTATCTGTACAAATTAGTATGTGAGGTTGGACGTTTTCTGCAACTACTTGTGTTATTTGTATACTGGATAAATTAAAAAAATAAAATGATTAATACTAATATTATTATCCTACTGGATAAAGAAATATTATTAATATTCTGCATATTTTAATAAATTGAAATCTTTATGAAATTGAATATCTGATTAACAAAGCAAATTCCTTAAGATAAGAATTACTTTCGAAACATTCATGTTCAAAGAATTTTTTTAGGTAATTATTGTACAAATATTGTTTTTGCATATAAGTGCCATTCCGATTATCTTAATATCTACCATAGTGACGATTGGACATTAAAGTGACCTTTAGTACCCTTGCCAAATATAAAACCATTCATTGTTATTTTCTAATTAAATAACAAAATACTTCAAACAGTAACACAATAACTAATTTACCCGGAGGTAACAATAGCAGCTGTCATTAGAAAAAAACACACTCTTTTCATTAAATAATCACTCTCACGTACAATATGTTTTATCAGAATTACATCGATTAAAACACAAAGTGTATTAAATAGCTTAAAACTATAACTTACAGCGATTGTGTCCCAAGGGCTGGTATTTGTAACTCCTAAGTCGAAACATATTTAAAATACCTACTGTTCACAATTAATGTTAAATATAATCACAAATTTGGAAAAAAAAACATATTGTTTTAGTATTTACAACGAACATACTGTGCCAACGTAGCAAATGTATAATAATAATTGATTACGTTTCTGTGGCAACGTTACGATAAGAGTTAAGTACACAATACAGCGTTCGTACCGGTTCAAGTTGAGAGTAAATAGCCAGGTGAAAGTACTGCTGAAGCCATGCAAGTGTCAGCGAAAGAAGTACCTATGTTTATGATTAAGAATGCAACATGTTTGATCTATTGTATATCATCGGTTATAACAGTTTTATTTGAAAAGGGTGAAGTCCTTTCTTGTATGTGTCCTATGATTTTGGGGAATCACAAATGTACGATGAGAAATTTGTATTTTTCGCGCATGGCAAAAAAACCTCAATCTAACGTCGCATCTGATCCAATTTTGGTACGAAAAGGGTTTTGTGCTTACAGGGTTTGAACGAGTATATTAGTATAATTTTAAAAGATGGAAACAAATGTTAAATCCAAACATTTTTTACATTTTATTTGCTAAAAAAAATAAACAACTTACAAATAAACATGAACATTATTTAAATCGAACAACATGTATAATATTGTTTCATTATTGCTGACTATAAATATACCCGAATTCAGAGCCTTATCTTTAAATACCACTGATTAACAAAAGTTTTTCCATAAAATGCAGTGCATGCAGTTAAAATGTTTTTACTATTTCTACTGCATTGCGGTTTTTGTTAGTTTTATTAATTGTTTTTAAAGATAAAGATGTCAGCATTGATACATTTATAAGCAGTAAGATTAAATTGTGAATCGTTTATATTTTAGCAGATTTTTAGCAAATCCTGGCGGTTCAGATAAGACCTTAAAACTTATTTTGTAACATTTTTCTTTTTTTTTTTTAAATAGAGCTTGTAGACTTCGTTCACATTGTAAACAGAAACCTTGAACAGATTCAGAGAAAAATGATTATTAAAAAAAAACAAAAAATTCGACTGCGCAAATAAACTGCAAAGAAAAAGAACAAGCTCTAGAATTATGTCTGAGCAATGATAAATTCACCACAAACTTCTGTTTTGTTACATGTTTAATAAATAAAAAAATAAATGACCGACTAAATTTGTATATTATTAGATCGAAAACTGAATTCATTATTATGAAAACTATGGCAGTTAAAACTTATACAAGGCATCCCAAAATACAGAGATATTATGTATCACCTTCAAAATAACCAAGCCAGTGGCGACTATTCAGGTGAAGTAGGTGAAGTGCTACTTTACCAGGAGAAATAAACAAACAAACATCTAACTATATTTCTTATATATCTCTTAAAATTTTAGTTTTTACATTCATTTATTCACCTAATTGGTAAAAAATAAACTGTACATTTCGAATAAATATTTTACTTGACCGTTGGCGGCATGTCTTTTTAATTTTTTTTTTAGGATTTTTAGGTAAGAAGAAGATTTTGAATTTACGTTTCTGGCATTAGTGTTTAATGACATTTTCTCAATCGCGGACATACGATTTGACGTTTAAAAAAAAATCGCTTGAAATTCATTTTTGCCGATATAAAACGCTGTCGTGAGGCGCTCTGTAAAAAAAAGAAATGAACATCTTTTTAATTCCATGTTTGATAAAGCAAATACTATGGAACGCCGTTTTACTTTTTAGTCTGCTATATGCCTGGTATTAATTTAAATTGAATGGGACTTCATTATGGCAATTTATTTTATAATATTATAATAAAAATGTAATTTTAACTGAATCCTTGGAACATCTAGAGCTAAAGCCTTCATATAGATTTTTAACAATCAATTAATTTGATTTAGCTATTAAAATGTATGTCAGGATATTTGGATGGGTCTTTACAAAATTAATTCAATTTTCATTATATTATTATAATTAAAATGCATTTTTTTTATTATAATATAATTTTATTACTTACAAATTTGTTGATATCAATATTTATCCAATATTTAACGAGTACCTTTGTAGTATTTTGTGGGAAACAATATAGCCGATTATCAATTTTTATAAATGGTATTTTCATTTACAGCAATTTCTATGATTATCTATTTTCATTGAAACCAATTTCCATTGATATCAATTTCGATTGAATACAAGCACCTCGAATGCATTTTTATTATCGGAAGTTTCGCCATCTATAGCCTCCCAAAAGAAATATAATGTGTTTGCGTGAGTGTGTTCGATAACTCAAATTAATTTGCGAATGTGTCGTCATACGAAAGAGAAGTCTTCGCGCTCAAAAAGGTTTGTAAAATTCTGGAGCTTCTCTGGTCTGGTATTCTGTGTTCTGAAGTATGAGCCGACTTCTTTGGTTTGCGTATTGCGCTAACATTGGATTGCATTCTAATAATCTTGCTTGCTGATTTTTTAATATCATTTGTGCAATAAACGACGATGATACGGACCGAATTTAAACTCGTCTTTCTCGCGCAAGTACGTCACATTTATGTACAGCGTTTGGGAGTCAAATAGGCCGTAATGCATTGTCATTTGAAAACGTTTGTAGAATTTACGCTTCAATAAAATGTTTTTAAAATTATTAAACTAATTATTTTGAATCTAAAGATTTTATTTTCAATACAGTTTATTACGTCCTACCTGTGCAGTTGCAGGCAATAGAAATCGAGATTGAAATTATAATCGATAAACAAAAGTGACAGATATAAGATATTCCAAATTTCCAAAATAATACATTTTCAAAAATGTGGATTGGCGCTTACCGTCAAGCTGTTAAGATAAATTTAAAAAATGGTAATTTAGGATATATTTACTATAATAATAGAACAATATGGTTTTAGCTACTTGTATAGGGCACTTTTGAAACTGGTTTGTATTTTTTAATTGCAAGTAAAAACTAAAAATGTCAATAGACGGCACTAGTGCAGCAACTCAAGTAACAAATGTTATAAAATATGAATGGAAGTTTCCCCTGCAATTATTTTACTTGCAGCATTCTTAACTTTTATTTTAAATTAATTAATTATTTTAATCAAAATAAATATCACGAATCCTCACGATGAGCACTTTAGATAATCTGATATTTGTAAACTTCAATTTTATATTCTTGCTGAATGCTGAAGAGACCGGCGTGGGCATACCGTTGTAAGTGTATCATGGTGTTAATCATAATTTTATAAACAATGGGTATTAAAAGGCGACTCGCATGTTGCGTTATAGAGGCTGCTTTTCTAGAAGCAACAAGGCCGAATTAACTACTTACGATGGTTGGGGCTCATCTGGGCGAGGCAAAGTTTTGCGATGACAAAAAACGGTCAATGGGTTTTACGTATTTGGGGGCCCTTCGGCAGCAACTCAAAATTTACATTCGCTCGCTGATGTCTCTCGGGGCCCCCACCACATATTTGAGCCTTACGCGTTGTGGCCTTTTCAATCATTAAATCCCCGCAAAAACAAGACGCGCAAGCTCTGTGCTGGGGCCACTGCCGACGCGACGGCGGCGGCGCGGCGGGGGCCTTAGTCAGTGGCGGGCCGTTAGTATATGAAGTGGGAGGGCGAAGGCAAAAAATAATATTCGCATGACGTGCGACGTCGATGGTTCGGCAAACTACTTTCAACACTTCGAGATTTTAGTTTTAAATAAATTTGTACAAGCTATATTGTCACAGATTACAAAACAATCTGTGAAGTAACACTTATTTTCTCGGTTAGTGATAGTGTCTGATTCTGATGTTAATGAAAGGTTTATAATTTGAATCGGCCATTGAATTCGGATTTATTTTTTAATTTATCAAATATAATATATATATATATATATATATATATATATATATATATATATATATATATATATTATATATACAACCATTATTGTTAAGCCCCCGTTTATACAATGATATAACAATTTCAATCAAACAACACAACCTTTATTTTATTGGTAGGTGTAAAATAAAGCAATGAATGTTCTTCCAGCAAAAGCTGAATCTGATTTTTTATCCAGAAAGCTATTTTTATGTTTTGAAATCTGAAATGCGTGTTTAAACGTTTTATCTGTAGCACCTCCACTTTGAGTTTTTATCTATTTTGTTTTATGATATATCTTACTGTAACAGTGTTGCCGTATCTTCTTTTAGTTCCGAATTTCTGCTATTAACTTTTGTTTTTTAAATGGGACGCCCTATATTTGTTTGTTATTTTGATTTACTATGATATTGTAACTTCAACCATGACGTGTCAAACCAGAACCTTCGTATATCAGGGTGACTAGAAATTGCTTAGGCTTAAATGCATATTATGCCTTTATTTGCCGATTTTTTAAAATACTGCATATTGTTGTGGGGGGTATCATTATATATTACTCGCAAAGGCTAACCTGAAGAGCGACATTAAAAAAAAGATTTTTTAGAAAAAATCGTTTAATATTTAAATGGGCGTAAAAGATGTGCTTGGAGGTAAGTTAATAGTTTTTGCCAAATCACAGCACTCTAGATTGAGAAATAAAAATTAGTTAAAAAATAGCATTCAATGTGAGAATTACATATGGTTGTACTTGGAATATCTCAACCATTGAGGTAGTATACCGGAATGGTCCCAACGAATGAAAACACGCAAACATATACAGGGTGTTACAAATTCGATACAATGTCGGTTAAAATAGAGCAAAGTTGCGCAATTTAACATCGAATAATAAGTAGTTGACAAAGTTAGACAATTATGAGTACCTCCGAGGATATAGGTACGTAAAATACCGAAAAATCAGCTATACATATTTTATTTTTTTCAGGCTGCATTTGAAGAGATATCACAAAATAAATTTTATATCTTTATAGCTACTTTCCATTATCAACAAGATGGTGCACATAGATTTGAAATCCGACGTTTCTTTTTCGCGGTCCGATCAACTAATTTTTTTTTTAGATACACCTGCGTTTTTTAAAAGCCCTTGATTTCATAATATGTGCGTGAGTACCAGAATGTAAAAACTAAATATAGAAAAAAAATCAGCTTTGTAGGTTAAACTTGTGTAACCTACAAAGCTGTGTGTAAAGAGACCTTGTGAACAAAATTACCAAGATAATAGGGCATGAATGCAATGTTTTTGTTTTGGGGTATTCTTCAATATAACATGTTCTGCATTCCAACATACGACAGTTTCGGTTTGAGTACGTGCAGGAGACCAATGCACCCTGCACCCCCTTTCCCCCCGAGCTAATAACCCAAGCAAAAATTACATTATATAAAGCATTTCGGGACTTTTACCTCACAAACATTCAGAACTTTGTTTTTTTTAGTCTTCATGCTTATGTTGTTCCAACAAGAACCTAGAACTTTTTTTTAGTTATCAAATGTTTGCCTCCTCCTCTAAGACGGCATTCTAAATACACCACTGATGTGTTCATTTTTGTAAATCCGTATCTTGATCGACACGCAGCTTTGAAAGTGAAGTGCACATAACTATAAATTATAATAATTACTCACATATTAAAAAAGGGAGACAAACATGAAAATAGTGTCCTAATTATCAAATAAATATTGTAAATAAAGATATAGTGATATACCTATACAACCTTACTACAGTTTGCTTTAAATAGGGTGACCACATATACTCTTTTTAAGAGGAATGTTCTCTTTTTCGGGTCCATGTACTCTGGTACTCTTACTATTTCCATAAATACGACAAATATCCTCTATTATGAGAAATCTGGGACAAATGATCTCTATTTTGCGAAATCTGGTGCCATTTTCTAATTATTTTTGTTATTTTTAGTCCATATTATTATGTGTATTATAATTATTATTGAAAGTCATTGAATTCTGCGAAAGTGATAAGACTTTACTTAATTATTATACGCTGGTACCTATTTTTACATTTCGTCGAAATATACTCTTTTCATTTTAAAAAAATCTGGACAGCCTACTTTAAATCACGTTTAAGAAGCCAAAAAAAACTGTAGTAGAGCATGTCGCGGGCACACAGCTTCCAGGAGAAATTGCAATTTGCCATTACAAATTACATTGTGTGGTAATCTGTGAATTATAGCTGGGAAATTCAAAACCTTGTTTTCTTTATTCTGGTATAAATATATAGAATAGCTTGTTTTGGAATAGGATGTTGGGAGCTAGATACGTTCGTTTTAACTTTTTTTCATTATGATCTGTATTTTGTACGTGGTCACATTTTAAATATAGGGGTGTATATCGTATTCCGCAATGATTTAATAACTAAGTATTCCCAATCGAACAATAATTAAACACGTTTTAACTGTCATTGATTACCTACGAATATGTTTTTCATTATTCGCATCCGACTCGTCATAACGTCATGCACAACACAGTCTTAATTTTAGATGCACTTTTAAATCTTCGAACGCATGCCTAGCCAGAAACTCGGGTATTTAAAAAATTATAGATTTCTGCTCTTGTTGTTCTTAGTTTGCACTAGATCGCTCCACGTCCGATAATTAAAATTGAAACAAGGTGGCTGCATTCAATGAAAATTGATATTCAGAAGAATCGACATTAATAAAAATTCGAAATCAAAACAATGCATATTAAATAAAATCAGTTACCTTATACCCGCTAATCATTTAAATTCCACAACTCTTATACAATTAAATCTCGTATTAACTTTTATTTATTTATTCAAATGTATATTCAAGTATTTTAATTTCAATGGTAAAGGGCCCGTGTTATATCCGTTTGATGTAGTATAAATTACATATAAACGAAAATCAAAATCAGAATAATGAGCATTATTCTATTTACATTTTTAGGGTGTTAATGGAATTGACATTAAAAAGAAATGATATCGTAAGAGATGCTTTAATTTTTTTTGATATGCGATAAAAATAAATTAATTTTTTTTATTACATGAGTTCTTAAATCAGATTTGCCTTCATACGGTTGAAATAAATTAATCTCCACAAAGTCGTTATTGCATTCTAATGTTTTCGGTATTAATATTAATTTAATGCGATCCCGTTTGAAGCGATTACATTTTAATAAGAGTCAATTTATTAAATATTTAAAGTGATTTTTGTATATAGCATTTATTTCGTACCAATTTTTATTAACATCGATTTGTTGAAATGCAATAACTAAGGAAAGACGCATGTATATAGAAATTTTAAGTAGGCTGTATACGTGTTAAAAAAGGATAAACAACTACTTTTTTGTGGTATCAATTGAAATGGTCTGCAAAGAAATTGCTTATCATAAAAATGTCATTCGGTAAAATCGGTATCCACAAAAATTCGATATCGGAAGAATTAAAAAGAATAAAAATTGTATGCAGGCAGCATCATTTATATGTTTTGCAATTAAATTTGGTATCAAAGACGCGTATGACTAAAAAGTAAAACGGCGTTCCATAAAATACTATTACAGAAATAAATCATTAGAAACGTGAACTTGCTAAGCTTTTACCTGAAGAAATTAGAGCTAAGTATAGAACCCTCTTTTATGAAATATTGGACAATACTTTGATGGAAATGACACTAAGATTTCAAGACTGTAATAAACTTACATTTTCATGTTTGGCAGGTTCTGCTAAATTTTCCGAATATAGTTTAAATTTTCCGACTAGCCCGTTTGAAAATTTGTTACAGTTATATAGCGAAATATTTTCAAAAAGTCAACGACTTAAAAATGAGCTTGGTTTTATTTTTGCCAATGAGAGTAATGGGAATATATCGCTGCAAGAGCAAGTGAAAAAAATTAATAAAAATAAATATATTTTTACCGAAGCATATAAATTGTTTTCTCTTATTTTGATAATACCGTCGACAAGTGCTTCAGTGGAAAGAAGTTTTTCTTGCTTCAAATGTGTAAAAACTTATTTAAGAAATACAATATCTCAAGAAAGACTTACTTCTCTTGGCAATATTTCAATTCAAATGGAATTTCTGGCGAAGATTAGCGCAAGTCATCCATTTCATGAGGATGTTATAAATAAATTTGCTGCTATGATACAAAATTTAGGTAAGTCGTAAATAAATATTCTATCCCCCCACATAAAAAAATTCTGGAAAAAAATTATTGCGATATTTTCTTGCTTCATTTGCACTTCACTTACTTTTTCACCCGCGAGCCGCCACTGAACCAGGCATAAGGTTCCTAGTATACATGGCATACCTAAATTTAGGCAATTTTGGTAAAAAAGTATAGCTCTAGCCGTGAAGATACGTGTGACGTAGTTGTATAGGCTGTATTAAAAGACTCGACATGAGGAGCGATATAGGATATAATTTTTTTTGTAAAAAATGTAAAACTGACTTTAATAAAAAATACACAAATAATATCTTATTTTATTCGGAAAACTTTTGTAAAGTCGGCGCCAAACTTTTTATTCTTTATACAAATTTTTATTTCATCCTTTTTAATTCTATTTATACCAGTTTTATTGTAAGTTACGTTTAACATATAGCCACTGTGTCCACTATATATTATAAAAAATCATTGTATTATATATCTAATTATACAATATACAATAGTAACATACATACATTTTCTCCCTGACAGAAAAGTGAACGCATGTATTGCTCAATATGACATCGAGTAAACGGTAAAAAAATGGCATCATTCCCGTGTTTTAACATTCTGGTAACATCCTGAGTATTCTTTGTAAATTTCATCCAAATTGGTCAAACCATCGTGGAGTATTCCATGTACATATGCAAAAAAATACTAGAATCGAATTAATAATTTTTTCCCTTTTTGAAGTCGGTAAAATAAAGAAAGGTACTTATCGGTTTAGCTATTTGTGATGATATAATCTTTTCGCTAATGTTTAGCAGTTACATCGGCAAACAAAGCATCGAGAGCTACTTGGAGATATTATGATAAGTATAATAAATTTTATTGCAATTTAATTAGCCAATTTTCGTAAAAAAATTGCATTTTTTATTTGCTTGTTATTTTTAAATTATAGGAAAGGCGGGTAAATGGATTGTGACAACAATGGTTCTAAGGCGAGACAATTGCTTGATGGTTTGCTAGTGCCTTGAATTTTGTTAGGTACTAGGTAGCCCCCCAATCGTATTAGCTCCTGCATTAGCTAATTAAGAGATTTAGAGGACCTTCTAAAACAGTCCTCGGTATACAGCCCTGGATATTTTAGACTAAGGTACGCAGAAATTTTTAAGGGTATTATTGACATAGTATTTATACCCACCACACTGATTTGTACATTTGCAAATTTTATAATGGACAAAAAATCGCTTGGTCTTTAATAAAAAACTCACTAGTTTACAATTGTCCATATTGCGAAATGCCATTTTTATGTAGCTGTAGAATCGACCGAAGCATGGAGTACTTGGTTTTAGAGTACTAATTTTTTCTGTAGATGTAGAAAATAAGCCCGCAAGACATTTTTATTGATCACTTTTACTTTTCTTGACTGCATCCAATCTTGAAAAACTTGGAAGTCTTTGTTGTAGGCAGTACGGGATTTTCCAGGTAATGTTTGCATCGGTGTCAGGTCAGCTTTAATAAAAACATTAACAAGAGCATGTTCACTGTTTTTGTTCATTTTCGCAAAAAAAATGTTGAACATTTTTTCACTTTGACTACAGTACAATGTGTCAGTAAAAGTCAAAATGTATTTTAAAAAAAATGTTCAATAAATTTTGGGTTCCAAAGTAACCAAAAAAAACCAAGTAGCTTTTTAGGTTTAGGTCATTATCAAATATCAATTCGTAAGTTATTTGAGAAATTACGCCACTCGGCTCGAAGTTCTCACTCTAAAAACTTTTCTCTCGTGCCTTATTTTCATCATAACACGCTAGTAATATCAATAACTATTCAAGACCGTTTTTCTCCAGGTTTGTGAAAATTCAATGGAGACTAACGACTGTAATATATCAGGTACTTTGCCAAAAATTACTACAAAGTTTGTTACTCTGAATTTGCTACCTGAGAAGTCTACAAGCTACTCTGAAAAATTTTAAGACGGATTCCCTAAATGCAAATTACAAAGGACCAAAAATTATTCTCAAAAAAAAAATTACTTGCGTATTTTGCAGAGAAGCAAGGTAAAAAAAAGTCAAAAGAATTTATTACCAAAAAATTATACGTATTTTATACCCTAAGAATAATTATTGTTACTTGGTTAAAGGTACCTCCTTCGCGATTAAGAAACCGATAGCGCAGCGGCATTAAAATGCCTCTACGTGAGGCCTGTGGGAAAAATAGCTGAAAGAAAATGAAAGCATATTCGATGTATGGCATAGCGGTAGGTTAGGGGCAGAGGAAGCGGAGACAATAATCTAAATACCTCAATTCAAATATTTTAATAAATGTTGGGTGACCAGAAAATATCAGTCCCTGCGCCTCAAGAAGATTTTTCTTGACACATGAATAAACATTTTTCAGCGTAAGAGCTTTAATATTGTTTGGCAAACCATTCCACAATTTTATCCCAATAACAGCAAAAGATTTATGAAAGTTACTTATTCTGTTCTTAGGTACTCTAAAAATGCCGGCCTTACGAGTATTGTGAAGATGTGCAAAAGTTCCGAATAATTTATTTAAGTAGGGCTGATACCTGATCTTATACAACTAGTTTGTAACTTCTGTATAGATCTAGAATGCTCCAAAGTTAAGGAATCGGAATATACAATATCTCCGTAGTAGAGCAGTGAAAGAATATCACAAAGATAATATTTTGTTTTAGACATTTTTGTATTTATATACCCCAATATTTTCACCTGATTTACAACTGGAATTACTTCCCCATTAATCTCAATATTAATATTCCCAGACACGTATCTTAAAATATTCGAATTGCCACCGTAAAAAATTATTTTGGGCTTAGCAGAATTAATTTTTAAATGATGTTGATTGGCATATTCAACTATACCTAAAATATCTGAACTAATTTTTTGCTTAGAATTATCAATATTTGAAAAATTTAAAGACATATAAAGCTGGGAATCGTCAGCGTATTGTTACAATTCCAAATGCTCAATAGAGATATGTATATCTGCTACATAAATTGTATATAGGAGAGAGCCCAATATAGAGCCCTGAGGTATACCGGTACACCGGAAATATTATTGTTTTTTAATAAGACTGAGTGAAATCTATTTTCAAGGTAAAATAAGAAAAATGAAATTGTGCGCTCCAAACAACCAAAATATCTTAACTTGGCACAAAGCATATTATGATTTATTGTTCGGAACGCATTGCTGAAATCCAGCATAGACATGCACGTATACTCCCTCGTCATTATACCTAATATTATTTAACATACTTACGAGATTTGTAATGGCAAGGTAATGAAATCACCTACCAGTGACGTAGCTACAAATTTTGCTCCCCCTCCACGATTTTTGGTAAAACTCTAAAAACAGAAAAATAACTGATGACAAAAAAAAGGTCCTTTACTTCTTAATATATATAGCCCCCAAAGTATAGCCGGAAATATATGATGACTAAAAAAAAGGTCATCCATGCCTCCATAATCCCCTTGAGCTCATTTGCAATTATCGCCGGGCTCCCTGACCTCGTGGGCCCCCCTGCACATACTTGATATTTATTGATTTAGAAATTTAAAAAATCCACCATATCAACCAAAATGATGATAAAGTACCTTATAAAGCATTTTTTATAAGAAAATTAATATTCATTTTGGGTAGAGCTGGAGCATGTCATAAAAACGAACTGGTGAAAATGACAACTGATTGTAAAAATAACCCAGATATGAACAAAACATTAATTGTCATAAATAGCATAGAACTAAATTATTGAACCAAAAAATCCTCAAGCCGAAGTATTCAAAGGGGACATAAAAAAAATCATGCATGATAATGCATTACATTCCAAAAAGCCAAAAGAAATCCCGCAACTTTTAGAACGTTTAGAACCATTTAGTAGTAGTTCTGCCACTCTTTTAGTGAACGGGAGAAGAAGCCTGACTCAGTTAAAAAGATATGGGGAATGAACATTGAACAAGTATACAAAGTTATATAGATGAAAGCCTTACTAACAAAACTAAAACGGCTGAAAGTTATTTAATGTCGTGAAGAGACTATTATATGTATGTGCACTTACTTCTCATTACCACTGGAGACTTTTCTATGTCGGCATTACTGACACGCCTATACAGCCCAATGAAACTTCCACCCAGACTTCTGTAAACGAATTCTTGCTTATTTTTGCTTTTCGCCATTTTTTGTAAAACTAAAAGATATTTTGTAGTGATATCACGTAATTTCATACCACAACTGACTCATTTTTATTAGCTTGATTTAAAAATGTTATCTGAAATAAAGGTGGCCTAGTAAGCCATTTAATCTGATTTATCATCTCCAGCGTTTTAGTCTATTTCAATTATTTTGCAACTTTTATAGTTTTCAGTCTAAAAGTATTATGTAGATATACTAACTGTTATCAAAAACAGATCACCATGACCCGAAAATCTCAATATTTCATAGATATATAAAAATAAGCTAAGTCAAGCCTCAACCTTTTATCTCCTGTTTGTAAATAATGACGAAGCGACGCAGTGGAAAGCGGAAAATATATTATTTAATGTCTCGGTCTGAGTCATATGTTTTTAGTTAAACGGCTACACGTGTTTCGTCCTACCGGGCACAAACAGACCTATCACAAAAAAAAACATAAAAGTAGTGAAAATTAATAAAGGTCAAGAAATAGTAGTTTTCCTTCATCTTTCCAATGTAAACTCAATTTTAGGATGCAACGGGTTAACGAATTTGTAAAAACTTTCCCTAACTGGTGCCTGTTGCTATTCCACACAATGCAAATATCATTTATAGGCTGTTAGGAAGGTGGCAAATTAACTTTTCATTATCCTGAAATGCAAATGCATGTTTCGTCATTTGGAGAACGTCCGCTATAATTCCGACTCCGCGCCCTGCAGGGCAGGGCATAGGTGACCAAAAAAACCATGGTTTATTGTAAGAGGGGTATTATTCTTAGGCTTCAAGACTTCGTGGTATGTCCGAACATAAAAAAAACAATAAAAAAGGAGTTGTTTGTTTTGTTGTACTTTAGTGTGTGTTATTCTATTTGTAAATTATTGTTTTTGGATTTGTCAGTGTGATTATTTAGTAAAGTTCTCTCTGTTGTATGTAGGTCTGGTGATGCTCGGAAGGGCGAAACACGTGTCATGCTAATAATTATAATTTACTGAGACCGATATTTGGAGTCTTTTTCTATTTTAAAAGAGGACATCCTGCATTTTTTGACATTTTTGGATTCTCCTCATTCCTCCCTTTCCAAAAATATGTAATTTGTCTATATTCGGAACAGCAGTTTTTGACTTATTCTACTTTAAAGCTAGCACATATGACAATTTCACAGAAATGCAGCCATACTTAAATCGCGGTACCCATAAAATGATGAAATCGCTTTACCCATGGAATGTCACCAACAAAAACAAAACACTAACTTTTATTCGTAAGTAAAATATTTTATTGATTTTACGAATAACAAAATTAATAAAATCTAAAATACAATTTACCGAAGAAGAAAAACTTAAAATTCTTCAACTTTATTTAGCAAATGATAATATTGGGTCAATTGCAGTGCGACAATACAGGCTGTTACATCCTGGTGCACAGGTTCCTTCAAGAAAAACTGTTGCATATATAGTAAAAACCACGCACAAAGAAAATCCTTGCAGAGGCAAAGAAGACGAGCAAATTTTGACTTCGAAGATAAAAAATACTTTCTTTAGGTAGTCTAAAAGTTAAATTAAAACCAATTTTTAGAAAGTCTAAGTAGATCGGTTCCTGACGCCTCTCGCATACCCGAAAAATCGAGGTTCTACATCCGTTCAGTCCTAAAAAAAAATCGATACCGCCCGTATAAAATTAGACTAGTGCAACTATTAACCGATGATCATTTTAACCAAAGTCTCAACTTCTGTGAGGATAAGCTGACCAAACTAAGGCAAGATATGCTGTTATTCAGAAGGATTTTGTGGTCTGATGAGGCTTGTTTTACCACAGCCGGAATGTTTAATAGAAAAAAATGAGCTCCATTGGGCAACTAGAAATCCTCATCTAATTGAAGAGCGAAAGAGACAATTATTGGTTCGATATTTATTGAGGGTATATTAACGAGGGAACGATATTTAAATCTATTAAATAACGAAATTGAGCAGCTTCCTTCAAACACTTATAACCAAATAATTTGGCACCAAGATGGCACACCACCACACAACATTCGAGAGGTCACAGCTTAAATGCTCCATATAATTTGTGGATTAGCAGATATGGCTATATAAAGGATAAAGCGTATCACAATAGAACGGACTGTGTTGACGAGTTGCGATAAAACATAGTGTATGAAATTAGGGTTTTAATCACATTAAATATATTTTTTAACAAATTACTGTTGGTTTTTGTTGGTGACCTTCCATGGGTAAAGCGATTTAAGTATCTGTGGATTGCGTTCAAGTCCAACAGGGATCTTGTGTTTTTAGCTGACATTTCACATTTCATGGGTATCGCGATTTAAGTATGGCTGCATATCTGAAAAATTGTCATATGTGGTAACTTTAAAGTGGAATAAGTCGAAAACCATTGTTCCGAATATAGACAAATTATATATATTTGGAAATGGGAAAATGAGGATAATCCAAAAAATACAGGATGTCTTGTTTAAAATAACAAGGTTTATGGTGATTTAGTGACGATCCTCTTTTTTTTAAATTGCCGCCGTGTAAATCTTTAGGAAATTCTCTAAAACTTTCATAGGAACCATTTCTTTGTATCTTGAAATAATAAACCTCTCTTCAAGTCCTATATTTTCATTAACAGATTAAAAATATTTAGAAAGGAACTATTTCTAAAGTTGTAACAATTTTTTCAACAAATGAACAACACACACACGATTTCGTGTTTTCTACATAAAAATTTTGAGTTTAAATTATTTTGAAAACGGCGATTTAATACAAATTGTCACAAAGTGAACGAATATTATAATGGGGCTAAGATAAGGAGATAAAAAATTAAATTAGACTTATTCCGATGGCTCCTCCATTGCTTAAATTTTAAAAAATATCAACAATAGCATGGAAAAATGCCTTGTTACATACAAAATTCACAATATAAGTGTTTTAAATTAAATTAAATATATCAATATATATTCATTTTCCGTCACTTGTTAATATAACTTCTTAGTAATTTTTATGAGGGACATTATAACATATAAAACTGTATGTGCATAATAATTGAGGTCATATGGGGTAGACATAGACATAGACATAGATGGGGAGCCCGACAAGGGCAGCACTTAGGCTCTCTGGGGCACATAGGTGTCACCCAAGCAAAGCAGTCTGGCGTTGGCTAAAGCGTCACATCGACAGACTAGATGCTCGTTAGTTTCATCTACCTCAGCAGAAAACCTGCAGTATGGATCGTTGTCGAGTCCAATCTTATGCAGGTAATATTTCACTAGCCAGTGTCCAGTTAGGACCCCGGTAATAGTTTTAAGTTGACTTCTGTTTAGGTTTAGAAGTCTATTAGACTCAGAACGGCTATAAGGGCCTGATATGAAGACCTTAGACTGTCTGAGTCCTGCTAGCTCGTGCCATTCAGCACGGAACTCCTCGACAGTGCGATTTTTAATCCTAGCCTTGACAGCTGAAGGAGCTGAATTCCAAGAGCAGGTTCCGGCCCAGTGAAAACAGTGTTGCTACCTTTCCGAGCCAGTCAGGTGGGGTAAGTATGTTTCTGGATGAAATGTGGAGACCGTGTATATAAAATGTAACACTACATTATTTGCGTAGCGACATCTGTAGAGAGTAGCTTAAATACTGTTCTATAATTCCCAAAGGGAAACTGCACTGTTCTAACAAGCCGTAAAAGTAAAAGTTTATGGGTATACTGTTAATTTTGTAGGATTAAGCATTTTAACTTATGAATTTGTATACTTCACGCTTGCTCCAACAAAAATTGCATATGGGGCAAGTGAACAGTAAATAGCAAGGGCAAGAGTGAAGCATACAACACACTTGCCCCTCATGTTTATTGTTGCCGTGATTTTGTTGCATCTGTCAGAAAATCGTAAAAATGGTAAGGGCGTACCAAAGAAAGTCACAAAGTGCAACAAAGTAAACACTAGCTGCCTTAAAACAAGCCCTCGAAGAATTTGACCGGGGAATATTGACTACCTATGCCGCAAGTCTGCGGTATAATATTCCTCAGTCTACTTTAAGCCCACATCGCAGAGGTATTAAAGGAAGAAAGAGTGAAACCGTGGAAAGAAGCAGTTATTCCTAAAGAGGAATGACAAACCAGAACAAATTTGGAATTTAGACGAGGCGAACTTTTTCTTGACCAGTCTAAAAAAAAGGTTGTTGGACAAATTGGAACGCTCTGTTCAAGGACAATGTCATCCAACTGAAGGGAAAACATTTCAGTGCGGATTGGAGCCAGTGCTTCTGGCTCCAAATGCCATTGATAGTTTTTAAAAGCCGAAATGTCCGGAGCGAATAGCTTGCTCCAGCTACAGACGCTTTCCCTGAGACTACTGACGCGGCAACTGCAAACGAAATCCGACGATTTCTTGAAATATTTTCAGAAGCTATTGGACCGAAATGCCCTGTGTTGTTAATTTATGATGGTCACGTGTCACATATTGATCGTCATCTAATTGCATCGGCAATCGAAAACAACGTCACCATTCTCACTCCCGTTACATTATATTCATCTAGTACAATCTCTAGACTGGAGTGTTTTTAATTCGTTAAATTTGAAACTGGGCTTATTGCTTATACAGCGGCAGCGTCACCGTGAGGAGTAAAAAATTCCGAAAAGTCAATTTAGCAAGCCTGTCGAATAGATTTGGAACGAATTGTTCGGAATCCATAATGTATTTTGGAAACAACATTCAACCGGAAACTTCCATCACGACCTCTCACATCGGTTCTAACACATTTGAAATATTATTTTGGGATATGCAGAGCAAAATAAAGATAATCAACAAAAATTTAAATGAAGGGTAGCTAAAGCGGCAGAGGTATATTACCAACCAAGAAATCAATGTATTGGAGGAATTGGAAAATCGGAAGAAAGGTACGAAACAGAAACCTACCATCAGATGAGCTCGATAATTTCAGCAATAACTATGATGATAACAGCGACGACGATTTTAGGGATGAGATGCTGGAGTACGAGTCATTAAATGGCTATATGAAGAAAATTAGTAAAGCTGTAGGAGTTTTTTGCAACAAAGAAAACAGAAAAGCACTTCGTAGGCCAAGTCGCAACTGTGAACAGAACAACAGAGGAATTCAGGATAAATTTGTTTAAGAAAAGTCCCGTACTTCAATCTCTTAAAGTCTAATACTTTTTCATGGCCTGATCCAGATAATTATTGTTTAATTTCATTGGATAGTGTTGTAACACCAACGCCAATTGTACTTCCAGGCAAGTGAAATTTGATCGGATATTAAATTCAATTGCCTGGCTATATAATTTTTTGGTGATTATATTACTGTTAATCTTATAATTAATTTTAGAGTGTCCCACAAGCGTGTGTTATATTTTGTAACCTTGACAATAATGAAAAGTTCGTAAATGTCCAGACTTGATTTTTATTTTTCCTCTGTTTGGGGTAAAAGTAGAAAGATATTGTGTTCTTTAACACCCTTACCCCAAACCTGTATTTATATATAAACTGTATATGTTTTAGGTGCCGCTACGACACTTACCCGACACTAGAGGGTAGGCAGAGTGTAGTATGTACATTAATTTAAGAAAAATGAAAATATAGCATTATTAAATTAATTTTTATGCGCTATAATATACCATATTTTAAAGAAAACTCCAAAAACGGGAACTCTAGATGTGAAAACTATTAAAATGTAACTAACACGCCCAAAAGAGATCTTGGAAGCCGCACTACTTAAATTTTATTATTCACTTACCCCACCTAACCTTACCGGAAATTCTGGGAAACATAATATTACTTAGAAACTGTATAGGTTTATTTTCTTAAAATTGCACTACGCCGAAGGAGGAGGGCTATTTTTTGAAACAGTTAATAAACGAATATGGTTTTATAGGTAAAACGATTTTTTTAAATTTTCTTGTTAATTTTTATGTACGGATGGTATTCGGTGGAGAATTTGAAATAAATAATAATCCGATGATATGAATCTAAAATCAGAAACTGTTTTCATGCCTATTATGGTTCTCCAACATAAAAAAAGTCAGTATAATTTTCAATTTTACATTTCACCTACTGGGCGATTTTCAATTATTAATTCGGCGAAAACATCACGGTTCACATTAACAATTTTCTACGTGAGGTGAATTTTCATCAACAGTGGGCAACATCACTTAACATGCTTCCTGTAATAAACTATTTTCTGGTATTGGCTAATTAACTACGAATATTTTAAATTAAATATAGTGACAATTAACTACAAAACACTGATGACAAAATAGTAATTATATTACAATATAATTGAGATATAACATCCTGTAGGCATTTACGATCATTATTTTGGTTCGGTAATGAGATAGAGGCAAATCAATTAATCCACAATACTTTGTGATACAAGGCCAGAAATAGATTTTGTGAATGTGCACTTAAAATACATATTACAATTTTATCTAGACATTCCACACATCGAATTTTATTATTATCCAAAAATCAATATATGTGCCTTTACAGTGAAACAACACATTTATATTTATAAAATTTCTTGGTACCCCAAAATTGTCCCTTTGTTGCTCCATAGCTCTAAAAGTGCCTGATCGAGTACTCCATTTTTGATTGAAAATATCACCTAAAAAATTTGAAAGTTTGACCCAAACCGTTTAATATAAATGGTCACTGGTTCTACCCAAAAATGTTCTCTTATTGGTTATTAAAACTCTTAAAACCTTTTTGTAATAATTTTAATTGCGGTAAAAATTCTAGTTTGTCAGTTCACACATCTTATGGGTTTTCGGTGAACCAATTAAAACAATGTGTAGAACGCAGAACGAAGTATTTGCAAACCGGATTTTCACATAATTTTTTTTATTTCTGGAAGTTCTTTAATTTAAATATGATAATAAAGACAATTTAGTGCCATCTTGGTGCCCCGTGTATTATATATATATATATATAGACAGGAAGACGTCGTCGCAACTGACTAGTTAAGAAGAAAAATGAAAACCTCAGGTTAGCGGGAATGCAGTTTATAAATATAAAAGGCCAAATAAAGGAGTGGAACCCTTTATTGTTCTCTAAAGCTTCTGGGATTAATTTATCCCTTTCTTAGGACTTCTCTACAAAAAAAAATGAAATTAAGAACTTTTAAGAACATGTCCATCATGGAAATTCATTTTATTAACTAGCAAACACATTTTTTAGAGGAATTTTAAACACGAAAGTAGAGGGGGCGTGAGAAATAAATAAGGGGAGTATACTAAATTGGCAGTTTGAAGGCACACCACAGAAGGATGACGGGTTGCCTATCTTAAAGTAGTGTGTATATAATGCTCAATCTAATTTGCAAAAAAGTATACATAGTAACATGTTTATTTTATAATAATAATTAATTAAGAGGATAAGTGTGAAAGGTCACGATGAACGTTCAAAAGTATAATAGTTGCCCTGTAATAGTTGTAAAATAATTAATTATGCAGACTATAACAATATAAAGACAAAATAGGAAATAATTTATGTAATAATATTAGTTGTAATGGTATCTATGACATTTATAATATGGAAAGTTATAAGTTTAACTAAGATTTTGGGTGTCACTCTTTTTCTTTAATGAAATATCCACTCAGTGCACAGGACGGAACCCCTCTCCGTCAGTCGTTCTTATGTGATGTAATTCTGCTTTTAAAGCTTCTAGAGGTTTGTCCTACATATGATAACTCACACTCATTACATGGAATTTTATAAACTATATATATATATATATATATATATATATATATATATATATATATATATATATATATATATATATATATATATATATATATATATATATATATATATATATATATATATATATATATATATATATATATATATATTCTCCTTATTTCCTGGTGCGCTTTTATGCAATTTTAGATATTTTAAATTCAATTTTATTTTCATTGCTTTATTGTAATAGATCTACGTTTATTTCTGATAAATTAGAAAGCATAACAAATTAAGGCTAATACACGTTCTTTCTTAAGAATGTTAAATCCTGAATAAAATGACAAGAACATTTTTTTACAGGAAATCAATAACCATAATATCACGAACATTTTGTATATAAAAAACCTATTACGCATTAGGGCAAGGATTTGAAAACTATCTGGTTCATACCGATTTTGTAGTTGGCAAAATTACTGAAAGGAAGTGGTAATATAAGCTAATAAGGAAATATATATCTTATAATGTAATTATTATAAAAAGCACTGTAATCAGTCATGGCCACAGCGTACCCTTGGTGTAGACTTTAAATTATAATTGTTCACATTCTAAGTAAATATGTTAGGATTTTTTTGCTTTGCAGCTACTAATTATACCAATACGTAAATATATTTTAATAAATTGTTACGATACTAACCTGTTAAACTTCCGAAACTAGGCGGTATATAAGAAAATAGAAGAAAAACGAAAAGCAAGAAACTACTGGTATATTTTGTTCTAAAAAAAAAAAAATACTTTGCTCAAAAATATTCATCTTTAGTTATTAGTTAATTAGTATGCCAGGTGACACAGAAGGCAGGATACAGGCTGCCATTATTTTAGGCATTACTAGGTATTTGAGAAATCTATTTTTTGTTTCAATTTAGTCAACCGATCAACGTAATTCTCATGTGAACCACTAAGGTCTCGAAAAAGATTCAAGGCGGTCGAATCAGAAAGACACATTCTGAAATAAATCAGGCAAAAGAAAATACTTTGTGTTTTATAGGAATAGTCAACAACCCTTTCCACACTATTAATTAATATGTTGGCAAAATCAGATATACACAAGAAAAATAAGTTTTTTTGGTAATCTTTTTATTTATTCCCCCTAGTCTTATTTTTAACGGACCTCAAAAAAGAAGGAGGTTATCAATTTGATCCTACGTATTTTTTATGTATGTACATCGATTATTCTGCGATGGTTTGATCAATATGGATAACATGTTCAGGGAATATTTATGATGTTACCGGAGTGTTCCCATAGTAAGCGTGTTAAAAGTGCCGAAATGACGGCGTTTTGAACGGTTTACTCGATATTAATATTGTATATTGTATTTAAGTCTATATATTAATGTCATAATAGAAATAATAATAACAACAACTGGAAGTCACCAGGAGTTCACCAAATTCACAGTTTCTGGTATAAGAAATTTGAGGTCCTTCATGAAGCTATGGCCCGTCATTTTACTAAAATAATGCATCATCCGGAGACAACCCCCGAATTTCTAATGCTAGGCACTACAGCTATGCTACCCAAAAGCAATAGGACAGAAAACCCGTCCCAGTACAGGCCCATCACCTGTTTGCTCACCATGTACAAGATCCTAATAAGACGCATTGCAAATCGTATCTATCATCATACTGACAGTCGTAACCTATTAGTCGAGGAACAGAACCAGCATTCGAAACCATCAAACTTATCATCCACTTTGTGGTACTTAAGCACGCACTAGAAAATACAACGCAACATACACACTGCTTTTATAGACTATAAAAAGTCGTTTGACAGTGTACCACATTCCTGGCTCATAGATGTACTAGGAATATACAAAATTCACCTAACAATCTTCAATTTCCGGGCAACTATCAAGCACAAGTGGAGAACGAACCTGAGGATCTATAATGGCGATCAATCTCTTATCACCGATGAAATACACATCAATAGAGGAATTCACCAAGAAGACTCGTTAAGTCAACTGTGGTTCTACTTAGCGATGAACCCCCCTCATCACGTTTTTTAACAATACAGGACATGGCTTCAACATCAAAGCCAATAGAGATGATTACCGAACCATATCCCACCTTCTGTATATGGATGATATTAAGCTCTATGGTGAAAACCCTAACCAACTCAAAAAACTTATTGACGTGACATACACCTTCTCGAAAGATATCCATATGGAATTTGCAATGTAGCTCTTTTGAAGACAGAAATGAACGCCGGAAAACCCATTACAGCAATTCACACCTATGCTGTGCCCGTGTTGAACAACAGTTTCGGAATCTTGAAATGGACTAACAATGGACACACCACCTAAGGTCATTCACTCTACGAATGACCTTACCACGAAGTTGACTTGACAGCTACAAAAATTGATATATATGGAAGCATCCAACAGGTGGCTGAAGGATGGACAACTGTTTCCAGAGACAGAAGGATTTGTGATGGCAATACAGGATCGAGTTATTAACACACGAAATTACACTAAATTCATGATCAAAGATCGATCCGTTAAATCCGATAAGTGTTGAAAATGTATCGAGAGATCAGACTATACGGAATATAATACCTGGCTGCACTTACCTAGCAAACACGGCCTACCTCCTGCGCCATAGCCAGGTGTGTAACATCATACACCAGAAACCTATTATAAATACCAACCAAATTCAGTGTTTGAAAATAATGCCTTCAAGCTGTACTACGACCGGGCAATTGTCACCGACAGATGGGTGACGAATAATCGGCCTGATGTGGTTTTGTTAAATAAGGAAATAAAGGCAGCTTATTTGGTAGGTGTTGCTATACCCAATATTAATAAATATAATATATTGGATAAATATCAAGAGAAAAAGGCCAAATATGCAAAGCTGGTCATCGAGATACAGCAGATGTGGCGACTGAATAAGGTTCATGTGATACCGATCATCGTGTCGTCAACTGGACTATTTTCAAAACACAACAGAATCTGAAAATCGTAGGACTGCATAGTAACACCTTCATCGACACCCAGAAGGTGGTCCTGCTCAGTACTTGCCACATAGTGAGAAAATTCTTACAGGATAACATATAGAACTAATAGAAACCAGCCCACTCCTTTTGATGCATGCATCCGGGATGGGCTTGAAATCCAACATTTGTTGAGAAATTGATTGTCAATAGTAATAATAATAAAAGGAGGATGGGTTTGAAGTGCAGAACGGTCCGAGTATGGAGGCAATGCGACATGGAGATACCTACAAATATCTTGATATAAAGCAAGGGCAGTGTATAAATCACCAAGAATAAAGGATGAACTGACCAGCGAGTTTACAAGAAGAATACGACAATTGTTAAAATCAAAACTTAACAGAAAAAAAATATGTCTATGACAATTAACACCTACGATTATTCTGTGCTTGACTATTCATTTGGGACGATTAAGTGGTCCAACACTGACATCAATAACCTGCAGCAAAAGATCAGAACAATAACCTGCAGCAAGAGATCATAACTCTACTGACAAAGGCACAAAAACACCATCCAAGAAGTGCCATAGGACGTATGACACTTTCGCGGTATTAAGGCGGAAGAGGATTAACAGATATCTCAAAGCAGCTAGAGTAACAAATCACCAAACCGCGAGCTATTTTCAACAAACAGCACGCAAATCTGACTTACATCTGATTATATGTGATTCGGAACACTTTATGCCTTTACAACTAAAAGAGCAGAAGGTTTCAAGATCAGGTAATTCCTACCAGAAGCTACGTAAAATATATAACGAAAGATGTCACACAGGGGGATATCAAATGTTTACTGCCAGTGAATATGAGCTGAGACACGATGAATTAGCCAAAAACTAGCAGAGAAATTACAGCTCTTGCAGGAACAACCCTGAGCAAGTTCTAGAAAATAATCTATCAAGTTCTATTGGGACCTCACTGTTATAAAAGACCAAACTAAAATTTATAGTAGACCAGATCTTATTCTTGTAGATAAAAGGACAAGAAAAAAAAACTTTGATAGAAGTGGCTATACCGAATACTCATAATTTACGTCAGAAGTATGCAGATAAGATTGAAAAATATTGTCACTTAGAGGAATAGATCAGGAGACAGTGGGGAATGGAGAGCGTCCGAACACTGCCTCTCATTATGTCAACAACAGGAGTTATACCCAAAAAAACTTTCTCCAGAACATCAAGGAGCTTGGTCTTTTTCGGGCCATGCAAAAGGCAGTGCTACTCGCGTCGTCACGAGTAGTTCGCAAGTTTATGGGTAACTTAAAAACCAATCACCAGAATGGACCCAATAACACGCAAAGGGCTCCACCAGAGCTCAATACTTTTGATATACGAATATCTGGGATGAGTGAATGTTCCCTTCTGTTTAGAAAGGGAAGGTAAATACCATTCGGTATTAATATTAATAATAATAATAATGTTCTTTTATTATTATGAAGCAAATTTACAATCAAATGCATGGTCCGCATTGACGTGTTTCTTAATATCTAGGCGAAGTCTAGCTTTAAGCACCTATTCATATTTAACCTTATTTTACAATACAAATAATAAAAAAAAACTTTTACCTACATACGATAAGAGTTACCTACGTAGCATTTACAGTGATATATTTATTCCCTTAACTAACATTATACAGAAAAGAAAATAAAAAAAATATTGATGAAAAAATATACAAAAGTTTCTCTTAAGTCATGTGGTAAGAAATTAACTGAATTTTCAGTGTTGTTTTTTAATTAGTAATAGCATTTAAAGACTTTAAATTGACATCTAACTAATTATTTAAATAGCTTAATAGAAATATAAGTTTTGTGTGGTGGCATTGACAAGTTGTTAATCCGTTAATGTCCTGTCGCGTAGTTCATTTCGAAGTTATAATTTTGACACTAAATATCTAGGAGTTTTTTGGACACCTTCTTAATTCACTGAATTTTTCACTAATTTGACCGTATTTTCGAAGACCGTGTGTAAATCTAACACAAGTATTTTGCACTTTTTGAAGTCTACTTTTAGTTATAACATCTAAGGACGGATAGTATATCGTAAGAGCATAGTACAAGATTGGTAATAAAACAGTATCGCATAGCTTTTTTCTTACTTTAAAACTTAAAATGTGTATTTTCGAATACAAGATCATTAAGCAGATAAAGGTATTTTTGAGTTAAGTTTTTTAAGTGTTGCTGAAATCTGAATTTGCAATCAAATACTAGGCCGAGATTTTTTGAGGACTGCATAAAATTTAAGTGCTGCTGATTTATTTCTACATTTAAATCATTATGTAGTTGTGTGTGATTGCCAGATAAACAAAATAGCATAGCTTTAGTTTTCTCAGTGTTTAAAAATAAATTATGTTATTTGCAAAAGGAAGCCATATTCGCAACATCATCAGGAAAAAAAAACTATAAAAGAGTTGGGAGTCAGTTGTAGATAGTGGAAGATGTTACAGTGCAAGGCAAATCTTCAATGTATATTAAAAATAATAGCGGTCCCAATATTGACCCCTGTGGGACCTCCGGTAGAACATTACCGGTATCAGACACTTTCTCTCCAATATGAACAAATTGGCTCCTCCCTTGTAGATAATTTTCAAAGAATGCTAGCGAACGTTCCGATAATCCGTAATACTGGAGTTTGGCGCATAATAAATTATGGTCAACGGAATCAAACGCTTTTAAAGAATCCAGTAGCACCATTACTGTCGCCTGGTGCTTATCCAGCGACCTAATTATACAATGAAGTTACATAATATGCAGTGAACCCAGTAGCTATTTATAAAACTTTTACAATAAAACTTACAAAAAGTAAATAGATCTAAAACATTTTTATTAGTCATGATATTTACTCTTATTTTAATTAAAAATAACTTTGATTAGTGGAATATATCCTTGTCCATGTGCTGAAGACTCTATGAAACAAGAGGTGTGGAAATCTTTAAATGCTCATGCTATGTTAATTTTCTATACTTCAGTTGAATAACTTCAGTCTATTTTTGCTAGCTCTTTAATAAAAATCAAAAACGATTTTCAACTTTTTTTAAATTTCAGTAGCTGTTAATCTGTTACAACATAAAAATAAATTTGTGTTATTTAAGATAACTTGAAGGAAGCAATACATTCTCGACGAGACAATACTCTCATCGTTCATTTACAAAAAAAGTCATTGATTTTTTTATAAAAGATTGACTTAATTATGTTATTTTACAACAATTGACGTTCTGAGTAGGCATTATTATTAAATACGCAAAAAAATGTTGCAAATTCTGAAGATCGCTAAAATTATTTTTATTGTCCAGATACGCAAACAAATACTTAAATGATTGATAAGGTATCAGATTAGCAGGGCAGATCCGGTTGGTTGATACAATTTCAACCTAAATATTTTTTACTGTTTATATAAAGTGGCCAAACGAAAAGTGTTTGGAAACACGGTAATTTTTATTTAAATGCTCGAAAGCGTTGATTTCTTCGATTTCGAACTGTTACTCATATTTACTTTTATTTAAATTAAAAACTGTCCATTTTTGCTTACTCTTCAATAAAAATCAAAAACAACTTTCAACTCTTTTTTCATTTCAGTAGCTGTTAACCTGTTACAACATAAAAAAAAACTGAAAAATACATTTGTATTGCTTAAGATAAAGAAGCGATACATTCTCGAGGAGACAAGAGGCACGAATTCTCTCATCTCGGCGACATCACTAGCTTTGCGAGTTATTTACCGATAAGCCAAATCGTTCGTTAACAATAACAAAATTGAAATGTCATTGATTTTTTTACAAAAGATTAACTTAATTATGGTATTTTACAAATATTCTGGAACGTGGTCTTTGTTTACTTTAGTTATCTTGATTATTGCATTTGATATTGTTCGCTTTTGTTTTATAGATTGATAAAAAATAGTTGAATTAAAAGTTATATACACATAACATCTCATCTTTACTTTCCACTAAATTCACCGTAAATATAGTAATATCAATATGTTATGGACGTGGTGCATTGGACACGCGTAATTTATTTGAAATAGTGGAAGAACGAGAAGAAGGCAATTTTTAAGTAGGATTTTGAAAATTAGTAAATTTCGTTACTGTTAATCTTGTTGTTCAATCAATCAATCATTTTTGGCAACAGTCAAAATGGATAAAATTCGAAGATAGAATATTCAGAAGTTTGATGACGGAAACTTCTAGTTATGGAAGTGTCAAAAAATCTGCTAGAATTGATTAATGGAATATATTCTTGTCCAGGTGCTGAAGACTCTATGAAACAAGAGGAGTGGCAATCTTTAAATGCTCATGGTATATTAATTCTCTATACTTTAGTTGAACAACTTCAGACTATAATGGTATGCAAAGATGCTCCAGAAATTTGGAAACAGTTAAAACAGATTCATGAACAGAGGTCATCAGTTAATAAAATTATGTTAAAACAAATTTTTTTAATTATCAGATGTCTGAAACAGATAGTATTGCTAAACACATTAGTAATGTTGAATCTACGGCTCAAGCACTAGCGAATGTGGGAGAAGTTTCTGATATTGACAAGATAGCTAAAATTTTGGGAAGCTTACCTCATAAATATAGCCTTTTTGTTACTGCGTGGGATTCCTATGATGAATCAAAACCAAGTTTTGACAATCTAACTATAAGACTACTCAAGGAAGAACCACGACTCTCACAGTATGATGAATGTATCCAAGCATTGGCCACATTGAAGTTAAATCGAACTTATTCGGGGTCATCCAAATAAAAGAACGAAACAAAAAATTAGAACCCCAGGTTAAATAATGAAACACCTGTAAAAAGGTATGTAACTTGTTTCTATTGTCACAATCAGGGCCATGTTAAAACAGGATGCAAAAATGGTTAAAGAGATTTGGTTTAGATAGTTTAGTAAAAGCAACCAAAACAAGCACTGAGAAATGAAAAACTTATTAGTGTTAGACTTCTGGCTTGCAGATATAGCTGCATCAAAGCATATGACATCTCGAAAAGAATGGTTTACCTTAAGGCCTGTAAATCAGAAGTACTTATTCAAAGTGGTGATAATTCATTTATTTGTGTAGAAAGTATTGGTACAGTTCAAATTTGTGCAGTTGTACGTGACAGAAAAATACAGTATGGCCTTTTATACTATATCTTATTATTTATATATTATTTCTATTATATTACACTTTAGGTCCCTAAATTAAACAAAAACCTTTTTTCTATTGGAGCTGTTACAAATAGAAGAGATCAAGTTGTATTAAATCATGAAGAGCTAGAGGTAAAAGATTTTAAAAATAATTTGGTAATTTCTGGTGTAAAACTACCAAATCAATGTTATAAAATGTTGTTTGAGGCTTCTCTAGTACTTCAAGGAAATGCAGCTGAAACTAATGGCGTTTTTTTTTGGCATGAAAAGCTTGGACAAATACATTTTAATACCTACAAGACAAAAGGCAAATAATGGTTTGGTTCCTGATTTAAAAGTCAAAAAATTTGAAATTGTTTTTTGTGAAAGCGGTCAGTAGGGCAAATTGTCAAGAAAACCATTTAAGGTTAACCATCAACGCATTTATGATCGTGGAGACGGTATTCATTCGGATTTGTTGAAGTTGCTGTCCCTTCTCTTGGGAGTGCACATTATGACGTATTACTTAAAGACGATTGTACATCCTATCGTGTTTTATATTTTGTAAAACATAAAGACAATGTGTTTTCAAAATTTCTACAATTTGGGAAAATGGTGGAGCGACAAACTGGCAGAAAAATCAGGATGTTGAGAACTGACAATGGTACTGAATATGTCAATCAAACATTTGGCGAGTTTTCAAAAAAACAAGGCATTATACATGAAATCAGTGCCCCCTAAACACGAGAACAGAATGGAAGGGCTAAAAGAGATTTTAAAAGTATTGTCGAGTGTGCCCGAACTATGCTAAGTAGCAGTAATCTTCCAATTAATTTATGGGCAGAGGCGATAAATACGGCAGTCTACATTTTAAATAGAGCGCTTTGCAAATGTGCTGGGAGTAAAACACCATATAAGCAATGGCCAAAAAAGCCAATCAATCTTAGTCACTTCAGACGGTTTGGTGCCGAAGCATTTGCACTTATTCCAAAACAGTTTCGAAAAAAAATTTAAAAAGAAAATCAGTAAGGTATTTTTAGTGGGGTATGATGGTAATAGCCCTAATTCGCGACATTATGATGAGAAAACCAAGAAAGTTAATGTTCGTAGGGATGTAAGTTTTAACGAAGCAGTATCTTCAATTAAACGTGTCTTAGCAGATCAGCAAAACTTGTCCTATTTTTCTGTTTTCGAAGTAGAGAATCATAATGAGTCGGAATTCCAATATGTTAAATCAAGAAGAAAATGTCAACACCAGTGGTCACAATGTAGAAACTTTAGATCAAAATAAAATTGTCAATGTTACTGGCAAGGATTTTTGAGACCTGAGAGATCGAGACACTTTAAAGATTCTTGTTCGTTTTGATGATTATTTCTGTAGTACAGCATATACAGAATTGATTGATGAACCCAGAGATTACACAGAGTCTATAGAAAGTGAACAGAAAAATCAGTGGATTCAAGCAACAAGAGACAAATTGGACTCGCTAATGAAAAATAAGACTTGGACATTAGTATCTTTACCACCAAATCGTACAAAGATTGGCTTTAAATGGGTATTTAAAGTAAAGATTGAAAAATATTTTGACACAGATTGACAACAGATCAGGAGACAGTGGGGAATGAAAAGTGTCCGAATATCGGCTTTTATTATGTCAACAATAGGAGTTATCCCAAAAAATTTGCTCCAGAACATCAAGGAGCTTGGTCTTAATGAAGGTCTTTTTCAGGTCATGCAAAAGGCAGTGCTACTCGGATCATCCCGAGTGGGTCGCAAGTTTATGGGCAACTTAAAAACCAATCACCAAATGGACCCAATAACACGCAAAGGGCTCCATCAGAGCTCAATACTTTTGATATACAAATATCTGGGATGAGTGAGTGTTTTTCTCTGTTTAGAGAGGGAGGGCGAATGCCATTCGGCATTAATAATAATAACAATAATGTTTTTTTATTATTATGAAGCAAATTTACAATTAAATGCGTAGTTCATATTGACGTGTTCCTTAATATCTAGGCGAAGTCTAGCTTTCAGCACCTATTCATACTTAACCGTATTATATAATCCAAACAATAATAAAAACTTATACCTACATGTAATAAGAGTTATGCCTACCTACGTAGCATTTACAGTGATATTAACTGACTAAACCCTTAACTAACATTATGCAGAAAAGAAAATAAATGAAACTGTCAATGTTACTGGCAAGGATTTTTGCGACTTGAGAAACCAAGACAGTTTAAAATTCCAAGTTCGATGATTTTTCTGCAGTACAGCATGTACAGAAGTAATAGATGAACTTATAGATTACACAGAGGCTATAGAAAGTGAACAGAAAAATGAATGTATTCAAGCAATGAGAGAGGAAATGAACTCGCTAATAACAAATAAAACTTGGTTATTTGTATCTTTACCACCAAATCGTAAAAAGATTGGCCCCAAATGGGTATTTAAAGTAAAGTGCACACCAGATAGACAAATTTCAAGATTTAAAGCCCGACTTTATGCAAAAGGTTATTCACAAGTACCAAGTGTTGATTTCACGGAGACGTTTGAACCTGTAGTAAGGTATGACTCGGTTCGCATATTGTTAGCACTAGCTGCTATCAGAGATTTGGACATTTGTCAATTTGACATAAAAACAGCATTTTTAAATGGTATTTTAAAAGAAGATATTTACACGGAACATCCTAAGGGTTATATTAGTGAAAATATAAGTTTAGTTAGTAAACTAAACAAAAATCTTTAAGGCTTAAAGCAGTCTCCTCGATGTTGGAATAAGGAATTTGCAAAATTTCTTCGCAAATTTTCATTTAAACAACTGGGATCTGATAAGTGTATTTTTTACGGAAGTTTTGAACAGCAGGAAGTTTTTCTTTCATTATTCATAAATCAGAAAGGCTACACAGAAAAAGTTTAATCTACTCGGAGGAGATATGAAAAATGTGCCAAATACAGAAGCTGTTAGTTGTTTAATGTTTTTAGCGGTGGTAACAAGACCTGACATAATGCTTGCTATGAGCCAAGTTAGCCGCTTTTTAAGTAGCCCTAAGAGAAATCACTGGACAGCAGTAAAGAAAATACTTAGGTATCTTAAAGGTACAAAGGATTTTGGAATGTTTTGCTGCGAAGGAATTAACTTTTGTTGCATAATCTGATGCCGACTTTGCTGGTAATTTAGACACTAGATATTTTATGAGTAGATATGTTACCATATTAACCGGAGCACATATCACTTGGTCATCTCGTTCACAGGAGTGTGTTGCTCGATCAACCACAGCGTCCGAATATATAGCCGCAGCCGAGACGGCTCAAGAAATATCATGGTTTCGTACATTTATTCAGGAGCTTGGTATTAAATTAGAAGTACCAACACCACTTTATATTAACAATCAAAGTGCTATTCGTTGTGAACAAAACACATCGACATAAAATATCATTTCAAAACGTGAATATAATCAATCCATACAAGTTCTCTATGTGGAATCAAAAAAACAAATGGCAGATTTTTTGACAAAATCTTTACAAAAGCAGAAATTTGAGAAAAACCGAAGATCAACATATATCATTTCAACCCAGTGAACAAAGAGGGAAAGTATTGTGGAACGTGGTCTTTGTTTACTTTAGTTATCTTGATTATTCAATTTGATGTTGTTTTCTTTTGTTTTATAGATAAATAAAAAAATAGTTGAATTAAAAGTTAACAGATAACATCTCATCTTTATTGTCCGCTAATTTCACCATAAATATAGTAATATCAATCACAACAATTGACGTTCTGAGTAGGCATTATTATTAAATACGCAAAAAATGTTGCAGATACGCAAACAAATACTTAAATCGTTGATAAGCTATCAGATTAGCAGGGCACATCCGGTTGGTTGTTACAATTTCAACCTAATTTTTTTATGTGTGTATAAAGTGGCCAAACGAAAAGTGTGTTGTTTGTGTATATATATATATATAGTGGTTCTTGCAAAAAAGTATATATTGGTCAAACGGGTAGATCTTTTTATAAACATATCAAAGGACACAAAACATCATATATTAAACAAAAAACTGATTTTAATTATGCAAAACATTTATTAGAAACAAATCATAATTTTATTAATGAATTTAAAACTTTGCATTCAGCCAATAAAAGTTACAATTTAAATTAGTTGGAAAGTCTAGAAATTAATAAGAGGAAAAACCAAAATATTTTATTGAACGATCAAATGGCTCTAAACTGTTCCCCACGGTTAAATCTTTATAGCTAAAATCTGCTAGGGTTAGGTAGGTACTAGGTAGACCCTTTTATTACTGTTAATAAATCTTGTTTTAGTATCAGTCTTAAGTTGGTTTTTGAAAAAGACACAGTGTGTTGAAACAGCTGTCAAACGGAAATAAATTAGTGGAAATTACTAAACAAAGATAGTTTGTTTATTAATTATACTAGTGATAACGAATTTCCATCAAGTAACGGCTAACTCGATAAAATAATTTAATATTGTAAATGATTAAAATATTAATAAACAAAAAACATATACAGAAGGCCATAGCTTCAGCTTTGAAAGTTTTTTCTGGTTGATTCTATGAAACGGGGAGCACTAGAAAGAACTGAAAGGCAATGGTATTCTATTAATTAGTAAATGATTTTTTTCAAAAATAATATCTGAAAACTCCTTGATATTGTGAAATTTTTTTTATTATTTCATAAAACACATTTTTTAATTGTATTAGCTCCAATTTTGTGTTAAGTCGTTAAGATATTTTTCAGTTGATACTCTGATATTAGATAAAATATCAGATTCTTGTGTCTTTGACAATGTTTGTGGTTTAAAATTTCAAATTTTGAATAAATATTTTTAAATGCTTCATACCTGTTTCTAAATTGAAATAATACTATATTCAAACAATTGGAAAAAACTGTTACTGTTACAGCTGCTATCTCATCAGACATTTTTTTAAGTATATGAATTATTTTGGTTTTCAACTGATAACTGATACACAGTCTCAGTTTTTTTTTTTCAAATTGGCCTTACAAGCAAAGTGTTTTAGCCACGAAATTGTATGTATACCTTTTTAAAAGGACCGTAAGTAATTAAATCAATTTAATTTATTTTAAGACTACTTAAATAAAGGAAGGAAATAAAAAATAATTTAAAATAAATAAAACCTGAACATGTAAAACGAAGGGATCCACACTTCACGCCCAGAGATCCATCTGGACGACTTTTGTATTAGACAAACAAAAAGGACCACTAAAAAAGAATAACATATAAGGGAAGGATTTAGGATTATTACGTTAATACCTAAACTATGAATAAAAAGTGGGAAAAATTAAATATTAATATTTATATTTCTTAAAAAAAGGTGTAGTTGTATTAGTACCCTCGCATTATTGGAAGCTGATACGTCGGGAAGTCAAATTGGAAGGGAAAATTATTTTTGAAGAGTAAATTCATAAGTATATTGGAGTATGCTGATATAATCTGCAATTAAAAAATATGTTATTCAAATCACCGTATTCTCCATATGTGCAGAAGAGGTCACCTTTTATACCGATTTTATATATGTGACTAGGAAATCTTCCGTGATTAAGTTTTATGCGGATTATTGAAGACACGATTTTTCTAGGGATTGATTTATTATAATATCAGTATTTTGTTGGGATATTCTGATTTACTTTGTAGTAAAAAGTATTTGATTCCTGGCCAAAATTTTTCCATTGTTGATCCCATTTTTTGTAAATGTTCTTTGAAATTAAGTGGAATAAATCGGTAATGATAATATGATTATCAAAATGTGTACTTTTTAAGTGGGCAGTTTTTGCTAGACAATCTGCCTTTTCGTTACCACATATTTCAAAATGTTTCATCTTTGCTTCTCGAATAAGGTCTAGAATTTCTACAATAAACGTATTAGGGTACATGGAGGATGTACAATAAAATGTTGAAAAGTTTTTTAAAACTGATTGCGAGTCTGTGCAAATAAGTATATTTGTGTAGTTGTTAGATAAAGCTCATTTGATGGCATGGTAAATAGCTGCAGCTTCTGCTCTAAATATACTTAAGTTGGGATTCAATGACAGTGTAAATTGTAATTCGCAGAACTGGAGTAAAAAGCTTCACATAGCAAATTGCTGGTTTTTGAACCGTCATGTCAGTGTAAATGATTGTGGGTTTATTAAAATTGTTATTGTAATCAAATAATATGCTTTTAAATGTTTGTTGTGTACCAATCATATCCAATGGATATGTTGGTATATGTACTTCTTGGATGGTAAAAATCATTTTAAAGTGAATATTGTACAGGCATTTGCAATTAGTTATTTGGTAATTTAGAAAATCGAGATTTTTGCATTCTTCGAAGCCAACTGCTGTGGCAGGCGAATTTTTCTTTGCCCAATATGTATTAGTTAGGTGTAAAATAAAAATGTTGTAGATTTTGTTTAATAAAAAGGAATCTTTCAAGTTAAGTTTAAGAATGAATATACAGGCTAGATATTTTCTTCTATAAGAAAGAGGCATCTCAAGTAACTCAGCCAAAATGGCAGTATTTGGAGAAGATCTAATAACTCCCAAACATATACGCAGTGTCTTAAATTGTAACTTGTCGATTTTTTTCAGGTGCGTATTACTGGTGGAACCATAAAAAAGGCAGCCATTGTCAATTATAGATCTTATATATGTTCTATAAAAAGGGAGTGCTGTTTGATTACAGGCTCCCCAGGAAAAGCCACAAACTTGACGAAGAAGGTTAATGTCCTTTTCGGCTCTGCTGATAATGTGGCTGATTTGGTCAGCCCAGAGAATCTTAGTGTCCGGTATAATACCTAGATACTTAAATGATTTTGCAACTGGGAAAGAAAGCTCATTAAGTGTAATTTGGTTTTGAGAAAGATGTCTCCGCCGAGTAAAAAATACTACCGTCGTTTTGTTAGTTGATATACTAAAGCCATTTTGTAAAGTCCAATTTCTAAAACAATATGTTATATATTTTAGTCTAGTTTCAGATTTGTTTTTATTGCTTTCAGTCCTATAAATCGCTATATCATCAGCATATTGTATACAGGACACTTGACTATCCCAAGTATATAGTCCAAGGTATATAAATTAAAAAGAAGAGGCGATAGTATGGATCCCTGCGGAATTCCAATTGATGTTGTTCCAATAATCCAAATAATGATGTGCTAAGCGAAATGTAACTGTACGATCTACAAATATCGACAAAATGGATTTAATTACTATTGATGGAAAATTAATATATTTCATTTTTTGCACCATTAGGTGTAGGTCCACGTTTTCGTAGGCGTTTTTAATATCCGCGAAAAGTATCCCTATGCACTTGTTTTCTGTGAGGCCAGTTTGGATATCAGAGACAAGGTGGGTAATAGTTTCTATTGTACCCCAACCAGGCTTAAAGCCATACTGATTGTGAGGTAATAAACTATTTTTGAGCACCCAAAGCAAAATGTTCTCGAAGACTTTTTAATGTAACAACAAAGAAGAAAAATGATAGTAACTCATATTTAGGTTCCTTTTCAATTTAAAAATTAAAATAAATAGGTATCTATAAAATATTACACTGTGTATATAAAATTTAAGACTTTGCATCTTTTGACTAATATTAAGTTTTAAAATGTATTTAAATAATAAAATACAAATTTTGTGCATTAAAATTTAAGTCTGAAAGAGGCCCGAGGATCGAAAGGGTTATGTGTGCGTAGTGTGTTTTCTGTTTGTTTGATATATTTTTTAAGGGTTAAGGGACCCTCAATATGATGGGGGCCCCAAGGGATGCTGTGTGCGGGGCCACCTGGCGCGCGCCTGATGATATAATCACAATGGGAAAGCTTATTTAAATATATATAGTTTATAGAAATTATACGGCTAGATCCTCAGGGAATAAAGACGAACGTGGCAAATTTACGAGGCTAAAATATAAACAAGCTTGAGCAACTTCGAGCGTGCCCAGTGAAAATATAAGGAAGAATGGCGTATGCTAACCGGGAAGACTGATCAGGACCGTACTTCAAAATATTTTGGGAATAAATTAAATTGGTGGCACTTTGCAGGCAGTTTTAATTTAAAGCCAAACGAATTTTGAGCATTTGCATCAACGTGAAAAGTTATTTGAGACATAATGAACATGTTTTTTTTTAAATAAATTTGGCGTTAATTTTTGGACGCAAGTTTAGAAAATGATAATTAAAGTTTTTACATTTGAGTAATTTAAACATTTTTTGATTTCTGACAAATAGATTATTGTATACAGATTATTATTTTAAGCTGCAATGTTAAAATTATAAAAAGTATTTCCCTAGTGCATTTTTCAATGAAACATTTCCATGGTTAGCGTTCATTTAAACGGCGACAAAAAAAAACAAAATCCTAGCTAGATGTATTTCTTCGCGAAAACAGCACTTGTGCAATTTTCACCTCTGTCAATGTCATTAAAATCATAAAACTATACTCACATTCCTAAATACAATCAGCTTAGCTTTGAATTTGTTACGCATGACACATGTAGGATCTCTTATATTACCCATTTATAGTTCGGTTCATTAATTTTATTAATTGGAAGTATTAAAAATAGCAAATTAAAACGCCAAAAGCATGTTATTCCAAGCGTTACCATAACAACACCCACGCTCTCCATAAATACAAACAATAGCAGAGAGCAGAAGTTAATTTAATTTTGTGAATACATTACTTAAAATAAAATTTAGTTTCCAATTAGGTTTACAATATTTACTCGGGAAATACTCAACAAAATAAAACGCGCGCAAAAAAAAAAACTTTTCGGAAAAACTCTAGAAAAATAGTCAATGCATCGAAAAAATCCGTCATCCCTTATCCTTCGAAACTACGTGCACTGTTTGTTTTATTAAAAAAATAAGTGCTCAAATTTTTTTCTAAATTCTGTGTTAAATCTTAAATATTTAAGTAAGTTCGTATTTACAAAAAAAACATATACTGACCTAATGGGTTCATTGAGGTGTAAATTGAGATATTCTAAAAATGCACGGACCAATCCAAAAGGAAGGACTGCGGAATATGCTAGAAAATTACGATTTTCTGTTTTTTACACTATATCTCCAAAGTTATGCAAAAATTGGCTTAGTTTACTTTAGTATTTTTGATAGCAAAGAAAATAGCAGGTCGCATAACTCGATACAATGACCATTTCGGAGATATAGCGCTTCAAAGATAATCAAAATAACGAAAAACCGGTTAAAACTTGTTAATTTTTTTATACATGCTGCTTGTACAACGAAAAAATGCAATCTTATTGAATTCTTTGAGAATAATAAAAGTGGAAAAGTGAACTCGTAAAGCAGGGACCCTGAGCCTCAGTAATCGGAGTGATTCGTCATGCATTATTTTTTCATAATTGTTCATTAACGCTCTAAAAGTTTTGTGTTCTAGCCATTTCTAGTTTTCTTCGTCTATTTATTTCAGTGAATGTGGTACCGCAGTAAGACGTTTTTTGTGTCGTTCGCTCCACAAACCTTATACACCCGACTCATCAAAATTATCTAACTTGACTGAAATAAATATTTAAGAAAATTATGCAACTAATGTGGCCTAATCTACCAATGATAGCTTTCAGTATATTCTTAAAAAATTCTATTATACTTTTTTTTGTTATTAAATAAAGAAAAAAAAATGTACTTTTTCTACAACTTTTTGCATGTCTTTGGCAAAGATCGTATTTTTTAGCTCACCTAACATTTGTCTCAGTTTATGTCTAAACGAACTCACTTATCTATAAATTTCTGTATTTCTAATTTGTAATATTTTATGCCTCTGAGAATTGACCTATAGATGATGACTGGCTTGAGAGGTAACAAAATTATTCTAAGTAAGAAAAATTAATTACTCCAAAAATAACAATTTGTATAAAATACTATATAGTTTATGTTGATCAGCACCTGTATTTACTGTAGTAGGAATATATAAATTACAATATAAACACAATCATAAAATTTTAAAAAACCGGAAACAATTAACGGTATACATTAGTCACAGCACAGTGCTTCCTTGTCTGATAAAAACCTAAACATGCGTTCAACTTTTAATCAGTTTCAAGTTGAAAAAAAAAACTATCTTGAAAACCAAAAAAATGTTTATTATACTATTTTGCAACCTTTTTTTTTCGATAAATCAAATAAGCAAGATGTAAAATGTTTATACTATGACTCCGATTCTATTTAAGTATTATTAAAGCAATAATGAAAAAACTACCTAAAACTTACTTGGTACTTAAAAATGGGAAACTAAAAAAGCATAAAAATATGCGCAATAATTGTTGCCCTGAAAACAAAATTATTTTTCAAAAATTGCACCTAATTAATTTCTTTTTTATTTTTTCAGTTTGTTTTTTTGCTAAACTGTAAAGCCGGATTCAATCATATACAGAAATAACACTTTCAGTCAGTTTTATCTATAGATTTTCCACTAAGGCATGATCAAATATATGATCACTGTGATCAAAAAATCTTTTTCCATATTCAACAATTTTTGAACAAACCTCGTTTTCAAATGCCCTCAAAAAAATGAACACACACGTTCTACCTTTGATGTTTTTTTTATTGTGTACAAGGTTCATCTTACAAGTAGTTGTATATTTGTTTATCATTTTGGCACAAAAATCTTTTTAAAATCTTGGTAAAATGAAAGCTATCGAACTTGAGTAAGTCAGTCTTCAAATTAATTTTTAAATTCGGTTACAAGCATTATGATTTGCCGATTTTTAAACCATACACGTAGAAATAAGGGGTTATAATTTTTGTGACGCAACTAATTAGCGACGGTGTGGGATATATTCGTGGGCCGCATGGTACTTTACAAAAGCCTGTGCCACCCGCGGGCCCCGTGCTTGACACCACTGTAGTCTAGCTTTATATGAAATAAATAATAGTTATTTATGTTCCAAGGGCTGGGGAAACACCGTCTCTACTAGAAAGCCTGGAAGCGGACGTCTGTGAGTCATTATAAGTAGTTTTTCTCGCAATCAACAGCTGAAGTTGAGACGTCGCGGCGGCCATATTCTTAGGCACTGCCATGTCAATGTTCACTTCTCGAAGTTTGTTTACATTGATTATTCGTAAAATAAGTTCTTTTTTTCTGGTTTTTCAAGTGAATTTTTAGTTTTTGTTACATATAAGTATACTTACGAATAACTACTACTAGTTAATATTGTTGATTTCTAATAAATAAACTTGATTTTTACTTAAATAATCATAATAAATATATGTGTATTTTGGCTATGATTCCTTTTTTACTTTTTAGATTATTATAGCAACGAAATCGGTTATCAGGTTCTTAACAATAATTCAAGCTTTTGCAAAGAAGAAGAAAACGCGGTAGATTCGAACAGTGTGAAAGACATGGTTTTGATGGGGAACTTCCTATAATAAAAAAAAATGCTCTTGCAAGTATAAGAGAGATCTTGTTATTATATATTGTTATATTTAATGTGTTAAAACAGTATTTGTATTTTGGAATTTGTTATTTGCAGATTAAACTTGATGAATGACATTGAGCAATCTATGTGCAAATGCTCTAGAGATCTATTGTTGTATCATATAATATTTGCATATCACAATATTTCCCTAACAAATGGGGTAAAAACCATAGATGATTGTTTGGCAGAACACGGTACACGAAAGAACAAATTTCTGAAATATGTCAGAAAACAGTAGGCCAATTGCAAAATGAAACCTAGTTAGTCGCTGTATGTGTATATCTATATTATATGTTAAAAAGTTATTTACCACAAATATCATGAAACGGATTAATTATATATATTTTGCCAGCCTTACACTGAACATCCCTGCGTAATGATTTTTAGTTTATTGGGAATTGGATATAATGTTCTATGGGTGGTTGTGGTAATTATCGATTATACACGTCATTTAAATAAATTGCTTATCAGTAATGTTACTGCTATTCTATTGAATGCAGTTATCAAGGGCGTTCTTAGGGGGGCTGGCCCCCTCCGTGTATTTTGGAAAATGTCCTCTAATCGCTGAATTTTGAATGTTGTTTCCACCGTCCCCCCTGCAGACGATTTGAGCTAAGTCAGAATATTTTTTTAAACTCACTAATAAAAGCTGTATCGGAATTAACGACTTCAGCAGTCGAACTGAGAATTGCATGCTTTATTAACTGAAAAATATTAAAAGGGTGATTTATTCAAGTGTTAATAAAAATTTAAACCGGTTTTGTTGTATAAAAGTTTAAGAATATTTTTTTTGACAAATATAGGACAATTATTAATTACTGCCTATGGCAATATCTAAATATTGTCACTGGCTTTTTCCGATCTGACATTTGCAGACTAATAAGCTTTTTTTATCTTTTTCAGTAAGAAATATTTTAGATGGCATAAAGACCATACAATGGGGGCAAGTGCACAAAACTAATAATGGAGGGAGTACTAATGGCTTAAGGGAGAAGATTAAAAATATATTAATTTTTTTTTATTTAAGTAGATACATATTACTTTTAAGTGGAAAAAAAACCTTAAAATATTTTTTTTTGGTCATAGTCCATACAACAAATTATGTATAATAAAATATTTAAATAAACCTTTATCTTGTTTATAATTATAAAAAAGTACTTGTATGGTGCTCAGAGGTAGTAAATTCAAGCCCTTCCCACCAGTTAATGTAAGGGACAAAGTAATTTTATAAATCAGCATTGGGAAAATTTAGTTAGGTTCAGTAGGACTATATTTACTTTTTAATATAAAGGACTTTCTAGCGTAAACAGTGCTGTTTTGTCAGTTTCATATATAGCTGTATCACAAAAAATTTGGTCTAACACATTTACTTCAATTACAATTTGTGAAATTAGTTGAAAAGAGAAACAACCAGTTTTTTTAATGAATTTTCAACTTTTTGTAAAACATTTTTTCTTTCCTGACAGAGGAAGGATTTTCTTAATCTGAAGTAATATTCTATTATTTATTATGATAAACTAACATACCAAATATCTTTAATAAAATGAAACAATATCCACATTTTTAACACACTTTTATTCACAGACTAATTAACAGATACACAAATATATACATACATACATACATATGTACAACTTAAACTACAGAAAAGGGGCTAATATGATATTAAAAAGCTAAGATTTTATCAAAATAGAAGAATAATAATTACCTAAAATGTACAATGTTACAGAAATTTAGGTTGATTCTATTCTTGCTATCAGAATATGCAAAATCGAGAATTTTGTTAATGTATCATGTCCTGAATATGGCAGAAAGTTTCAATCTCAAAATGAGAATTTTGGTTCCGGGAGATTTAAATGTAGATTTTAATAAAGAAGACGATAGTTATAGTAAAACTGAGTTATTAACTGAACTATTTTTTTCCTTTGGTTTCATGTTTAGACAATGTGTTTATTAATTTTGAAATAAATGGGGTGTTCCGATCGTAAGGATCAGATTGTGGCAGTGGGATTTATCTTAATGGGAGTGCAGATGTATTAACCTATATATAATCAAGATAAACATCAAACCTTTTATAATTACCTTTCACAAGAAAGTTAGCAAAACGTGTATGAGGCTGATCTAATCGAGTTGAAATATATATCTTTTAATGAGACTTTTCAATACTTTTAGAAACCTGTGCTTTAAAATTAAATAATAACTGCAAACAGTTATCTTATGCTATGAATGGTTTTGTTGGAGTAAAATCTCTATTTATTGCATGAAGCCACTTCTTTCGACTTTCTTCGTCATTTGGAAACCCAAAAAATGAATGTTATGCCCTTTCAGATAGTTTCCATTGCAATTAGGTACACAATAAATAAAGGGCATTGTTCTAAATTAAAATGTTTCTTTGAAAATTCGCTTTTTATTAGAATTCAAGTGTCCATCTAATAGCACTAACACAAATATGTATACAAACAGTTAAAAACTACTAATGTTCTAATTTATTTGTAAAAACGAATGCAAAACTTAAACGAATTTACAGATAGCAGTTAACTACAAAAATTAACTACTAGTGATGAAGATATTCCGATGGCATCTGGCTGTAAGTCGCCCTAGGGCATAACACATATTAATACTCGCGGTGTTTACAGACTTTTATATCATACTATACATACTTGAAAAAACATTGTTTTTGTCATCTAGGGACCCTGAAACGTGAAGATCGGAAAAACTCTCGGAGAGTGATTTTTTTACGATTTCAATACTTTCCTTTTACGAGGGAAGTAAAAATCCTGTTCTTCATTGCGAAATATCTGGGCTTAAGCGATCCTGAGAAGTATACAGGTCACTATCTGCGTCGAACATTGGGAATTCTTTTGGCAGAGGGTGGAACCAGTATTTCGTTGAAAACCCATGGTGAATGAAAGAGTAGGTCGATTGCTGAAGGATATTTAAAGGACAGTTTATCGTCCAAAGTGAGTTTTGAAGGATGTTGGTAGGTATATCCTCTGGATCTGGCTATCCATTAAACAAACTTGATGCCCAGATAATGAAAAATGAATCAACGTTTGCTGCAGGCAATCTAACTATCACCAAATCCTTCCAAAATTTCCAGTTTAATGTGAATTCGACCAAATAATGTTAAGTAGATATTTATATAATACTTTAATTTCATATTTTAATTCTGCTAATAAAAGTTATTGATAAGCTTACGCAAAAAAAAAATTTCTAGTGTCTTTATGACCGCACAGGTACAGTACTTGGTAATATTAATAATATTACTATTATTAATACCACTAATATTATTATTAACAACTAAATAAATTGTTGTGTATTTTATTTACTGATTACATTTGAATTTAGTGATTAATTACTAAGTTAAAACTAGAAAAAAACTAGTGAATTTTAAATTATAATGAGATTGCACAATAATAAAACGAAATATTTTCCACCCAGATAAATTATCTTTATACTTATTTTTGGCTCATTATTTATGAATTATAAATATTATGTCGAATAATCTCATTTAATTTAACAGGCAGTCAACTGTATTAATATCAATTAGTTATATAATATAATCTGCTATATACAAATAAAAATATTTCCATTTAATAACCCTATGTAAAAATAAATTAGTTTTTAAAAGTTTTTACCATTACTGGTAGAGAACATATCTTTTAATTAAACAAACAATGCAACATAAAAATAAAATAATTTTTGAATATGTCTAAAAAATAAGAAATTATATGATGATATGATCTTGTCAAACCAAGTTTGTAATACTTTATTTCCCAACATAAATTATCTGTTTATTATGAACTTAGAACACATGCTGATATTGCCAGTGTTTTATATTTTGTTTGTTACAGTAAGAAAAATATGTAGATAAACTGGCGGTCAAAGAATAACTAAACTTAAGTTAATAATTATTTGCATATGCAGTTTTTAATTCGAAATTCGATATTCAATATTTTTAGTTCAATATCGTGAAAACAAACATTTATGCCTTTTCGATTGCAACCGAAAAAATATTTCAATTTGTTAATTATACGGGATGTAACGCAAGACGCTTCTAAAATTAAAAAAATGTATTGTTATTCCAAAGCCTGAGTAGTTTTTCCACTTATTTTATAGGTGAGTCTAATTGCTTAACCCAGAAAATGGTACATAAAAAACAGGTTCTTGGGATTAGACTGTGTCAAATTAGAGTAACCATCCGATGTTTTGCCTTCGATAGCAAAAGGCATATCTACAGGGATTTTTACTTCACGCGATCTGAATTCTTCATTCAGTGTTCATATCTCCTTGAGTAAATGTCGCTAAAGATGCCTCGTGTAATCAAAGGCGAAACGTCGGATAGCAATTCCAATTTGACACGGTCTGATCCCAAAAACCATGATTTCCTTATATGCCAATTTCATGAAAAATTATCTCTTGTTGATCAAAACGTAAACAAAAATTTTGAAAACGTGTCGATACAAAGTTTAATAATTAGGCTCATCCTATAAAATAAGAGGAAATGTCACTTCGGCTTTGAGATAACAGTAATTAAAAAAAAAACGTGAAATCTTTTGTTCTAAATTTGCATATAATCAGCAAGTGGTTCAATTCTAAAGTTCTGTTTTGGTTATAATGGAACATATTTTTCAAATATCATAAGTAGAAAAGTATGTTTATTAAGAGAACCACTAGTTACTTTATACCAACTCGCTCAATAAACCATTTCAAGTTAAGAAATACGATAATAATCAAAGCAGGTTTTATTTTAGTAGCTTCCGTTCTTGTTTCTGGTATATTTTGGTAACGTCGTCACACACATAAAATTATTTATTGAGTTATTGGATCCTATTTCCCTATAATTACCTTTAACATTTGATAAATAGGAACAGGAACCTCAAGTAGAAACAGTTAAAAAAGAGGCTTTACAAGTTACACTAAAACGTATTTAATTTTTTACTGACTTCAAAAAATAAGGAGGTTATCAATTTGACCCTATTTATCTTTTATGTATGCACATTGATTACTCCGCGATGGTTTAACCAGTTTGGATAAAATTTTTGGGGAATATTCCGGATATATCCGCAGTGGTCCCATAGCAAGCATGATAAAAAATGTAAAAAATGGCGGAATGGCGGAATGGCGTCATTTTTAATGACATGAAGTTCTATTTTACCTATTTTTTTAGATTTTAATAATATAATCAAAAAACGGTAATTCTAGTAAATTGTCATATCGAATGGACACATTAACTACATAAATTTATTTTACCAAGGACCTCCAAAATTTTAACTTAAGCTTAATTTTAAAACTTAGAACTTTCTTTCGATAGAACTAAAAAGGATGAAATAAAACATTTTATAAAAAATAGAGCACTAAAAAGTAAAAAATAATATTTATTCCACATTAAAAATTTGATTTAATGAAGTCAGTGAGAAAGTAACAAAGACTATATCTATTTAATGCGGTATATATGTAGATACTTTATATATAAATGTATCTTTGTAATTAAGCAAATAAGAATTAGTTTGTTGCCGACTTCATAAAGCCAAATTTTCAATGTGGAAAAAAATATTGTTTTAATGCTTTTTTAAGTCGGTTCTATTTTTTTTATAAACATTTTTATTTACTTTCTTCAGAGATCTATTCATAATATTCGTTTAAGGGGTTTTCATTCTAAAGGATTATTTTTTAAGACAAGACGTTGAGCGTACTCTGCAGAGGCCAACACGCCGATCGAATCCTCCGCCAAAAACAAGTCAGAAAGGATACCCTGTGGAATTTGAATAACTGGAATAGGAATATGTTTGTGAACGAATTAAAAATTGACTTCGCTCAGATGGGCGAATTTTAGTATGGAGGAGCCCGAGTAACTAAAAGGTACAGTGAAAATAAAATGACTTTTGTCAATGCTATGGTAAGGGTGTAGCTATAATATTTTAGGGGGAGCCGAACTTTCCACCTCATGAGCCAATTACCGTAGCCACTTAATGCATCCAGTGTCTTTTACCAACAATTATTCATTTGCTCAAAATTATGGCGAGGGTTGTATTTTAGTTGACGATAATGCGTTCTGCTGCAATTATCAATGACATTTTGGAAGCAGAAAAATGGTATGGCCGCTAAAATCTCCAGATTGTAACCTTGCAGAGCAACTCAAATTTGCCTTAAGGTAACGAGACAAAGAAACTATCACTATTTATCAAGAGAAGTGGGACCGGTTAACTCAACAATTAATTTTTTATAAGTCACACCGTTACACAAATGTAGTAGAAATTAGAGGAGGGTTCACTAAAATCAAGAATATTTTAGAATATTATGATTTGTGTTTGTAATGAAGTAAACAAAACACTTAAGTTAATCTACCAATGAATGATTTTTTTGAGCAGATAACAAATTACTTAAAACAAATTTAACATTTAAGAGACAGGCAATTAGGCATTGACAACAAATTTATGGTTCAATGTACTGCACCTAATGATTAGGCTTTCAGCATTGTCGATTTACCCATGTACAAGAAATATTTTGAAAATGTTGAAATTCTCTTTTCATGATGTGTACTAAAAAGAACCAATAACTTTTGTTTGGTGTACTAAATTTATATACTTGTTGACCAAATTTTATTCTAATGAATTTAAATGTCTGTGTTTAAATTATGGTTTTAACTTTGTAGTTCATTTTATAGAAACGTTATTTTTAATTCTTTTAATAAATTTATTAATTTTATTCCGGGAAAAACTAGACATCCATAATTTGCATTGCTAAATACCCTAGATATCGATTTTTATTCGAATCTGCACAAATGTCAGAATTCGTCCGCCATACTGGCGGCACCATTCCGCATTTTTTTATGAAAAACTAGTAAATTTAAAATAAATGAGTTATTCGGTTTACTTATACCTTCGCCCATGGTTAAACTAAAAAAAGACTTGACACTGTCAAAATGTAGTCTTCAAATACCTGTAGGTTGGACTAAAACTTAATCAAATAGCTCTTGCTGTTATGGAATTACTAAAAAATCGTATTTTTTTAACTTTTAACACCCGGTATCCCAAAAAAGAGTATGTCTTGGCATATATTCCTAAAAACTTTTTTCTTAAAATAATCAATGGAATTACTTCTATGTTGCAGTGTTGAGCAATATCGCCTGCAACTGAAACTGGTAGGGTTGCCAAGTGTCCCTCCTTAAGCGGGATGTCCCGCTTTAATGCCTATTTGTCCCGTGTCCCGCTCTGTGCTTGATTGATTTGCAATAAATTTAGAGTACAGGGTGTCTAAATTTCGATGCTTCTACGGGGTATCTCGGCTATTTGAAAAGATGGAGACTTGGGGTTTTCGCAACACTGTGCTTGATCTTCGTAAAACTAAAGATGCCATAAACCAAAATTTCCCAGCTCGCTTCGTTTCTGAGATACAAGGTGATTTTGAAAATACTGCATTTTGGAACCTCCCTCGTAGCTCGCTTACCGTTTGAGATATCAAAAATGTAAAAATTGCTTATTACGCAGTTTTTTACGTAGAATCCAGTGGCCTAGTCAGATTTTTTATCACCTATCATTTTTGAGTTATTTACCAATATTATGTTTTTTTAAATGGGACACCCTGTATATTGGTCGACAGTTCCATAGGGTTACTTTTAACTTTTCGAATATATATAATTTGTGGTATATATTTTAAAAAACAGCCCCAACTTTTACATTTTAAAGAAATTTAAACAATGAATGAATTGTTTATTACCTGTTTTGATAAGTAATACCTAATTGTTGAGTTTTTACCTCGTTATCTTACATTTTTTAATATTTATTTGCTCATTTATTTATTTCCCATTTATATTTTCTTTGCTAAAAATGGCTGAAAGGCAAAGTTATGAACATTTTGATATGTTAGTTTGTTACATACAGCTAAATGAAAATAATGTTGAGACTGCCGCCCTTTATTATAACAGGTATGTAGGTATCTAGTTAACTAGTAGTTAGTAAAACTATAATAAAGCGTGGTAGGTATATTTATTCGAAGGGGTAGGTGTTTTACCTCTGGGTATTTAAATTAATTTTCCACGGATGCCATTGTCCTAACTATGGTTTTTCTGATAATTATTAAGAGAACAATTAGGATCTAAAAGGTGAAAATAATTTTAGGTATCCTGAGCGACGACAGCCTTTATTTTTAGGACTGAAAAAAAATTTGAATGATTATGGAGCGTTATTCAGCCTCGACCAAAATCATATAATAAATAAAATCGCGAAAATGATGAAATCAATGTCGTGGCCTATGTCGAGTCGAACCCTTCAGTTTCATGTAGAGCTATTGAAGCTAGAGTCGGTATTATTAAATCTAAAGCACAGACAATATTAAAGAAATACAAATGTTTTCCGTACAAAGTAAAAATAGTGCAGCACTTGCACCCTGGCGATGCCGAACGTCGATTAAATTTTTGCAATTGGTTCCAACTAAAAGTTAGAGAAAATGAATATTTTGCAAGGATGTTTATGTAGTCTGATAAAGCACACTTCTCAAGTGCTTGTATTTTTAATAGACAAAATAGCAGATACTGGCATCAGGAAAATAAACATTTAGTATTTGAGCGGGAGCAACAAGGTCGATTTGGGTTTAGTGTTGCATGCTACATTTTGGGCACACAACTCGTTTATCGAATTTATGAAGGATGTCTCTCAGAGGTTCGTTACCTAGAAGGTAAGGTAATACCGGAGTATTACCTTACCAGGTAATACCGGAGTTGTTGGATAACGTTCCTATGGCGCATTTAGATAATATCTTCTTTCAGCAAGATGGCAAGTGCGCCTGCACGTAATTCTAATTTAGTACGCCCGCTCAAAAGTGACTAGCCACTAATGGATCAATAAGGTAGCCAGCGCGGTCTCCCGATCTTGTGGTGCTGGATTTTTTCGTATGGGGCCATATACAAGATAAGGTCTATAAAACCCGCTACCGTTCAATGGAAGAACTACGCGAAGCTACCGAAACGGAATTTCGAGATTTACAAGGGCGATCAAGCATATTATTGACTGCTCTTAATCGAATTTCAAAACTGACTGAATTATGTGTTAGAGAAAACGGAAATCGTTTTCAGCAATTCTTGTAAATAATAAATAAGAAGTAAACTAAACCATTAAGTATTTGTTTTGCTAAAGCTATTAAAGCTATATTTTAAAAAGTTTATGTTGAATTGTTAAATTGTTGAGTTGTTATGTTAAAATTGTTCAATTTAAATTTAATTTAATGGTTGAAATGTTGAATTGAATTGTTATATACTTGTTACTTGTGTTTGATGTTTTCTTAAAATTGTTATTAATGTTTGGTAAAATATTTATATTACTTAAAAAATTAGTATAAAATTTTAATTGAAACTCCAATTTAAGGTATCTAAGTAGATCAAGGTAGTGGAATAGATACAGCAAATGTTTTTCATGGCTATCTGGGATATTTTAGAAAAAAATATTTAAAAATGCAAATTTTAGGCCAACGATTCAGATAAATACCACAAATTATAAAAAACTAGCGTAATAATCAGCTTTTACCTTTTTGATATCTCAAACGGTAAGCGAGCTACGAGGGGGATCCCAAAATGCAATATTTTCGAAATCACCCTGAATCTCAGAAAGGAAGTGGGCTGGGAAATTTTTGTTTACGCCATCTTTAGTTTCACAAAAATCGTGTGCAGTGTTGCGAAAATCGCAAGTCTCTCGAAATTTGGACACCCTGTACATTTCAAAACATCTATCATTATGCAAAAGGGAACTAAAAGCAATTAAAAATTGTTGAAAGTTCAATCGGTTTTCGGTTTTTAAAGTGCGCGTAAATATCTTTAGAGAATCTGGAGCGATTTACTTGCATACTTCACTACGACGGTAACTTCCAGATACCGTGATAAATGTTAAGGTGTAAGTTATGTATCTTGGTTGTTTAAATTTATTATAAATAAAGATATGTCTTAAATTTTAGATTCGATTTTTTATTTATGTAGGTACCGGGTTTTGATATCATTTTAATGAGCTGTAACTTTTTGTTTTTAAAGATATCAAAATGAAACAAAAATCATTTTGCAGTTATCTAGCAAGTTTTTTTTAGTTTTAAAAAATAAAACAAAACCCTGACGTCTTTTCAAGATATTAACCTAACTTATATTTTTTTAAATGGAAAGCCTTATAAAGAATATTTTCGGATATTTTAATTCTACCTGAAATTTAAATTATTTAGTATTCTAAAAATGGTACGATTTAGAAATCGAGAAAGGAGTGATAAGCTTGCCATATACTTACCTAACCAAGAGAGTCCAATCGCAACGCGAAGAGAATATGCTAGACGTTATCCAGAGCATCGAATCCCTTCAAAACAAATGTTTGCCAGATTATTAAAAAAATGCAAGAAAGAGGAAGAGTGTTTGATGCAAAAAGCCCTAGACCTCGTAGAGTTTTAGATGAAGAAACGGAAACCAACATACTCGGGTTTTATGAAGCATATCCATCATCATCACTCCGGAGTCCTATTTTGTCAAGCCTTACTAGATAGAGGTCGACAAAATTCTGATTTTTTTTAAATACATTTCTTGATCTGATGAAAGTTCTTTTATAACCAAACATATTTGTGATCGTCAGAATACCCGACACTGGTCTTCAAATAATCCTCTGTAATCCAAGAAATAAAACGGCAAGGATATCAGTTAATTGACGTTTGGAGTGGTGTGATATACGGAAATATATTAGGTCCCATATTTATTAATCAAAATTGACTGGGGAATATTATTTGCATTTGTTACAAAATGAGAGCACAACAGATTGATAATTTACCGGTGAATATTTCAGCTAAAACGATCTTAATTTGGAATATAGTGGCTGGATTAGAAAGGGAGGAACAATTGCTTGGCCCCCAAACAGTCCGGACTTGACTGTAATGGACTTTTCCTTTCGGAGGCACATTAAGAATATAATATATAAGACACTATGCGATAATGCTGAAGAATTGAGACGAAGAATTATAATTACAATAAATGAGTTAGAAGAAAATCTGGAAATGTTAGTGAATGCAACAAATCATACTATTAGAGTGTACGAAAAATGTGTTGAGAAAAATGGCAGACACCTAGAATCATATTTCGGATAATTTAATGTTTGTAAAAGTATTTTTAAATAATACGTTAGTTTGTTAATCGTTAGCCTTTTGTTTTATTTGTAGAAAAGAAAAAACTTCCTAAATATCTATGCAAAATGATTTTTATTTCATTTCGATATCCTTAAAAATAGAAAAGTTACAGATGATCAAAATGTGTCTTTGTTGCATGTTTTGACGCCATTTTCTCGCAAATAGTTGAAGATAGGTACAGGGTATGCTTTAGAAAATATACTTGGAACTTCATGTAGAATCAAAATATCCGAAACTATATAGGGCTTTCTATTTAAAAAAATATCTAAGTTAGGGTAATATCTTAAAAAAACGTTAGTGTTTTGTTTTATTTTTAACGGAATATTTAAAAACAAAAAAGTTACAGCTTATCAAACCGTGGCGCATTTAGAAGGGGATAAAAGCCCCTCTCCGCCTCCGCCGCATTTAATGAAATCAAGCAATATATTATAAAATACTATAAATATTGGCCCGGTAGACCCTGTTCTGCTTTTTCCGTTAGATGACGCGATGAGTTACCATTGGAATTATAAGAATATGTAGCGCATTCACCAGTCCATTCAGAAATGTTATTGAAGAAAAATATTTTGGTTTTATAGAAAAAATACTCAATAAAATACAAAAAATAGTGTTGAAAGGTCTCGGTAACCAGACGATCATTTAAAAAAAATCATGTAAATTGATACAGTACAGAACTTGCTGAAAAAGTTGGATTATTGTTTTAAATATATAGATAACCATACCAGTGGGTACCTATAAAGGAAAATGTCCCGCTATCTTTTTTTATGTCCCGCTTTTTTAAAGCAAATCCCGCCAAACGCCGATCAGGACTTGGCAACCCTAGAAACTGGACCAAGGGCAAGCAAAGACATGCATCAAAATAGAATTTGTTTTTTTCTCGAAAACGACTTGTCGCATAAAATACCAAAAAGCTTAATTTTTGAAAATTTACTTGCCTTAAACGATAAAGATAGTGGAATACTATTTTTTAAATAAGAACGTCAGGGATAGTTATCGATACCTACGTCTATAAAAACTGTGACAAATCTTAATCAAATGGCTATTACTGTTTAGTACTTAGAACAATCAAATTGTAGTTTAACACCAACTCAAGTTGAATTTTTAACGACGTTTAACATATATTTTTGTTTTGTTATTCAGTGCTTTTTTAAAGCCGGTTTTGTTTTTTCAAAACTTTTTAATTTATTTTGTAGTTACTAGCAAGCTCAAGATAATATCAATCAAATAAATTGGTAATATTTATCAAATAAATTTGATTGACGTATTACGCATATAAGTTAATAATTATTAATAAAATTATTATTAAAAAAACATAATTTGGAAATCAAATATGTGTATATTCAGGATTGTAGAAGCGTTAAAAATATTTGCATTGCAGTGCATTTAAGGTGTAAATTTTTAAAGGTCGGATCAAAATGTTACCTCACCTAACTGAATGTGAATTTATGTATTGTTGTATGCTGAACTTCCTTTGTATTTTTGAAAGATTAAAAGCTTTCATCATATCTGCAAAAAATGATACATTTGCTTATGAAAATTACCCATACAATTTCTATTTACGTCTGAGCTAATTTATATTGTAAATTTTAGCTCAATTGAAGTTTAGAATGTTTAATGGAATGTTAAATTTGACAGCGAATTCCTAAATTTCTATAAGCAGCTTGTCAAATCCGAAAACTCGGTTAAATATTCTAATCAGCAATTAAGTTTTGTGCAACCGGCTGAATGTGTTTTTGTTTTTTTCAATATTAACAGATTGCGTTTAATTTCAGCTGCTTGTTAATACGTATGGCGGTACAGAATGTGCCTAAGTGGAGTCATTGAATGCGTTTTTTGATATCTTTTATTCCTAAAATTTATTTAGCACAAATGTATCTTCAACAAAGAAATTTAATTCTGTTTCATATTAAATCTCAAAAAATCAGCTTAAACTGGCAACTTATTATTTTACTTTATTTGAATAGTTTCCACCTAATTCGGGTAATTTTTAAAATAGGCATTACCGTACATTTGAATTATTTTCATTGATTATATTATGTCAGATTTTTAAAATTTTATCTATGTCCTACACAGTGTATGTCCTCTTTGCTAGTAGAAAAGTAGACTTTGACTTATTATATTGGTTTTATTATAACAAGATTTTTGACAAGAAACGTCAAATAGACTTTTCTGGATTTCTAGGATTGATTATTGTGAAGACGTCTCTTCAAATTTGGTATGTAATTCGCACTTTATATACCATTTTGTTGTTGATTTGGTTTCTCTCAAGTTGCCGTAAGTTTTGTGTTTTTTTTAAATCCAGTTTTTGTTTATTACTTTTTTACAGATCTAAGATTGGGCCAGTAGTCTATTAATTATGAGAATGGGGAAAATATTAAAGTGCGCTAATTTTTTAGGCAAATGGTACCTATTGAGGAGCTGTTTAAGAATGTGCAGACTCCTCACACGTTAGCCATCTGGTTCAGAAAAAAAGTACAAAAAGAAAAAATGCGGTTTTGTTAACTAGATTCCAAAAAAAGCAGTTTCTGTCAACTATCTTCCAAAATATTCCAAATAGATCAACATTATTTTACTAAAAAATGTAGGACACATCGTTACCAAAAAACAAGGTTATTATGATTTTTTCGCAAATGTAATAGTTATCCAGATCAATTAATTTAAAGGCTATTTTTTATTTATAACTGCGTTTGGAAGAAGACACCCGTGGCTACATAACATAACCTCAAAAAACTATTTCTTTTTCAAAATTTTCTCAAAAAATACGAGTATTGCAAAAAAAAAATGTGAACACAGTTTTTTAGGTAATAATCTGCCTTACATTTTTAATTAAACTGCATTGCCCTATCTGCATTATAGTGTCTGACGTCTCCATTTCAGATGTCATTGTTATGTAGGGTATCGGAGTAATATCTGGAGAATTTTACCATAAGTGACAATAATACTTGAAAATTAACCAGGCCAGTGAAACACAAATATTTATTTATTAAAAATTTAATATTTATAAAAAAGAAGAAACGATAACCAAGTAAATTCGGTAAAATTTCGGTTTAGCTTACCATCACCGAAGTTTATATTTTGATGCAGTCATAGATAGGCACGAATCAGAATGATGACGTTTCGTTCTCGAGTTACTCATCATCAAAATCTATAACTTCTTTCTATTATTTCTGCCTTGATTTAACAAAATATTTCAGCAAATTGTATAGAAAATCGGTAAAAAATCAAAATCAAAATTTACATTAATTGCGCTAATTTGCATTAAAACTTATGAAAACAGATCTCCCATTTACAAAAGTTTCCGTATATTTATGAAGTATGCCAGGATTTCCTAGTTTCACCCTAACCGCTTTTCCTAACTGTCAAATGTTAATTTATTATAGCGTTATTGTTATGTGAAAGCACGAAACAATTCATATAATATTAATTTTAAAGTTTGATTGTCATTTCTACCGGTTTTGTGCAGAATTTGCCGAAATATTTGTGAAAAGAAGGGAGAAATACGAGAAATGTATGATAGAGTTTGGTAATTCATAACTCGAGAATGAAACGTCTCCGACAAAATCTGACATCAAATTCCTGATCAGCGCTCCAAAATCTACCTATGTACTAAAAATCATAAAAATCGGTCATCGTTAACTTAATTGAAATTTTACCGAAAATTCTACTTATCTAAGAAAGTATTCTTCTAACGTTCTTCTATTTTTTTCCCTATTTAATTTTTATTACATTTCTTTGTTGTAATTAATTACGATGATAACTTTTTTTAATTTATTTAATATGCTTAAATCGTATCCATGATTTTCAGGTAAATATGATATATAACCAGAATTCTTTGGCCAAAATAAATTACAGTTTGTTTATCGTGGTGATTTTTGGTTATCGTTTCAGGTATTCAGATTATTTCTGGTATAATTTATTTAGGTAATCTCTTACTGGCTGTATCTAATTGATATTTTCTTTCGATTTTTAATTTAACGAAATTGTAACAAAACAAATGTTATATTTTACTCAATTTCCTTTTTTACGTTTATTATCATTGATATTTCATTATAATTGAGTGATATAATTTTACACTAATTTACATTAATTAAATTTTTGCATTTTTTTATTAGCTGAATTTAAAAGTTTGTAATGCCCGCGCCCTTTTAAATTTAAATAAAAATTGCTATATTTTAATTACTATAATTTTTCATAAAAATTAAATTATATTGAAAGCGTTCTTAACAAAAAAAAACACATTATACAAGGTTTATCATATTGTTTATAAATGCTGAAATATTGTGTAATTATTTCTTTACACATTTAAATTAAACCATAAGGAACCATTGCTATTTAAATGTATTTGTAATTTAAATTTGAACTTCTAGTAAACTAAAATGTAAAGAGCATTTGAATGATATTAAAAAATATTGTAAGATATAAAACGTTCTGTTATTATACTTTCTTTTCAAAAATGTATTAAAAGGAAACAAGTGTCGATAGTTGATGTTGCAAGGATAAGCGTAGAGAAATTTTGAATTATTGTATTTTTCAGTCTTGGATTTAGGGTGGGGCTATGGGAGTTATCGCCCCTTCGCAGATAGAAGGCCCAGCACAGAGCTGGTACGAGGTTTTGTAGGGAAGTAACGTTAAATTGTTGTAGGACCTCCATACGGCAGGGGCCCGCGAGTTATGGACAAAAAAGGAATAGTAGCTTATCGGTTTTTGTAGTCATAATTTGTGTTTTTTTTTAGTCTCATCAGTTATTTAGAAAAATAATCTTATGTTAGATAATACAAGAAAAATCCTACAACTTTTGTATCTAAAGGTGTTGCTCTTGTAGTCAAAGCTATAACTAGATGTCAAAATATAAATGAAATAATATATAACACAATCTAATATAATATGCATATAATTATTTAGTAATAATATATATATATATATATATATATATATATATATATATATATATTTATATATAATATGAATTAAATTATTTGTAATAACTTTTTTCCAATCCTATAAACCGTAATTTATTTAATATATTTTGGGGGGGGAGCATCCTTCAAATTTTCGCCCTATTTCCTTACTTACAACACTCAGTAAAGTTGTTGAAAGGCTCCTTAAGGCCAGAGAGCTTTCTTTTCTGGGCAGATATAAAATTGTTTGTTTTTCGAAGAGGTAAGTCGACTGTCGATACTGTCTTTTCTTTCCTTGAGAATCTTTACTTGTGTTTAAATGAAGAGGCGCTAACTGCTGCTGTTTTTTGTGACTTTTTAAAGCTTCTGATTGTGTCAATCATACATGACTTTTTTAAAAATTGGAGCACTATGGTTTTAGAGGAACTTCATTACAATGGTCATACCTAGTGATGATGTTCCACAAGGCTCTGTACTGGGCCCAATCCTATTTTTGTTGTACCTTAATGATCTTGCTTTTTTGGATATTCGGGGGACTTCTACTAAGTTTGCAGATTATACAACTCTTCTCTGGAGGGGAACTGATCACACTGCTCTAATGAATACCATTTGCGAGGATTTGGAGAGGGTGAAAGGATGGTGTGCTTATAATTACTTAAGTTTTAACTGTGATAAATCCTCCATTCTTACTTTTAAGTTTACATTGAATAACATAGATCTAAATAGTATTCAAATAACAAACCAATCTGTAACAAAATTTTTGGGTACTTATAGTGATAATAAATTAAAATTCTTTACTCACTTAAACTCTTAACTCTACTTAGTAAAAAAGTTGCTTCTGGGTGATTTGCTGTGAGAGTAATTTCTAATAAATTAGATTCATCTGCGGCTAAGATGGATGGCATATTATTCTTTAATCGAGCGTCACATAAGATATGGGATGGTTTTTTGGGGATTTTATAACCACCAATTGCTAAAAATTCAATCTTTGTTCTCCAAAAAAGATCACTGCGTTACATATGTAAAGCTAAGCTTAGGGAACACTCTAAACCTCTTTTTATACGGGAAGAAAATTTGAGTGTCATTTCTCTTTTATCTTGCAGACTTGTTGCTTGATGCCTAAAAAATTTAGGAATTTTTCTAGTGCTTACACTACCCGTGACAGTAGCAGCGTTTTTCTCCCAATACCCAAATTTGCTTTAACTAAAAACTCATTATGAAACTATTAAAATTTACAATCACTTACCTATAAACCTAAAATTAATTACTGTTGAAAAGTCCTTTAGACGGACTCTCAAAAACATTCTTAAGTTAAGGCGTTACTACAATCTGCAGGAATTTTATGATAACTCTCTATGATAGTAGGTATAGTATTTTAAATATTTCTGACTCAACATTTGTTTTCTTTTTTTAATTCTTTATATTACTCTTCGTTATTATACAGATGTATAGTTTTTATTTTAATTATTGATTGTTGTCTATTGTTTCGTTATTAATACATATGTTTTATCTGTATATTTTTTCAACCTTTAAATATATAGTTTACTTTTTTTAACAGAGTGTAAGTTATTCCATAAGATATTACAGAACATTCCTATTTTGAAGGTTGCTTTGTCAATGACACATGTTTTTCTGTTAAAAATAAAGCTTATTTTATTTATTTGTTTTTAATTTATATACTATTATTATTATTTATATTTATAACTTTATTTATACATGTCATAAAAATACAATTTGTCATTTTTCATTAAATCTTTTTTTAAACAAATGATTATTTGCCACAAAATGGAATTTTACTGAATATTTAAACCTTTCATTAGGCCGTCATTTGATTTGCCATTGCCTAATTTTACTGCGATTGTATCCCTAGGTAACACATTATTTCTGTGTAAATTTTAAAGTGCATTCAATAAGTGGATTCGTAATAATGATTTTTTTACAATTCGTGAAGCAACCATTTTGCTCTGCCTTATTGAATTTTTACCAAAATATTTGGTCAAAATTTTGAAGTCGAGCGGTTAGTTTTATAGTAGTTTTTGAGCTGTAAAATGCCTTAAATTAAAAATCATAAAAGGCAGTCATTGTTATGCGTAAGACATTTTTATTATCAACAAGGTATTAATATCTTTCAATTAACAAAATATATTTACAGTAATTTAATCTGATCCACAGTGCACATTATTTCAAATTAAAAATAGCTGAAGTAAACAGATATACTAACAAATTAAAACATATTTATAAAAGTCTTGTGTACCTTTTTTAGGTGGTGCCTCGTCCTTATTAGCCGCAATTCCATTCTGCTTCTCAATCTGCGCTAGCTCAAACTTCTCCTTTGTCATTTTAGGGCCACTGCAACACGTGAAACTGGCACAACAGTCAACAGCTAGACCTTACACTATAAAATTACCCGCCAACCGCTTTTTATCATTTATATTTGACACTTCAAAAGCACTTTTTTACGTACACAATGAACTTCAATTAATCAGTACTATCAGGTGTACCTAATCATTACAGTTAGCACAGGTTAATTTGCGAACTGCATTGAAATATTATTGAACTTTTCCCAACCACATCGGTTTAAATTGTGAGCTTTGAAGAACGCCAAGTGTTGCTTTTATACCGACGAAAAAGATTTATGTTTTTGTAAGAGCATTTGCTATAATTTGTTTTTAACAGTTTTCGTGCTATCAAGATTTTTTCTCAATTTGCCTTGTTATCTAATATGTAGTAATTTAAAGTAGTCCAAATTTTTCTGGAAATAACAGAATTAAAGGTCTTTCTCATGACCTGCTGATAATGGAAATGCATGTTTTAATTTGTCTTAGAATGTTAACGACTTCAGAAATGGTGATTATTTGAGTACATTGATGATCCCTATTAATAATTATTAATAAGGGTCATCCTAGAGTAGCTTTTAATTTTTAAATAGTATGATTATGAAATTTGCTCTTGTTGACCCAGCGCAGATAACTAGTGGAATATTTACATACATTTTCGATCACATATATCTCACTGTTATTACAAGTGTTTATCTAATATTTATAATTATAGAAATTATTTTTAATAATTTCAGCCAGTACAATATGAGCTTTTTAAATGATGCTAAAGGAACTAATTTTATTTTTAGTAACAAAGGTTTTACTTTGAAAAGTGGTTCTCCAGTGGTGCTGATAATGTTAAAGGAGAAAAATTAAAAAAAAATAGCATAGCAGCAAATTCGAAGTGGGAGATTCTGTAAAACGTAAAATATACCAGGTTGCATAAAACGGGGCCAAGTTGCCTATTTTAATGCCTAGCCTCCCCTTGTTTAAAGGACATGTCACATGCAGGGTATTTAGTAATTGATGCCAAAAAATGAAGGATGTAATTTGTTGCCTAACTTTAGGACAAAAAGTTCATGTAAACATGTGTCCGCTAGCCCTTCGTTTTTGATATACAGAGTATCAAAATTTTATTTTTTTTAGTTTTTTTTGGACCTCGTGTATTTCTAGATATAAATCATTCAAATTTGACACACACACAATACTGTAAGCAATGTCTACGAAATGGATATAATAAATTTTAGATAAATGTACTCGGTGTTTTGTAATGGATGGCAAAAAAAATGAAGGATGTAATTTGTTGGCTAACTTTAGGATAAAAAGTTCATTTAAACATGTATCCGCAAGACCATCGTTTTTGAGATAAAGGGGGTCAAAACTTTTAATTTCTTTTTAGTTTTTTTCATGGACCTCGTGTATTTCTAGAGACAAATCATTCAAATTTGTCACATACTGTAAGCAATGTCTATGAAACGAATATAATACATTTTACAAAAATGTACTGGGTGTTACTTTTTTCCAGGTCCCGACCCCTTTAACCCCCCCCCCCCGTTTAAAAAATCCGATTTTCCACTTTACTGTCTATCTTCTGGGTTAGTCCGATATTTTCAACCCTTTAGACCTCAGCAATACGTTAATGCCCTACACACTTAAATTGCATGTTATTTCTTTCTATTTTTATTTTAATTGCTAAAAATTCAGGATGTTTTTGGTTCATTTTAAGACTAAAAGTTTATAAAAAAAATTTGTTTAAAAGGCCTTAGTTTTTGAGATAAAAGGTGTGAAAAAAATCAAAACAAAATTTAAAATTTATCACCATGTATCTCAAGAACGAAGGTTTTTCGAACACAATATGTGTATCTGAATTTTTAGTCCTAAAATGAACCAGAAAACTATATCCTGCATTTTTAACATTCAAAATAAAAACAGAAAAAAATAACATAAAATTCTAAATGTATAGAGCCTCAACATTTTGTTAACTGAAGTCGAAACGTTTCAAAATACTGGATAAAAACTAAGAAACCAAGTTAAAAAATAAAATCTGATTTTCAAAGAAAAACAGCTAGTGACGTGGAGATGGAAAACATTTCGGGGGTGGGAAGAGGTCGCGGACAAAAAAATAGTAACCCACAGTAGATTTTTAGAAAATATATTATAGGCATTTAGTAGACATTGCTTACAGTGTAGTGTGTATAAAATTTGTATGATCTAGTTCTAGAAATGTACGAGGTCCAGGAAATTCTGACATCCTGTATCTCAAAAACGAAGACCTTACAGACATAATATGTTTATATGACATTTTAGTACTAAAATAAGGCAAAAACTTACGTCCTTCATTTTCAGCCATCAATTAAAAAACACCCTGTATATTGTGGGTCATTGGCCACCAAACGATTTTTTCTTAAATCATTTCTACCATTGCACCAACTATCTAACTATACAGAGTGGTATAGAAAATTGAGCATGAGTTTTATTTCTATTTCTCCTATAAATATGCAATATAAATACACCCAAAAATATTTACTATTTGGCGATAAACAAAACAAGGATTATTTTATTATAGAGGGGTATAAGAAATCCACATAACAAATATAGGAAAATATAATAATTCAATGAAATAAAAACAATAATAATAATATTAATCAAATTCATAATAACCCCTAGCCACGGAAGCAGCGTGATGCCGAGTATGGCTACAGCAATGACCCCACCACCGACGCCACACGCCCAGCTCTCGTTGTTTCTGAGGAGAAATAAATTGTTTTAAAATGCGCTCCTATTATAAGATCACCAGATTTGAGACCGACTTAACCACCTACCAGACCGGCCTTCATAGTGCTTTCCTTCAGAAATACTCGGATTTTTAGAAAATCACCGAGCAACGCATTGCTGACCAACGGCGAGTAATTGTCCGGAATAAACTTTTAGCTGAACCAATCTTGGAACAACTTAAAGAAGAAGTGCAGCTTGAACTTGAGAATGAACGTGTTGAGCCCATAGCTCCGCCTACAACAGAGGAACCCAAGGAGAAAGTACGAAATGAAGAAAACATAGGACCAGAAGAATCTACAAGACATCATTGACAGAGTTAACAACACCTAGGACAATGGAAAAGTATCAGCATACAATGAACTCCAAAAAGCTGTTGCTGAGTCTAACGGCCTAGATAAGTCGGGAGACTCACAGCATCCTCAAGATTTTCAAAACCAAATTAGCACAGTTTAGTTTGGAGTATGACACCCTTGAGAAGTTCCACACACTCATCTACTGCTCTGCCGTCGCTGTCCTTAGATGTCATCAACAACAAGTGCATTCCCAGAAAACCTGCAAAGCTACACATCAACAAAAACCCATATGGTCGCAAAGACTTGAGAAGACAATTGATGATTTGAGACATGCACTAGGAAGACTCACAGAATTTTTTAAGAATGGACACCCCTCCAGCAGACTTAAAACGCGCATTAAGAAGATATTTAGGAATATAGGTACAAAATCCACCGATCTCAACCATCAACAAAAATTAGATGAGTATCAGGATACACTAAAGCAAAAGCTAAAAGCTAAAGCAAAACGTCTGCAGATATACAACAAATGCTCAAAGAGAAAACGGCAGAGCTGGCTTTTCAACAACAACCAGAGAGAGTCTATCGGGATATCAATAACACCATAGATCAAACCAATACTTAGAAGATGCTGGCGAGCAAAGAGCATTTGACGGAGTATTGGTCGAACATCTGGGAAAAACCAAAAAAGCATAACCGAAATGCTACATCGATACAATCTCAATGAGATGAAATTCAAACACCATATATGGAATTTGACTCTATCACCAAAGAGGAAGTTAACAGCTTTATTAAGGGAACGAGCAACTAGAAGTTGCCAGGAGTTGACCATTATCACAATTTCTGGTACAAGAAATTTGAGGTCCTCCATGAAGCTATGGCTCATCATTTTACCAAAATAAAGCAATATCCGGAGACAACCCCCGCATTACTCATGCTGAGCTCTACAACTATGCTACCCTAAAGCAATAGGACCGAAGAATCGTCCCAGTACCTGTTTGCCCACCATGTACAAGATCCTGGCAGGATGCATTGCAAATCGTATATATCACCACATTGACAAGTCATAACCTACTAGACGAGGAACAGAAGGAATGCCTTGGAGACCATCAAGGATGCACAAGTACCACTCTGTGGTACTTAAGCAGACACAGAAAAACAAGGCAACATACACACTGCTTTTATAGACTATAAAAAAGCGTTTGACAGTGTACCACATTCCTGGCTCATAGACGTGCTAGGAATATACTAAATTCATCCTATGATCATTACTTTCCTGGCAACTATCAAGCACCATTGGAAAGCAAACCTGAGTATCTATAACACAGGGTAACAAAATGAAAACAAAAATTTGGTGCCGGAAATCTAACATTTGATTTTAGATGTCTTTAATGGGCTGATTCCAAAAATGCCACCCGAATTTTTCTATCAGCTCTAGTTTTTAAGATACAGGTTACAGGTTAATTAATATTTTTTTCTGATAAAGGACAACAAATAAAGAGATGAATATTTACTTAGTCGTCAAAATAAAAATTTCCCAGAATCTAATTAACCAAATGGATACCTAGAATTGTCCCTGACCCAATGTTCCTATACTAGGAACTATTCAATACACTGCTCTTAATTGCTTTTATACCTGTAATTGCCTATATCCCGATCCTTCTATACCTGCTTGGCTGTACTCGATTTAGTATATTACTGAGTTTTCCCAAGTAAAGTTGTGCTATCATTTTGTGTAAATTTTGGTCGTTTTGTAGTATCAAGACACTGAACTGAAACAATGGCATCCACAAGCAGACGTACTTGTGTAAATCATCCCGATGTTTTTTGTTATGTGTGTGGTGAATACACTTTAAAAGAGAGCAGAAAAATGATTTCTGACTTTGTGGAAAGAGCTTGCCTATTTTGGCGTTCATGTAGGAGATCAAGATAAATCTTGGGCCCCACATTTCATATGTAAAACATGTGTTGAACATTTACGACAGTGGACAACCGGAAATAGGAAGTACCTAAAGTTTCGTGTACCAATAGTTTGGAGAGAACCGCGAAACTATCATGATGACTGCTATTTTTGTCTCGTTAACATTAAAGGCATAAATAGAAACAAATGGACATATCCTGATCTAGATTTTGCAAGAAGGCCTGTAGCGCATTCGGAAGAAATACCCGTTCCATCATTCAGCAGTGTACTCGAACTGACAGAAGATGATACAGAAACATCAAGGTCTGACGAAGTTCAAAGAATTCAATCAGAAAACGACAGCGAATTTGAAGCAGATTTAACAACTCCGCAGTGTTTCAATCAAGAAGAACTAATTGATCTTATAAGAGACCTGAATCTCTCAAAGGAATCCGCTGAATTACTTGCATCCAGATTAAAAGAAAAAAAATCTACTTTGTCCAGGTACTAATATTACATTTTATCGTAAAAGAGAGAAGGATCTGCTGCCTTTTTTCGCTCAGGAAAATGACTTGGTATTCTGTAACAATATAAAAGGGCTCTTAGAAAAAATGGGTTTGCTTGAATACACTCCAGATGATTGGCGCATTTTTATCGACAGTTCAAAACGTAGTTTAAAATGTGTTCTTCTACATAACGGTAACAAATATGGCTCAATTCCTACTGGTCGTTCTACTACCATGAAGGAAGAATATGAAACAATTGCATTAGTTTTGAGAAAAATTAAATACGAAGAACATCAGTGGACAATTTGTGTTGATTTAAAAATGGTTAACTTCCTCCTTGGACAGCAGAGTGGTTATACATCCTTGTTTGTTGTGCCTTTGGGACAACAGAGCTAAAAATGAGCACTGGGTTAACAAAAATTGGCCTTCAAGAGATGTCATGATTCAAGGAAAACAAAGCGTGACCAACGAACCTTTGGTTTCAAGAGAAAAAATCTTACTTCCGCCTTTGCATATCAAGCTAGGCCTAATGAAGCAATTTTTGAAGGCTTTAAATTGAGATAGAAATTGTTTTGGGTATTTGTCACGTAAATTTCCTAGCATTAGCTCGAAAAAACTAAAAGCTGGTATATTTAATGGTCCTCAAATAAGGCAACTTGTTAAAGATCCACAATTTACCACATCCATGAACGAGACTGAATCTAACGCTTGGTGTTCATTTGTTCAAGTAGTACACAATTTTCTTGGCAATCATGAAGCAGAGATTACGTAGAATTAGTGGAAGCTATGCTTTCAAATTTTAATATTCTCGGCTGTAACATGAGTATAAAAGTTCACTACCTCCACAGCCACCCAGATCGTTTTCCAGAAAACTTAGGTGATTGTAGTGAAGAATAGGGGGAAAGATTCCATCAGGATATTAAAACTATGGAAGATCGTTATCAAGGTCGATGGGATAGCCACATGATGGCGGACTACTGCTGGAGCCTTCAGCGAGACTACCCTAGTAAACTCCATTCTAGAAAGTCGTATAAAAGAAAATTTTTATATGATTAGTGACTAATGTAATTATGTAAATTAAGTTTTTCCAATAAATACTTAAATCCATGTGTCTTTGTTTTTTTAACTGGCAATAGTAATATTATATATTATAACAGTTATAACGTAAAATAGATACACATTTTTTTTAAACTAGATCTGATAGACAAAATCTGAGACATTCTGCATCCAAAAATTACCCAGGAACAGTTAAAAAATCGCAGGCACCAAAATGTATGTTGGCCAGTGTAATCAATCTCCTACCACCGATGAGATACACATCAATAGACTTAACCAATTCTCACTCCCGACACCCGCAAAAATTGAGAGATTTCTTCACCAACAAGGCACAAACATCAAGCATCCACCTCATAGTGACCTTAAGTGACAACTCGTACTCTCCACTCAATCTCGCAAGTGACATCATCCTAAAGTCACTTTTAGTCCACGACAAACAAGAACAGTGGGCTCAAGTGGCACTGTACGGCCAACATCACAATGACTTGAATCAGTCACACATAGATAGTGAAGCGTTATCAACATTCGAAATTACACGAAATGTATCATCAAAAACCGGTCCGTTGAATCCGATAAGTGTCGAAAATGTAGCGAGAGGTCAGAGACTATACAGCATATAACATCTGGCTGCACTTACCTAGCAAACACGGACTACCTCCAGTGACATAACCAGGTGTGTAACATCATAAACCAGAAACTTGCTAATTAATACGGGCTCCTGAACACCTTTGTGCCCTGTTATAAATACCAACCAAGTTCAGTGCTTGAAAATAATCAATTCAAACTGCCTTCAAAAAACTTATTTTTAAAGTACGGTTTTCACGAACCTGAGCAATTTTTTGTATCATGAAGCCGTAAACAAAATTTTCATAGCTTTCTTTGTTTATGAGATACAGAAATAGAAAATTTTGTGACGAATAATCGGCCTGATGTGGTACTGCATATTTTTCATTTGAGTTGTTATTTTTTAGATATAACCCAAAGTTGTGAAACAAATTTGACAGAAATTATTGTCCTTTTAAAAGGTAGTCTATTTTAATAAACAACATCAAAAATCCTAATTTTTATAATTATCATCCCAAATTTTGCAGTAGGTGCAAAACGCGTTTTCTTTTGTATGCCCCAAGCGTATATAAAAATACATGTAAAAATGTATTTGATGGAAGAAAACCAAACTTTCGAACATTATGAAAAGTACGATATGTTAGCTTGTTTTATATTAAGTAAGAGAAAAAGCAGGTAAATCGTTAATTTTTAGGTATGTTGAAATAATGCTTAATTTTTATTTAGATGCGGAACTGGCCATCGAGATACAGCAGATGTGGCGGTTTTGGCTAAGGCAGAAGCTTACCCTACAAACTCTTGAATAAGGTTCCAAAAACAGTTCAAGTAACAAAGATTTACCGATTATCGTACCATCAACTGGACTAATTCCAAAAACACTAGAACAGAACCTAAAAATCATAGGACTGCATACTAACACCTTCATTTACATCCAGAAGGAAGTCCTGGTCAGTGGAGATATCTGGAAAATAGAATTTACAAAGACCACTATGATAATGTAGAACTGAGAAAATTTTCTATTTACAAAATCACAGGACGAAAACACGTAGAACAAAATGGAAATCAGTTTGAACAGTTCTTTTGATTTCCTTGGTTACTGTACCGAGAGTTGATTTTTGCTGAAAGGCCTACTCCATAAATCTAGGTTGTATGCGAAATTATCAATACATATTTTGATAAATAGATTTAATTACATATTTATTTTGATTTATTGTTAGGAAGTAGATATTATTAACGAGTTTAAATAAAAGGCAGCATTGTTTTGCATGGCCTACTGCAAAATTTGGGATGATAATTATAAAAATTAGGATTTTTGTTGTTGTTTATTAAAATAGACCCATACTATTATATATTTTTATTAAAAGGACAAATCAAGAAATTGTTTAAAAAAACACAATTGTCAACTCTCAGTGAAATAAAAAAATACGCTATTATTATACAGGGTATTTAGGAAGTTATAAAACAATTTTAAAATAGTATGCTAAATGCATTAAGGTAACAACAATCGGGTCTATTAATTATTGAAAATTAAGGAAAAAACGCACCCAAAAAAAATGTCAGAAATTTAAAGAGCAAATAACAGAAAGCTACTCTACTAGATTAAATAATTTGAGTGTTTCTTCAATCTCTTCTAAAATACAAATGAGCAAACTACTTTAAGTCTCCTGTTACATGTTTATGCGAATTAGGACACACCTTTAGCTAGTTAGTAAATAGGTTAATATGTTAATTTGTATAAATCCCCTACAGTTTTGGACTTCTGAACAAGTAAACCCTAAACGTTGATAACAAAATTGTGAACTAATAATTTTCTTACAAGGGTTAAGGCGAGACTTATGCTTTGGAAGCTAAAAAGGCTAATTAATAGGACAATAACATATTTCTTTTTAACACTATTCTTTTACATTTTATTATATTCCGTGTAAAAAATATCACAGGGGGCATTAAGCCTTTGTAATAATTGACGCAACGGATTGAATTAAAACGTACTTCAGTTGTATGCAGTGAACTGTAATACCTCTTCGTTGATATAAATTCTTAAACCTAAACCATTCAATATTTTCTAATCCTGTCATGGTTATTTTTATTGGAAAAAAAATTGGTTTTTTCATATACCGGAACCAAAATAACACATTGCCTTATAAATGGCTGAGGCATCATCTCGTTTTAACAGGAATGGAAATTTTATTGTTTTCATAAGAAAGCTTCATTAGTTCTTATTGTTCATCTGCCCTTGACCGCGTTAACATCACAAATTAGTACGCTTTAAAATTCATAGAAGCACGTCTATAGAATTGCAAAAGAATAATTTTTAATTTTCAGTGGTCCCGAGAATATGCCTATAATTCAGAAAAAGTTTCAAATGTTGATTATTATTCTTGTCCTTTGTCGTTGATCGTTCGCCCTTTCTCCGATTCGAATTCCATCGAACACGCTTAATCCCGCTACTCACTATTTATCCATTTGTTTATTCCTCATTCGTCCGCACAGTGTGGGACGGGTAATCAAGTAGGCTTTGATCCCAACGAAACATTCCGAATCAAATCTTCTGTATTTTTATGTTTTTTTTAAATATTGAAATCCATGTGAACGTATTAAATAAAAATTGATGAACAGTGTAAATGAAATATTCGTCTATTAGTGGCGTAGCCAGGTGGGGGCCAGAAGCGCCTGCCCCCGCCCCTTGCTTAGAGCCCGTATACACAATGAAAACTTTTATTACACCCTGTAACAAAATATTTAGTACCGTAGTTTAAAAAACAAACACCATATTTGTTTGAAATGCCTCAAATATAATTTTAAATTAAAAATTTTTAGTTGAGTACAAAGTAAAAGTAAAAGCAAAGTTTACACAATAATGATTATTCCGTACCCTTTGGTAAAAGAGCTTTTAAATTTATTCGGAAAATATGATATTGTCTTAATGGACAGTTTGTCAAATCGAAATAAAACTCGATTTACACAAGTCCTCAGATACAAAATGAAATCTTAGAATTGTTGGCAAATGAGGTCTTGAGTAATATTACCAAATATATAAGTAAAGCAGTGCATTTTACCCCTACTTTGGATTCGATCCAGGGTATTACAAAAAAAGAACAACTTTCCTTATCCATTCGGTTTGTGGGGGAAATAGGATATTCTGAAGAAAGGTTTTTAAAATTTGTTGATATACCTAGTGATTCAGCCGAAATATTTTACACCGTGTTCAAAAAGGAGTTAGCCAGCTAAATTTAGATTTAGCATTATGTCGTGGGCAGAGCTACGATGGAGCTAGTGCCATGTCAGGGCATTTGAACGGTTTGCAAAAGAAAATAAAAAGCGATGCACCTGAGGCTATATAAGTACATTGTTGTGCACATAAGCACATTTATGCAAAATATATTGAATATTTCTAACAATTGCTACAAACACTGCAACAGACGAGAGATTTTTAATAGAATAAGAAATATCAAATCGTATAATAGGTCCACCATGTCTAAGAACAGATTGACGAAAATAACATTACCGAATATTGAAAGGGACTATCAGTCTAATATTGATTTGCAATCTGTATAGACAAATTTAAAACTATAAAGAGTAGAAGAATCATTTTTTTAAAAGTATTTACCATTATAGAGTATAACTAGAATATTTAGTATCTTATTTACGAAAGTGTTTAATATCCGTATTTTTTGTTATAAATCCTATTTATTTGTGTTTTTTATTTAGAATATTATGATATGTTTTAAATCGATTGTTATTATTCCTATTTGTTTTGTTAAAATACATAATATTTTTTAATACAACATACAGTATTTTTAATAATAAAAATAGTGGTTCCAAATAATCATAATGCACCCTTTATATGTTTGAGCCCTCTGTCCCGCAAGGCCGGCTACGCCACATTGTTCTATTGGTTGATTCATATGAATGGACGAATGGATCGAACGAATCGAACCGACGAATCGAGCCGAATAGTGAGTAGCGGGCTTTAGGATATGTTACAGCCTGAGTTCGATCATCACCAGCCACCTATCGCTAATATAACTTGGCTCAGGACAAGTTTGCCATGTTTGTAAGTTAGTTTGCCCCAAAAGGGCATAGACAATTTAGTAGGAAGCATGCCATGAGGGTTTCAAGCCATCTAGCAAAATTGTGGTAGCCACACTGGTTATTAATTTTTAATTTCAATTGTTTATCTGTTTTTAGTTCTCTTTAAATAAAGCTTTTAAGCACCAAGTAGCGTATTGGACTGAATGTGAAAGAATGATGTTCACAAAATCCATGCAGTTAAAAGAAAATTGCGAATCTCCTTTATTAAAAGAGATAAAAACAAATTTCAACAAAGTCCTCCTAGCACTTTACTTTATATAAAAAATCTCAAAAGTCAGGTAGTTCGTTATTGATACCTTCAGAGATTTTAAAAACAGCACAACAAATAATGGTGTTTTTTTTACCCTGTATATATTTAATTATTCTTCGAATAGCATTATTTTATACAAAAAATAAAATCACACAGACTATGTAATAGATTATATGTTATAGACGCAGGTGTACTTAAATAAACAATACTTAAATCAAATATCAAGAAAATTTTGAGCCCATTTTTCGATATCAGATCAGTATCATAAAGAGTTGGCGCATAGAAGAGAATGCATATTACGACTTTCTTATTAACATTAGGCGCTATCAAATGTTTGCATCTTTTAACCCGTACTTTATAAAATTGTATTGCGACCTTTCAATCACCATGTATAATTGCATCCAACAGTGGCTCTTAAACATATTGTTAATGTTCATATTTTTCATATCTGTCACTAGAAGCTTATTTTTAAATTTTTATTTTTAAGTTCAATATATAGCATTGAAAAACATACTTTGACAAAAAGATATCATAACACAAATAAATTAAAACTGTGGTTTTAAAATGTAATAGAAATATCTGTTATTACTCTATGGATTAATCTAAGATAATGATAGCTTCAGTGAATCTTGGTTTGGAATCATTTATTGTGGTTTAGCGGTAAACTGGATAATTATTTTATTTAATAACTATTTATTTTTTTCTAATAACTGATGTACAGTAAACTTGCTCGCCACATGTGTCGAATACGTATAGCTGTTTGTACACTGCATAATTTTAAAAGGTCGAATATATTGTTCTCGTCTAAATATATAGATATTTTAATCAAGACTAGAGAAAATGGGTAAATAAATATGGAGTTAAGTTTTGCATATGTTTACAAATTTCATGCAATTAGAAAAACCAAATTCAATTAAAAAAAGTGAAATATGACACCTTCCAAAGGGTAGCGAAAAAAATTCTACTACCAAACCAAAAATACGCTTCTAACCAACATATATTTATTTTAAACATTATGGTATTTATAGACAGCTCTAAGTAAGACAAATTTTTACAAAAAATGTATTAATTTCTTCTTCTTTCGTCGTTCTTCATACATCAAGAACAAAGCCGCTATTACAAGTGGTAATAGCTTAAATTCACGCATTACATGTTCATAGCCAGTATATGTCTTAAAAAGATTGAACGACAGTTTGGTCCCAAAAACGTAAGGGTTTCTTTTCATAAAATCTAGTTTGATTTGCTTCATGAATTCTTTAATCTAGATGAGATTTTAATCATCATCATCGTTTCCCAGAATTCCTCAGTCGGAGCATAAAGCCTTCACAAAAGCAAACCATCTGACTCGGTTTTGAGCAAACTGTTTGATATCTGTCCAGGACTTGTTCATTTTCTGTGCCTCCCCTAGTACTGTTCTTCTCCAAGTGGTTTTCGGTCTGCCTCTTCCAAGTTGTCCTTGTGGGTTCCAGTCTAGGGTCATTTTGGTGATGTTATTGTTATCTCTTCTGAGTGTGTGACCAATCCACCCCTATTTACGCTTTCTGACTTCCAGTTCTATTGGTTCTTGGTTTGATCTTCTCCGGAGTTCTTGATTGGTGATAGCGTTAGGCCAAAAGATGCGGTATATTTTTCTGAGGAATTTGTTGTTGAACGTCTGAAGTTTAGGGCTATGGTGCTTGTAATTTTCTATGTCTCACAGTCATAAAGTAGCCCAGATTTGACGTTGCCGTTGAATAGGCGAATTTTTGTCGTGTGGCTATAACAAGTAGATTTCCATATGCGGTGTAACTGACCAAAAGCTCGCCGGGCTTTCAGGATTCTGCTATCTACGTCTCTTTTCGTTCCTCCTGACTTGTCGAACATGCTACCTAGATATGTGAACTCTTCAATGATCTCAATGTTGACTCCCTTCAGTTTAAAATTTTCGGTTTTATTTGACAGGATTCATAGATCTTTTGTTTTGTTGACGTTAATGTTAAGCCCTACTTTTGCCTCCTCGGTTTCCAACTTCAGTAGTTTTTCCTTCATATCTCTTAGGGTATGAGAATGAAGGCAGTTGTCATCAGCGTAGTCAAGATCTTCCAATCGGGTGGTAAGTGTCCATCTTACGTCTCTCTCTCTATCAGAGAGAATTAAATAGCTAACTCATTATCTGAGTTAAAAAAAACCTAAGAGCGTCCTCATGGCAAGACGTAACAATATTTTCAAAAAATCGTTACAATACTTATGTAAATAATAAATTATGATTATTTAGACTATTTAAAAGCATTTGATACTTTAGACCATAGGCTTCTCTGCGCCAAATTAGAATATTATGGATTTGATATTGACTCAGCAAATCTAATTAAATCTTTTTAAAATAATTACTCTCCAAAAATCTCTTACAACAATATAGGTATTCAATCAGGTGTTCCTCAAGGTTCAATTTTGGTCTTCTCTACTTTTTATAATAGATACCGTAGATATATTAAATTCTCCAGTTCATTCAAGTATTCAATCCATTAAATATTATTGAATTTTCTCAAAATATCAAAAGAGGTTTGGAACGGTTTAGAAAACTACCTGAAGAGCATAATTTACAGCTAAAGTCAGAAAAATCTAAATCAATTTGTATTGGTAGTAAACCAAAAATAAACCTTGTTAAAAATTCAATAAATATACGTGTTAATAAAACGCCTTTATTATTTGTTGCTCATGCAAAAAATGTAGACTTAATAATTGACGAATTTACGTTTTACTAAACACATAAAAAACATGTCAATAAGAGTTTTTGTGCTTTAAAATTGATACATTGCCACTGCCACATATTACGTTTTAACTCTAAAAAAATGCTTTGTGAAAGCCTAGTACTATCCCATTGTACATATTGTGACAAGCTGACAAGTATAAAATACAGGGAATCAAAAATTTCTGATATAGACAAATATTTAGTTTAGGAAATATAACCACATATCGGCAAAAATATCCGAATGCGGTTGGCTTAACATGAATAATCCTAGAATCCACCACCTGGAAAACTTTGTTCATAAATTGTTAAGGTCAAATAGCTCTTCAAACTTAATAAGAAATACATTTATTCCTAGAAATAATATTTATGATAGAAACATTAGATTTAAAAATAAATTTACACTGCCACAGCACAGAACCGCAATGTTCAAAAGAGATTTTTCGTTTAATGTCATTAAACTGTATAATTCTTTACCTGACTAATTTAATTTATATAACATAAACAAAATATAAGCTTTGTCTTATCTTGTTATATGAGCAGTATGGTAGACATTGAAGTGTCGTCTTTCACTTTGTGCATGGGGGAGTCTATTGGGATCTCTGTCCATCTCTATTGATCTATATTTATTTGATTGTTATAAGTCTTTATTATGAGTGAGTGTAATATAAGTTTTCAACTTACTTTTAATAGACTTGGCTTGCTTCTTGGGTAAGTAAGAGTAGCCACTTGGCCAAACTTTGCCGGAGCAAACTTGGTTGTCTCTCGAAAAAACTTGTAAATTAATCTAACACTATATACTACAAACCACTTATATTTTTAAAATAATTTTTTAATAAAATGCATTTATTATTATTATTATTATTATTGTTATTATTATTAGCTAAACACACCAGAGAAAAATTCAAAGGAATCCTACAGAAATCCATTGATAGTTACAACTTACTTTCTGCTACGTGAAGAGGATCAATTCACCGTTGAAAGGTACTATAACTAACTAATATTGTCAAGGGCCTTACTGAACGCGATGTAAATGGCATCCACCTAAATTCAATTTTCCATGGTTTCAGAGATTTAATCCATAATATTAAATTGTACTAAATTGGTGCCAATAAATCTGTTCGGGAAAAAATCATGGTAAAATTACATTATTTAAAAAGCACTTGTATGGAACTTAACTAAAGTTTTAATTTTTTGGAAATTAGGAGGAAAAAGTTGTTGATTATACGTTTTAGCTCAAAGTAGTGAAACGAAGTTATTTGTTTAAATAAAGCCTCTGGTAAATTGTATGGTATTTTGTAAAAACAAAAATCTCTCTCCAAGAGATGAAGCACTTATAATACATTTTTGCTGTTAGCATTAGTAACAAAAACAACCAGTACATTAAAATAATTTTAATTGAATAAAATATATTTGCAAAAAATACAAAATATAGTTAGAACAAGTGAACGAAAATTGCAAAGGTGTTAACCTAGACATTGTTGCTTACAATACACGAAACGTTTTTGCGATACCTAAACTGTAATTTGTATAGCAAAACAAAACTATTTATGAAATAAGTGTTGTTGAAAATGTGCAATACCTGGTATGGCAGTTTTTTTTAAATTAAACCATTAACTTTAATGTCTAAAAATAAACTATTATCTTGAGATTCGAGAAGGTTTTGATATTGCTCAATTAGATTTATTTTATTTTATCTCTTCACACAGTCGGTATTGAGTGAGGTGCAGCTATGGGACCCACTGGGTCCATTCTTTATTCTTATTATGATGGTTTTTATTTTCAGATTATTTTTTGAATTTAGAAATTTAAAATAACTATTTGGCTTTTTTTTCAGTTCAAGGAAAGTAGCTAAATATACATAAACTGAAAAATATTTGATAGAATTATGTATCGCAACAAGTAAACCAATTAATAAATATCAAAATGTATATATATATAGTAGGTATATATATATATATATATATATATATATATATATATATATATATATGTGTGTGTGTTAATTTTTTTTTCATGTCGGTGTACTTATGAGGCTCATCAGGCTGAAAACTTCTCTACAACGGCTATATACCGATAAAAAGTTGGATAAATGACACAATTTATTTATTTTTTTGCTTAAAATGTATTATTTTTGTTACGAAAATCTCTATTCCTATTAGTACACACGATGAGACAGACAGGGAGAGATTGAATAAGAAGACTTTAAACCAATAAATAATTAGTTTGCTTCTTGCAGGTATTTGGGATGACAGACCGGAGGTGAATTGAAGGGAACATTCCAACAAATATTTCCGAATGACAGCTATTCCCTACCATAGTGACTAACATAGTACCATATCCGCCTCAAAAATCCCTCTTTTACACGGACCTCAACGAAGTTATCAATTTAACTTGATTTATCTTATCATACGCTTTGCTGAAGTTGATGTTTCCGCAATTGTTCCCGTTAGCCAATGGCCTCCCAAATGCGCTGAGGGTAGTAGATCAGATTGGTCTAGACTTGTTGGGACATTTGCGTTATAGGTATAACCTATACAAATTTTATTCTAATTTCTAATTAAAATAATTCTAGTTGTTTAGTTTAATATATTTTCTAGTATATGCAATTTATTAAAAATTTGTTGACAAAATATAAGATGTCCCAAAACAATTTGACTATACGATATCTCAGAAAGGTGAAACATGACAAAAACAAAATCTGGAGGATTTGTGCTTTTTTTGTTTGTATTTTAATGAGGCCCTGTTAATTTTTTCGCTTTTTTGGGTAGTTTTGATTTGTCTATGGAACATTTTGTCTTATTTGAGATTGGTCCACAAATACCATTAAAAACTGAGTTTTTTTTGTTTAAGTTCACTTAGACATGACGCATAAAACATTTAAATTGTCCCATAATGTTGATATTATGGTATTATCAGGTATAACATATCAGGATATCAAGATAACGTTATCCTAAACAAAATAAAATGAACACCCTCGAATTTAGTTTCTAGAGCTTCATCTTCTATATGTAGTTTGTTATGTCTACAAATAAAACTAAGATGACTATATGAAGTCAAACTGCTTCTAACTAAATCAAATCAAATCGCTGGTCATGAAAAAATAAAAACTGACAAATTTTAATTTCACTTTACTGTAAAAAAATATGTTCTTTTTTATCGGAAAGGAAAGCATTTTGTATATTAAAATCACCACCTAAAATTCAATATTTCCTTTATTTAAAACGATAAAAAATAAATAAATTTTAAGTACAATTTGTTTTTATTAAACATTATTCCAAAATTTCATTCATTTCATAATGACGGTCATTTATTCTGTTACATGCGCAACGTTTTAGTAGGTTTCAAATGCGTCGCGAAAAAAAAACATTTTATGGCTTCAATTGCATTTCCGATATGTTTCTTTAGTTCAGCCAAGTTTGCTGGCATTAGTGTTTAGTAGTTATCCTTCGTGCAGCTCCAAAGATAAAAATCCGAATCGTCAAATCTAGCCTCCGAGGTGCTCAGCTAATAGGAACTTTCCTCCCTATCCATTTTCTCCAAAATATCAGGTTTAGCACATTTTGAGGTTGTATGACAAAATGGGTTAAATTCTAATGTTCTAAATGTAAAAAAAGCATTGTACAAGCATATCGATATATGGTGCAGAGTTTACTGTAGAGTCGAGAAGGAAAAAAAGACGATAAAAATATACATCTTAAAATCTTAAAATTATACTAAACCGTTATTTTTGGTAAACCTCTAACTGGCTCTTGATAGACTTGAGGATTTTCTGAACCTCAAATTCTGCAGGTTCTTAGTTCTGTTACCTTAGAGTTGATTTAGATTTCTAAGAATGTTTAAACGTTATTTACATGGGTAATCAGTTTTTTCAAGATGGTGCAAAACCTGTACCTTGTATGATTCTGATGAATTTTTTCATTTAAAATCAATTACAAATCATTTATGCTTATTTTAATGTTTATATAAGTCATAGTACAATAGTTTGTGTTCGATGCCTCAAAAAATCTAAAATAGAGACATTTGAGACAAAAACTTAACATTACAATATTAAAAGACAAGTAGTAAGATTATATATTACAGCTAAAATCAAATTTTAAGTAGTGATTAAATGAATAAAAAGTATTTTGCAATAAATCTTTCTTAATCTTATTTTTAAGATACATTTTTAATGCTTTGAGGCAACACGTTAAATAATTTATTGCCCAGTAATCCAGTCCACCCTGACATCTTTTAGTCTCCAAAAAGGTGTGATCAAATTGAGTTTCTGCGTGGTATCCTGATCATGCACATCTGCCCGGACTCTAAATAATCTTCCGTTTCGCTTAACTTGAAGTTAATTGTCCAAGATATACTAAGATAGAAATGTGAGTATATCAAGAGATGCATAGCCCTGCCTGTAGTCTTCACAATAGCCAAGTCTAGCCAGGACCCTCACAATATTTCTCTGCAATGTAAAAATCCGACGCGCCTCCGCAGAATGACCCCAGAGAAGTAATGCATAGGAACGTTGCAATAAAAGTAAAATACAGCATAGTATGATGTTCTTAGAGAGTTTTGTTTGTTAAGTTGCGTAAAAGAAACAGGCTGCGAGACAATTTCCTGCTTATCTGAATTCCAGGTCAGCTTGGTCCGCCTTTCCCACGTGCCAAGAAGATGCTGCATGTGTTACAGTGTCCTGTCAAAATGCCAATTAGTTCCCCAGTTCCCCAATCACCCATCTACTTTTAGATACCAACCAAGTTGCCTAAGATATCCGCATGGGTTGGCTAGCATTTCTTATGTCTGTCTGCAGTAGTTCGTCATTGACCAATTCTCCTGCGAGTAGTATTGTTTACTTATACCTAGGCAGGATTCTGTACCGGAGAATTGCAGCGTTTATCAGCTTAGTCTTTGCTAGCTCACTTAGTGCATATCTGCATTCCTGGACTAGAGCTGAGATTCTCCTGGGCTAACTAAGGCTTTAAGAGCCGTTTATTGCAACCTGCAATATAATAGATCGATTTCCAGAATTCCATTCAACACAATCAAACACTTTGTTCAAGTCACACAGAAAAGCTGTACTATAGTGTAGCATTTCAAAAGATTCATTTATATAAAATATTAGATGCAGAATACCTAGCAGCATATTTGTATATCTTCTGAAGCCAAATAGGTTTGTTGCAAAGAGATTGTTTATTTCAAAGCAGTGGATAACTTGTAAACTACAACTTTGGTTAAAATTGGCAATAAAGATATATGCCTATAGTTTTCCGATATTTCGTCATCTCCCTTATTTAACATTTGGTTTACTTGAATTTCTTACATAGTTTAGAAAGAGAAACTATTATTATATATTTAATTGTTTTAATCAACTCAACATTCAGCCCGAAAATATCTCTACTTTTTTATTTTTTTAAGATATTTATAATAATTGGTTGAATGTAAACTGAATTATGTGTTGTCCAATGACGTCAAAAAGAAATAGACCCCGCATTTCATTCATAAAAATGAAATAAATAGAATCAAACATCAATTTGTTGTTGTGTATGAGTGGAAAAAAGACGGACTGATCGCATAAAGAATAGTTTGCGGTGAAAATTGCAACGCTGTCAGATATCTTTGGGAGGCTTACCAGTGGCGTAGCTATTTTTGAGATAATGTATTATTTGCTATATTTTTTTGAGCCCAAATATTAGTATAGTGGATACGACAGTTTTTTAGTTCTAAGATGAACAGGAACGACTTCACATTGCAAAAGTGCGAGTTTTAATAATAACTTGAAAACAATTAATTTAGATATTATGTCGTGGAAAAGTCTGCACTAAATGGGAAACTTTTTTATTATCAATTTCTCGAAAAACTTTCTTCTTGATAAAACTTGTGTGTTTGTCGAGAAAATTCACAATATTCAACTTTAAGTCAGATATACAGGGCATTCAAAAAATACGAAAAAGTGTATTTCAAAAATTAAAATTTTTGTGACTGCCGCGGCCGTAAAAAATCGTAAATAAAGGTTTAGTATTAGTTATGTCGTATTAGTAATAGCTAAGGAAAGATTTAAATAGAAAAATGTTTTTTTTGCTGTTTGACCTTAAATATCTCCATAACTATAATATAAAAAATTTTACTCAGTTTATATTTACGATTTTTTATGGCCCTTAAAACTATCGTCAGAAAAATTTTATTTTTTTGAAATTGTTAGTGAAATCCACTTTTTTGAACATCCTGATCTAAAGTTTATTACTATCAAAAAATTATTGAAACTTTTTGGTGATTCTGACGAACCCTGTATAATATTTTACACTATATTTGAAACTTAATTTTTTTTTATGAAAATTTAATTAACAAGGTTGAAAGTGGTGCTGCACTTTATAAATTTTCACTCAGACACGTGGTTTATAAAAATAAGACAAAGTTTAAAAGTTTGGTATAATTTATTTATAAACGGTTTGATATAATAACAAACAACTATTATTATCGACAAAACAAAAGTAACAGCATATTAATTTAATATTTCATTATTTATATAACAATTAAACTCGTCTATTACATATTTAATGATTCAGTGACGATTTTCAAAATCGGAGCAGGCTATTTTTTGAAATTCTAACTTTTTGACGGGTTTTTTAACAAGCCCAAGTTTACACTGTTAGACATTCTGCGATTACAAAGAAGTTTCGCAAATATGCGAATGTAAAAAATTAAGAAAGGCTACCCTAAACAAAGACGCACCTAATGATTTTTTCATAAGTGCGACAGTTTCTTGAAGTTCTTATCTTTACGTATACAAAACACAATTTAAGGAATAAGAAAATTATTGAATTTCCCTTTGGGGATTGCAAAAAAATAACCTCCAAAAAATATATATATTAAATATTTAGAATTCTCAAAAAAGAAAAACTTTTAGGATTTCGAGAAAGTACTAAAAAGAAAGATGAATACATTTAGGATTAAAGAAATCAGAAATAAAGTGACTAAGCACTTATTTATTAAAATACTATTAAATATATAAAACCTAAAAATATTAAGCAAAAGTCGCCAACCTATATTTTTTACATTTTCATAATTACTCTATCTGCAATGTTTTAATAGATATTGGCAAATAACTAGTTTTTTGCAACTTTTTTTCATATTTTGTTGCACTTGCAGGGGGACTAGCAACAAGTGAAAAAAAAAGCATTCTTCTTAATAATTTTTTTGTCATTGAATTGGTTTTGATAGGGTTGAATCCCCCTAGAACTGAAATCCTGGCTACGTGCCTGCAAAAGACATATTTATGTAATGGTTCATGTGGCAATATTTATTATTAGCAATAAGCTTAGCCATTAAAGAACAAGCATTTTTATGACCAAATACAACCAATAACAGGGTGAGTTCTTATTACTATTGTTACGAAAGATGAAGATAAAACTAAATTTTGTTACATGGACCCACTTTGTGTTTTGATGTCTATACCAAGAGTATAATGCTTATTTAATACCTTTCTTTATCAGCTTATCACCGATTTCATAAGAAATATGTAATAAAATATAATTTAACACTTTTTAATGCAACTTATTTTTTGAAATCGGGTTTGTTTTTCAAAACATTTTGATTTCACCCTTTTTCCAACACATTTTAGTTCTATTTACGCGAAGTTAGGTAAAAATTTGGGTCCACTACTTTTAAAAGTTTGCCAGGCTGGCGGCAAGTAATAGTATATAAAAATGCACCACCTTTACATGTATTGGATCTATTCATATTTACAGAAAATCAGCAATAAACATGGCCCAATATTAATACGAATACAAAATTGAACTTCGTGTCCCTAAAAACCATAAAAACCATATTATGAAAAACAATATCTTTACAGTATTTATCCCTCAATTTACCCCCTTTTTTCCCCACCATCCACCTTCCCCGCTATACATTTCACTTATTGACAATATAAATATTTTGTGCCAAGATGTTTAATATTTTTAACATTCATTATACTATATTATATTATTATTTATATTACCGAAATCACCTGATAAAAACACATTCTCCCTAGTTGGGATAATGTACCTCAGGATGGTATTTGTTTACTTTTTTGATTACTTATTTTTAAAAACCAAATTTTTAGGCAATAAATTAAAGCATTTCAAATTCATTAAAGAAAATCTATAGTAAATGAAAAATTGAAAACTAAGGCTGTTGCGCTATTTTCATTTTTTGTATATACTTGCTATATGAGAACTCCGAGACTACCCTAAATATTCCTTGAAAATTTCATCCAAAATGCAAACCATCCTGGAGTAATTAATGACAACATAAAATAGTGGTTTTTACAGCTTACTCAATTAAAATTTAGTACCTATGCCTTACCAAATAGTTTATTTATGTTGTTTATTAACCCCTCAAAAAAGGTGGTTTGATAAATTTTAGAAAAATATTTGAGACTTTTCACATATATTTAAATTAGCAAAACGCTGTACTCCGTTTATCACTGAAAGCCCAGAATAATCAAACCAAACTGTCGGAATTGTACCTTTTTCTGTAATTATACTAACAAGATTTCTTTTGGGATCATTTGGAAAACGCCGAAGACGGTCGTAGTCATTCATGATTTCGACCTATTTGATGCGCGGCGTTGTAATTGTTGTAGTTGGTGAAATAAGTGTTTTTCAGAAATCCAAGTGTTTTGTGTGGCTATTTTCAAGAATCTGTTTAAAAAACTTTAAGAAAATGGTGCAAACTTGCTTTATTTGCAGAAAAAGAAACGATTAAACCCAAAAGTTCGTTTTCGAAGGTAAGTAAGGTTATGTCATACCAGTGCTGTAGTTGAAGGGTAAAGTCACCGTCTAATAGCGTTCTCATATTTGCAAACGAAGTATTGTTTTTGTATTGCACATTTCCGCTGGGCTTAAATTAATTTTTTATAACTTCAACTTATATATAAAGTCGAAGACACTGATGATAAACGGAGTACAGCGTTTTGCTAATTTATATATTTGTGAAAAGTCTCAAATATTCCTCTAAAATTTATCAAACCACCTTTTTTGAGGGGTTAATAAACAACATAAATATACTATTTGGTAAAGCATAGGCACTAAATTTTAATTGAGTAAGCTGTAAGACCCAATATTTTATGTTGTCATTAATTACTCCAGGATGGTTTGCATTTTGGATGAAATTTTCAAGGAATATTTAGGGCAGTGTCGGAGTTCTCATATATCAAGCATATACAAAAAATGAAAATAGCCCAATAGCGTTACTTTTCAATTTTTGCTTTAATGAATTTGAAATGCTTTAATTTATTACCTAAAAATTTGGTTTTTAAAAATAAGTAAAAAAAAGTAAATAAATACCATCCTGAGGTACATTATCCCAACTAGGGAGAATCTGTTTTGTATCAGGTGATTTCGGTAATATAAATAATAATATAATATATTATAATGAATGTTAAAAATATTAAACATCTTGGCACAAAATATGTATATTGTCAATAAGTGAAATGTATAGGAAAAAAGGGGGTAAATTGAGGGATAAATACTGTAAAGATATTGTTTTTCATAATATGGTTTTTGTGGTTTTTAGGGACACGAAGTTCAATTTTGTATTCATATTAATATTGGGCTATGTTTATTGCTGATTTTCTGTAAATATGAATAGATCCAATACATGTAAAGGTGGTGCATTTTTATATAATATTACTTGCCGCGAGCCTGGCAAACTTTTAAAAGTAGTGGACCCAAATTTTTATCTAAATTCGCGTAAATAGAACTAAAATGTATTGGAAAAAGGGTGAAATCAAAATGTTTTGAAAAACAAACCCGATTTAAAAAAATAGGTTGCATTAAAAAGTGATAAATTATATTTTATTACATAATTCCTATGAAGTCGGTGATAAGCTGATAAAGAAAGGTATTAAATAAGCATTATACTCTTGGTATAGACATCAAAACACAAAGTGGGTCCATGTAACAAAATTTAGTTTTATCTTCATCTTTAGTAACAATAATAATAAGAACTCACCCTGTTATTGGTTGCATTTTGTCATGGAAATGCTTGTTCTTTAATGACTAAGCTTATTGCTAATAATAAATATTGCCACATGAACCATTACATAAACATGTCTTTTGCAGGCACGTGGCCAGGATTTCAGTTCTAGGGGGATCCAACCCTGTCAAAACCAATTCAATGACAAAAACTTGTTATTTAAATTTTTATAAAAAAAATTAAGTTTCAAATATAGTGTAAAATATTATACAGAGTGCTTCAGAATCACCAAAAAGTTTCGATGATTTTATTTTTAAACATCTTGCATTTTAATGCATTTATTTACTTTTTTTATTATTGATTTCTTGATAAAAGTTGGTGGTTCAAAAAAAAATTTTTGATAGTAATAAACTTTAGATCAAGATGTTCAAAAAAGTGGATTTCACTAACAATTTCAAAAGAATAAAATTTTTCTGACGGTAGTTTTAAAGGCCATAAAATATCGTATATATAAACTGAGTAAATTTTTTTATATTATAGTTATGGAGATATTTAAGGTCAAACAGCAAAAAAACATTTTTCTATTTAAATCTTTCCTTAGCTATTACAAAATATGACATAACTAATACTAAACCTTTATTGAAATACACTTTTTCGTATTTTTTGAAGGTCCTGTATATCTGACTTAAAGTTGAATATTGTGAAAACTATTTTTTCGACAAACACACAAGTTTTATCAAGAATAAAGTTTTTCGAGAAATTGATAATAAAAAAGTTTCCCATTTAGTGCAGACTTTTCCACGACATAATATCTAAATTAGTTGTTTTCAAGTTATTACTAAAACTCTCACTTTTGCAATGTAAAGTCGTTCCTGTTCATCTTAGAACAAAAAAACTATCGTATCCACCATGCTAATATTTGGGCTCAAAAAAATATAGCAAATAATACATTATCTCAAAAATAGCTACGCCACTGGTAAGCCTCCCGAAGATATCTGACAGTGTTGCAATTTTCGCCGCAAACTATTCTTTATGCGATCAGTCCGTCTTTTTTCCACTCATACACAACAACAAATTGATGTTTGATTCTATTTATTTCATTTTTATGAATGAAATGCGGGGTCTATTTCTTTTCGACGTCATTGGTTATTTCCATGTCGTTGGTGTTGTCGACAGATGGGTTTTGTTCTACATATTATTAAATCTGTATCGTTTTATCCAACAGGTCGATATTATTTAAGGTTTTTTGCCGACTTCTGGCATTCCAAAACTGCTAGTAACAATGCCTAATTGCTTAAATTAAATAGACAGAAATATATATAACTTAACAATAAAACGTGACAGAGGGATTAATTTTCCCCAAATCACCAGCACACAGAAGCTCGTTTAAAAATCCTTCTTAGCAGATTAGTTGCATAATCTTTTACCTCCTAGTCTTAATTAAATCAGTTTTAAAATGCTTCGGGTTAATCATTTGAAATGCCACAGATGTCAATCATATTGATTCGGTGGTTTTTCACTGGGGTGTCACTTTTGGGTTTTTTTGGTGTAGAGTTATTGTGGACAATTAAATATTATATTTGTGGTCAAAAGTGGACAACTTGAGCTTGTTTATCTTTTCACGGTAAGTTTGTAGACCCTTCCTCGGTGGGCGCATAGCGGTTACACTGGGAAACTTTTTAACTGTAACTAAGTATTCTATGTTTAAAATAAAATATGGGTTTTCAAACTGACCATTATTTTATATTATTTACCAATATGATATTAAAAATGTCCCCGAAATTACCTAAAATATATAAAAATAAAATATTTTTTTATCTTGCCTAATTTTTGGTTGTTTCAACACATACAGGTTTTTTTTAACTAGTTATTTTAAAAAAATCCTATAAAATTGATGACAATTGCAAAAAAAATGGTAACAATTCAAAAATATATTTTAATTTACATTAACTCTTTATTTTAGTCAAATTTTGCTAATACAGAGGAACTTTACTACGGAGGTTCTTATATAATTTAACACCCTATATAAAGTTTGTACAAAATAACAATATTATTGGGGGCTTCAACATAAGCAAACTTTTTAAAAATAATGAAATTTTTTTCTTAATCAACTAATAAAAAGTTTTTCCTCTTCCGGCGTCCAGCTATGGAGACACTGTGGAATTAAAGATCTTGACTTGATTTTTACTTAAAACAATATATATTGGTTGGTGCACATGACGAGCAATAACCAATGTTTGAGAAACTTATCTTAAGTTATTTAAATGAAGTTGCAGATTGTAAATGGAATGCATGATATTTTAGGCACTTAATACTGCAATTACTAGCTAAGCTATTTATAACTAAAGTTGTTGAGTTTTGAATTGTCATTGTGTTGTAATACGTTCCATTTAAACGAAAAATTAGCTGCAATTTCTTTTTGGTCTTCCCAAAATAGTTCACATTCGATATGTGCAATAATCATTTAAAATTGATAAACACCAAAGGAAACAAATGTTTAAAGAGTTTAGAATTTGCATGTAATTTCCTATGTTTGCAACAATAATGAAGTATCCAATATATAATAAAAATATAGAATATCAAAATATTTCTATGAGAGCTTTTAGCTTAAAACATTTGACTTTTATGTCCCAGAAGGTCCTACCAATAATTTAGGATTACATAGATTTGATTAAAATATCGCGATTTAGCCATACTTGCCTTAGTCCAGAAGTTAATATTAAGAAAGACACAGAGTGATTAAGTTGAAAATTTTATTTTCGATTTTTTAAAATAACATCCCTGGTTTTTAAAATAGTAAAGTGAAAATTGGTGACGACTAGGGCCGTTATTTTTGGTATTTAAAAATGTTCTAACTTTTTTGACTACAAAATTAGGAAGTTTAGTATAGAAAAAATATTTTCTATTATCTTTTCTTCACAAAAAAAGCTATACCTTATAAACCTACCTAAATTTTACCGTTTTCGAGATATTTGCTGTTTTATTACTTGAAACAGCCCCGTGTACTCACCATTTAGGATATTCGAGTTTTATCATTTTTATAAAGTAGGCTTTAATGAAACAAGAATCAACTGGAATTAACCCATCTGTCGCAAAGAAACACACTAGCTTTATTTCTGAACGGTTTATTAAAATTTATAAATATTAAAACTTGTAATATGCTAAATGATGAATACGGCAGCATCATTAAGTAATAAAACAGCAAATATCTCGTAAATGCTGAACTTTAGATAGATTTATAAAGTATAGTTTTTTTGAGGGACAAGACAGTAGAACCTATTTTTTCTATACAAAGTTCCATAATTTTGTAAATAAAAAAGTTACAACATTTTTAAGAGCGAAAAGTAGCGCTCGTAGCGCCCTCTACAAGTTACATCAAAATTGAAGGCGCATTATTATTACTGGCTATAAAAAACCCGTTAGCACCAATTTTCACTTTATATCTCAAAAACCATGGATGTTATTTTAAAAAATCGAAAATAAAATTTTAACTTAATCAATTTCTTTCTTTCACTTTTCTATATATATATATATATATATATATATATATATATATATATATATATATATATATATATATATATATATATATATATATATATATATATATATATATATATATATATATATGCAATTTATATATATATATATATATATATATATATATATATATATATATATATATATATATATATATATATATATATATATATATATATATATATATATATATATATATATATATATATATATATATATATATATATATATATATATATATATATATATATATATATATATATATATATATATATATATATATATATATATATTTTGCATATAACACCATACCTAATAATTGTATACAGGGTGTTTGCTACAACTATGCCAACTTGGCAAAATTAAAACTAATTTGTTTTTATATAATAGCAGAAATATATAATTTCTGCAGGTGCAAAACGGCCTAAAAGAAGAATTGCTTTCGATTATGTCACAGGGTACCCTCCTGCGATCATGATTTCTGGGCCTCTACCCTCATCAGGCAGGCTTGTACCCAGGGAGATCTGAAATAACAGATTGCTCGATATGACAAAATCGAAACGTTTATCATACTGAAACAGTACTACAAGTTAAACGTAACATTTAGCACCACCTATGGGGGTCCGGTGATTTCAGGCTGCAAACCCATAGGTAATTTAAAAAGCATGCACTAGCACCATCATGCGGAGAGTAGATACTAAAAATCGATAAACATGCTCTCTCACACATTTTTACCAATGATCGCAGGAGGGTACCCTGTGACATAATCGAAAGATTTTCTTTTAGGCCGTTTTGCACCTGCAGAAATTATATATTTCCCATATATGTTTTCCGGCCAAGAAGGTAAAGATGTTAAAAAGCATGCATGACTAGCACCATTCATGTTTGCAGAGAAATCACCGGAGCCCCGATAGGTGGTGCTAAATGTTACGTTTAACTTGTAAACATGCTCTCTCACACATTTTTACCAATGATCGCCTGCCTGCCTGATGAGGGTAGAGGCCCAGAAATCATGATCGCAGGAGGGTACTCTGTGACATATTCGAAAGCAGTTCTTCTTTTAGGCCGTTTTGAACCTGCAGAAATTATATACTTCTGCTATTATACATATATGTTTTCCGGCCAAGAACATTTGGTAAAGATGTGTGAGAGCGCATTTTTATCGATTTTTAGTATCTAATTTGTTTTTGATTTTTTTAAATGGCACACCTTGTATCTAACTATTCTATCGTATTCCATTATTAGTCCTTTATCACTTTTATTAAGGCGATCTTAAACCTATCTCTAATAGTTTTTGCGATATATTATTTTTATTAATTGTGTCGTTAAAAATGAAGTAGCCATGTTTTTTTTTTAAGAAATATACCTCACAGTAATATTCTTGTTCTCTCTGTGTATCTGCCAGTGGTAAAAATTATTGTTGTAAACATAAAATAACTTAGCTTCAAATTTAAACAATACAACGATCTGGGTGTTTGATTTAAAAATGTTCTAATCGACCCTGTAGAATGGACAGGGGCAACATAATAAAGAAACCACATTTCATTCAGCGTTTCATTTGGTATTTGAACTAATAACCCAGGTAAAAGATTTTGCCTTACCAAATGTAGATCTTTTGTAGCTCAGTAGTAGAAATTGTGTCTGTTAACACTACCATGCTTATGAAACGTAGCCTCGTCTCCAATAAGGATCAAATGAGGAAATTTTTTTGTTTCTCTTGTTTTATTTTAAGCCCACAGATAAAACTATAGTCCTCTCTGAAAGTCTTCGGGAAATAGCTCTTGGAGTAAGTGAATATGGTATAGTGCGGGACATAAAAGAAAACTTCTTTAAATTCTTTCTTTAAATAATATGGGACTCTTTTTTGACTATACGCACTTCAGATAATTAAAAAATGTAACTATGTTTTTTTTTCGTGTACCGCACTTCTATATCTGTTTTAAATGATTAAATTTTGATTTTTTTGATCGATTTACCTATAAATATATTTTTTCTTGAGTTCTGTCATTAACGGTTCCCTGGCTACTGTCTACATTCACTATTATTGGACCTGTAGAAATATGCAAAAATTCCCTTAATTATATTTAATAATATTATATATTTTTGCCGACCTAATAAAATGCTATTTTAAATAAAAAGGGGTTTATGAGTCAGGCGGTTTGTTTATATTAGTCATGTCGATAATACATTTTTTTGTTATCGGATGATCGAGTTAAGAATTATTCATTCTTTGTCATAAAGCGTTAGTAAATAGACACGTTGCTTATTGAAATTGTGTTTTAATGAAATAAATACCATATCAACAGGTTATGGGCCCAGGATACTCAGTTAATTAATTAAGTAAATTCAGTTATTAAAAAGTGTTATTTGTAAAAATGGATTCAAAACATAGCAAAAGAAATATTCAACCATTTAACGGGGATAGATACAGTGTATGGAAATTCCGAATAAAATCATTATTAGCCGAACTTGAAGTGATAGAAGTTATCGAACAAGAAATACCTCAAACAAAAACCGATGAATGGACGAAAAAGGATTTAATAGCTAAAAATGTTATAATTGAATATTTAAGTGATACATTTTTAAATTTTGCCAAAGGTGACGTAACTGCAAAAGAAATTTTTACTAATTTGGATAAAATTTACGAAAGAAGAAGTCTCGCCAGCCAACTTGCCCTTAGAAAACAATTATTAAGTTTAAAGTTACAAGGTGAAAAATCATTATTGGAACATTTTACACGGTTTGATGAAATTGTTGCTGAATTAATTGCCGCTGGAGCCAAACTGGATGAAATGGACCAAGTTTCTCATTTATTATTAACTTTACCGAGTGCCTATGATGGAGTTATAACTGCCCTTGAAACTCTTAGTGAAAATAACTTAAACATTGCATTTGTGAAGACAAGATTGTTGGATCAAGAAGTGAAATTGCAAAATGAAGATAATACGAGTTGAAAAGTACTTTATACAAACAAAACATCGTTACCATCGGGAAGTAATACAAACAATAAACATAAAAATAAGTATCATAAATCCAAACATCATAAAAAAACAAAATTACCTTATACTACGTCAAACATCAAATGTGACCATTGTGGACGAAGAAATCACCTGAAAAAGGATTGTTTTTATTTTAAGAAGATGAATGAAAACCAAAAGGAGCCCAAACGTACCATTCAAACTGTTCAAACGAGCAATACTGGTGGTTTTGCTTTTATGCTAGGAACTCCTGCCCTTCCAAATTCAAACAAAAATGAAATTGTGTTTATTCTTGATTCTGGAGCCACCGATCACATCATAAGCCGGTCAGATATGTATAAACCCTATTCTAATTTGAATAATCCTATACACATTTCCGTAGCCAAGAACAACACAGCTATTTTAGCCACTAAACAAGGTTCAATTGATGTTACCACTAATCTAGGCTTCAAAGGAAGTCTGGAAAATGTCCTATATTGTCCTGACATTCCATATAACCTGTTGTCTGTTAGAAAAATGCAGGAGAGTGGTATGCTGGTAGTCTTTGATGGCAACGGAGTTCAGGTTCAAAACAAAGGACAAATTGTAATGACAGGTAAGCCTTTAAATGGTTTAACAAGCATAATTTTTAGTGTAAATTCTAAATTAACAAATAATTACAATTCAGTAAATATAAGTAGTACTAGTAAAACAAATAATAATTATAAATTATGGCACGAACGTTTAGGTCATTTAAGTAAAGATAAGTTCTTACATTTAAAAAGGTTAAATTTAATGGGTGATATAACTGAAATAAACGATATAATTCCCAATGAAAATTTTTTAGGTGAGGCCTGTATATACGGTAAACAAGCGAGATTGCCATTTGCAAAAGAAAAACCTAAAAAGGAAAATGGTAGACCGCTGTTTGTCGTACATACAGATGTTTGTGGGCCTATTACACCTCCTACATGTAATAATAAAAATTATTTTGTAACGTTTGTTGACAGTTATACACATTACACTGTTGTATATTTGTTAACATATAAATCGGAAGTTTTAGGTGTATTTAAAGATTTTGTTGCTAAGAGTGAGGCACATTTTAACTTAAAAGTTGTAACTCTTTATTGTGACAATGGGGGTGAATATTTATCCAATGATTTTAAAACATTCTGTGTCGAAAAAGATATTACATATCATTTAACAATAGCCCATACACCCCAACAAAATGGTGTAGCAGAGCGCATGAATCGCACGATAACCGAAAAGGCACGTGCGATGGTAATAGGTGCAGACTTACCTAGGTCATTTTGGGGAGAAGCTGTTCTAATGGCAACTTACCTAATAAATATAGTACCTACTAGCGCTCTGCTAAATAACAAAACACCATATGAAGTATGGCATAACAAAAAGCCTACATTAAATAATTTAAGGGTGTTTGGCGCTACGGTTTATGTTCTAAATAAAACCAGAAAAACTAAATTTGACTCAAAATCCTTTAAATGTATTCTGGTAGGATATGAGCCTAATGGTTATAAGGTATGGGACGTAGAGGCTGAAAAGTTTATTACTTGTCGTGATGTTATATTTGATGAAGTAAACTTTAAGAACTCTAGGCCCCAAAAGTCTGAAGAAAATAATCAGACTTATGATATAAAGAAATCTAAAATACCTGAAATTATATCAGATGAAATAATAATAACTGATACTTCCAAAGAAATACCAATCGACACAGAACCCCATGTAAGAAAAAGTGATAGAATTAAAAATAAGCCAGCTGTTTGCTATAAAGAAAAGACAGAAGATGACATTTATTCTAGTTTTTTAACTTTAGAATCATCTTTATTAAATATTCCTAACTGTTTTTCTGACATTAAAAATATGAAAGATCGCAATCAGTGGGAGCAAGCTATTAATATTGAAATTAAATCACTCATAGCAAATGATACTTGGGTTCTAGTAAATAAACCTCCTAATAAAAACATTATTGATAATAAGTGGGTTTTTAATATTAAACATGATGAAAATGGCAATTTAACTAGATACAAAGCTCGATTGGTAGCAAGGGGTTTTAGCCAAAAGTTTCTAGTTGACTATAATGAAACTTTTACGCCAGTGGCAAGAATATCTAGCTTAAGATTTATTTTGGCATTTTCTAATCAATTTGATTTACTTGCACATCACATGGATGTGAAAACTGCATTTTTAAATGGGGTGTTAAAGGAGGAAATTTACATGAAAGTTCCAGAAGGTGTAAAAGCAAATAATGGCCAAGTATGCAAGTTAGTAAAATCTTTATATGGTTTAAAACAATCGTCAAGATGTTGGTATCAACGTTTTGATGAATTTCTAAAACATTTACATTTTAAAAGTTCAGCTGTAGATCCGTGTCTGTATATTTTAAATAAAGGAGATATTGCTAAAAAATATTTACATTATTTTATATGTAGACGATTTATTAATTATTACCAAAAGTAGAGACACAATGTTAAATTTTAAGTCTTATTTATCTAAAAGTTTTCAAATGGTTGATTTACAAGAAGTTAAATCTTTTCTTGGAATAAAAATTGAAAGAAATAATACCTGTATAACTTTAGATCAAAGTGTATATTTAAAAAGTATTTTAAATAAATTTAATATGATTGAATGTAAAGCATTGGACACACCATTGCCTACTAAATTAGACCATGCTGCTTTAAATTCAGATATTAGCTGTGCAGCACCATGTAGAAATCTTATAGGCTGTCTTATGTATGTAATGTTATGTACACGTCCTGATATTTGTGCAGCCATTAATATACTTAGTAGATACCAAAATAAAAATAATGAAGAACTATGGAAATCATTAAAAAGAATTCTACGGTATATTAATGGTACACTAAATTTAAAACTTACATACACAAAAACAAATTTTGATAATTTGCTTATTGGTTATGTAGATTCAGACTGGGGGGAAATGAAACTGATAGAAAAAGTACTTCAGGTTATGTATTTAAAGTATTTGATAATTGTACTATTTCATGGAATACTAAAAGACAACAATCAGTTGCTGCCTCCTCAACGGAAGCCGAATACATGGCTCTTTTTGAGGGTGTTAGGGAAGCTAAATGGTTAAAGTATCTTTTAAATAGTATACATTTAAATATAACCAGCCCTATTATTTTATATGAAGATAATACTGCTTGCATTAGCATAGCTAATAACCCTAGTGATCATAAAAAGTCGAAACACATAGATATAAAATATCATTATACGAGAGAACAAATTAAACAAAAATTAATTACTCTCAAATATATTTCGACAGGGGATCAACAAGCAGATGTCTTCACCAAACCACTTCCAGGCCCAAAGTTTGGTGTAATAAGAATGAATCTTGGACTAAATTAATTTATTAGATATGTATTTACAATTTTTTTTTGATAAAACAAATTATTATGTTGTTATCATAATTATTATGTTATAATGTTAATATTATTATATTGTATAATTTTTTTTTGTAATTTTTGAGTGGGAGTGTAGAAATATGCAAAAATTCCCTTAATTATATTTAATAATATTATATATTTTTGCCGACCTAATAAAATCCTATTTTAAATAAAAAGGGGTTTATGAGTCAGGCGGTTTGTTTATATTAGTCATGTCGATAATACATTTTTTTGTTATCGGATGATCGAGTTAAGAATTATTCATTCTTTGTCATAAAGCGTTAGTAAATAGACACGTTGCTTATTGAAATTGTGTTTTAATGAAATAAATCCCATACCTATCAACAGGACCACCCAGTATAGTGATACACGATTTACAAGTCCAGATTTTACAAGGGCAGCGGGCATCAGATCCAGTGAAATTTTAATTTATGCAGTTCGACTTTGGGCTACTCGGGTATGCCAAAAGTGGCTGTCTGTCTCCGTTTGTCATAGTACTTTATGCAGGGGCCGTCATTGTGAAGTACTATACAGGGCGTTTCCTAATTGCGTGCTGATGTTAAAGGGGGTGTCTTTATGTCCTAGAAGTTTTAACTTTTGAGATACAGGATGGTAAAATTTAAAAAGAAAACATTTTTTTTCATCCCAACTCTGATGCTATTGTAGGAAACTGCATGAAATTTGATATACGTCTTCTATGCATTAAGGAGCATACGGATTTACCCAGGTTAATTACATATGCACGCCACTGGTAGAAATTTCAAAAATTGATTGTTAATAAAAAACGCCTATTTATGCATAAAAAACGTGTATCAAATTTCACACAGTTATTTAACTACAATAGCATCAGAATTAGGATTTAAAAAAAAAGGTTTTTTTAAAACCCTGTATCTCCAAAGTTAAGACTTTTAGGTTCATATTAAACTTTTTTCGTAAAAAAGTCCAAGAATCACCCCCCTTAACATTAGCACGCAATCAGGAAACGCCCTGTATAGTACTTCACAAGGACCCCTCCCTGTACAAAGTAATATGACAGACGGAGACAAACGGTCACTTTTGGCATACCCGAATAGCCCAAAGTTGAACTGCATAAGTTAAAATTTTGATAAATCTTGTTCACTGGAATCAGTGCTGCCTCCCCTACTATAACTACATTGATGTGTTAATATTGGAAAAATATGAGTTCTGTACTTTTTCAAATATTAATTGCAATATTAGATATTTTTCGACATCCGGTATTGAACAGAAAATTAAATATTTTGAAGCAGTTTATTGACAGCTACTTTATGAACTATTTTACAAAATATATGAAAAAAACTAAGCCATTTTTGAGGTTGACGGCTATGATTCTAATGGTTCGATTCCTTCTAAATTGTTGTCTTCCTCTGAAAATGATGAGGTTTCGTCGTCCCTACTTGAAGATCCCAGTGTGATAACTAAATCATCAATAACCGTTTCAATTTTGCCATCTACTTCCCAGTATTTATCTTCAATAGAACGAACATGTTTAACATACGATTTCTAATTTTCAGCCGATATTGACTCAATCGCTTCTAACTATTATTTTCAGCTCTTCTTCCTCTTTTGCTCGCCATCGTTGCTTCGACATAACAATTCAAATTCAACGCAACGCATTTATATAGAAATGAAAACAAATGCTCGAAATATATAGGCGCCACTGGAAATAGCTTGAACCTTCTAGCGGCAAGTGCATGGAGACTCTACGCACATCCCAATTACAAGTGGATCAGTGTATTTACTAAATCCTCGATTAATTTTCCGTACCGCTTAGCTGGCGCAAACTGTTCTCCGTCTAACATCAACCTGCCGAGAAATGGTTCGTTGTCCAACATGCCGATTTTCGGTGACTGCTAAAAGTACATTTAATTGGTTTTCTTCAATTTGAGGACATTTTTCTCGATTATTTTTAGCATATGCCACACTACCAGAACTTTGGAAACGCTCCAGAAGCTGTTCGAAATGCTCTTCTTTCAAGTTGGCGTCGCTCGGGATACTGTTGCTGATATAATCTCTTCACTAGTAACCATCTAAACTATACTACGTAATGTTTACAGATAATTGAAGGAACGCATTTCACACAATATTATGTTGACGTATTTCTTTCTTTCCTTTAATAAACATGGCTAACTAGATACAAATTACAATATCTTTTAATGCACTTTCAACGACGCAATTAATAAAAAATAATATATTGCAAAAACTATTAGAGATAGGTATACGATCACCTTAATAAAAGTGAAAGAGGACTAATAACGGAACACAACAGGATTGTTAGATACAGGGTGTGTCATTTAAAAAATCAAAGAAAAATTAGTTCCAATTTTGGGAAGTTGGCAAATTTGCAGCAAACACCCTGTATAAAATTATTAGGTATGCGGTAATCTAAACTCTTAGTTAGACTTTTATTTTGGTACAATTTTTCTTTATTAAAATAGTTGTAGGTTAAAACCATGATTTTTTTATTTAGATATTTTTTGAATAATTTGGCAACATCGAAATAAAATACAAAAACAAATATGGTGTTATATGGAGAATTTCTTGGGAAATCCAAATATTTGAAAATATATAGGGTGTCAAATTTAGAAAAAGTTGATTCTGAAGTGCCTCACTTTTATGAAATGCCTTGTATAATTAGAAACATTTTTAAATTGTAGACTTCTCTTTGATTGTTATGGCCAACGGTTATTACTTATTAATTTGATCTAGTTAGAACTATTGCTCGGTTTCACTTCATATATATTGGATTGGATATAACAAACTAAAATTTTTTGAAAAGTTGAAAGATAAAGCCCCTTGACTATTAATTGATGTACAGGGTGTTGTATTTACAAAAACAAAGTTGTCGTATACCTGAGAGTTGACGTATACAATTCATGATACACCTTATATAGCGTTCTAATTGTAACACTTTTGCATAAAATTTCGAGAAAGCGAAGATTAACGAAACTTACATTTATCTACATCAATCCGTTTTCTAGTACCATCAATGGGACATCCAGTATATTATTTTAAACACTCTCCATAGATAAGGATGAATGACAAAATTAACGATAGAAAAAAACTCATTGTTAATTCATACAATTCGCCGAAATTTGTTTTTTCACCCGGTATTTACTTGAAAATAGCTAAACAGAAAGTGGGACGAGTAAGATAATTATGATGAAAAAAAATCGTTTTTAAAAGAAACAATATTTGGATTTGGTTTGCACATCAAGCTTCAATAAATAAACCGAATATTTAATAATCATTAAAACACATAAGTAAACCTCTTCGTCAGAATTCGTACATTAGTAAATGATTTACGTTTGTTCGTGACCAGGAAAATATGTGTCATGAAAATTAACCACATTTTTCAATGCAGTCTCGCGATGTTCAAATCGGCAGTAGCAAAATTACGGCACAATAATTAGCATTTTTATTTGGTTTAATTGCAGGAAACCGATTTTTAATTCCTTTTTACCATTGCAACGCATACAACTATTAAGACCATCATAATAAATGCCTGAATAAATGCAAATTACACCTGCCGCGTTTTTTAGTTTGAATGGCGTTTGATGGGCACGAATCAAGGTCACGGTCATCATCCGACGAGGAATTGCTTATATATTAGAGTAAATCTGATTATTTAAGTGATACAGAGGGATCTCTTGTTTAGGGCAAAGTATAACATTTACCTAGAATTACCTAGTGGACGGCACGCAAAGGCGGGGAAAGTGTTAAAGAGTAATGTATATAGCTAAATGTGTATGTATGCAGTGGCAGCTCGTGCAATTTTAAAATGGGTGTTCAATATTTTTCAAATGGGTACTCTTAAACAAAAAAAAATCGAATCAAATATTGTATACAATCTCGTATACGATAATCAACATAATATGCGAAGAAAGGTCATATTTAAATTTATTTAAAAAAATGCAAAAATACGTACACCGTGTTCTACATAAAAGTACCCACTATACTATCTGGAAATCCGTAAAAGATACGAAAAAAAGTTTCATACATTTTTTTTTTTTTAAATTGAAGTTCTTCGAAAATATAATGTTTTCGTGTATACAGGGTGTCCCAATTTTGCCGGGACGAGATTAACTATAAAATTTTAAATGGAGCACCCTGTATTTTTGTCCATTACTTGGTTCCTTGACAAAAATAAATATAAGTTACCGATTTAAACTATAGTCGATTTCTGCGTAGTTTCCGAGATAATTAAGGTTGTGTGTGATTTTATTTAAATTGGAGCTATTTTTCAAATCTTTATAAAAAAATAGCAAAAATCTAAAATTGGGCGTGGTTAATTTCGAGTTCATAAAGCATCAACGCATATACGGAATACAAAATTTTTGTCCACACCTAGGCAGGAACATATACATAAATATAATATATATATATATATATATATATATATATATATATATATATATATATATATACCTAGCTGGCACTAAAGTAGCCACAACTGTTTCCACGACTACTCTTTAAGGGTTTTTGACGTATTTAGTACTAATAATCCTACTATATATCAACAAACACTTTGGGTTACACGTTTTTAAGTATTATATATGTATTTGGTACTGCGAATAATACTTTATAGTAATTTTTCGTATAAAATAATTATATAATAACTACTTCCAAGCAACTTCTGAAGGAATTGACTCCAAGGTCATCATTTCTTTTCCGTGACATAATAGTAATTATTCAAAGTTACTGTTTCTATTATTCTATATAATTAAATTACAACTTAAGTATCAATACCTTCTTGAACTTTACAGAGACTACTCCATTACGTTCATATGTACTCGTATAACGTATTACTATAAAGTAAAATGAGTCGTTGCAGAGTAGAAAAAGTTATCGTCTATTGCTACTTTAAACTAGCTATTACCATTCGTTATTCTTCTATTGCAACTTAGAAGTAAGAATTACAGTAATTATTTACTACAAGTAAACTATTACCTCTCGTACTTGCGGTTCCGGAGATAGGGGACGCCGGTACGAGATTCGGTCGATGATTTTAAAAGGACAGTGGCAACAATAGAGTAACCAATTTTTGATTGGTTCAGCCATATTGCTGCTAAAATCGTTTTGTTTACTTTTCGCCTACGTGGGATTCTTATGAGGTTTGTTTCTTTAGTGTCTCATTTTATTGATTTTTGTGATTATTAAAATAAATATTAATTCAAACAAGAAGTTCTCAGTCAATAGCCATATAGAGAAATGTATTTAAGCCTGGTTCACCTGTTTTTTGCTTGTAATTATAAAGTGTTTGTGATGAATGTGTAAATGCCTATGACCGTAAATGTTTTAAGTTTAAGTTTACTCCAAGAAAAGTTATTAAATATCGCACATTATTATATTTTGGTTTTATTTTGCTGTAAGAGATAATATAGTTTTATGTCTTAGTGTATGTTTTAATTCATTCAGCACCTTAATTTGAGGTAGAAGCCCTCTAAGATTAGCATTAAAGAAACTTTATTTTGTAGGCCTTCTTTAGTACGTATTATATTACTAAATTCACTTTGCAGACAACAATCATTAGTCGCTTGCGCAAACATTGCTATTTGTTAAAAATCTAAATGAAAAAGTAAGTTTGTACTAGATGGTTCTAACAGATTATTAAAGTAAAACATTAACATAACCCTATATTTACAAATGACGCCGACAGAGGTTGTCAATACAAAAGTAGATTAATTTAGCCATATTTTGCGAAAAACAAACGATAATATGGATGCCCCTTTAGAAATTTTGTCATTGTAAATTCGGTCTACAGCTATTAATTAATGTGTATGTGTTGTATTATGTCTACGAGTAACAAGTTAGAAAGGCTCACAATGGCTTCACATACAATAAGAACAAAAAGTAAGCAACTCTTCGCATGCTACGATACAACGCATTAAATTTTAAAGTACCGTTGGAATGTTCGCAATTCCTAACCACTTAGTAATAATATATAGTATAAGATTAATTGAAACTTTGTAGATAACTAGTAGACTTCAAAGTAATTGGGTATAAGTGACAGTTACGTATTTAAAGAATCCAAAACTATAAAAGCGTATGGGAGCAGTCGTACATACTTGATGTTAAGTAATTTTCTCAGTAAAGAAATGCAGCTAACCTGAGAGTAAAAGTCCAATAGAACTCCATTGTTTATTTTCATTCAACCTATAAATATTTAGCTATGTTGTTTGTTTTCGTGAGTATAAAGATTAAAAATGCGTACAAATTAAACATTACTTTACAAAAAGAATCACTCTTTATAATATTATTTACTAATAATATTATAAAGAGTAAATTACTATTTAAACAACAGTCTAAAATTACATTTTTAAGATTTAAATTAGCCAATATATTTGACCAAAATGTATTGAAAATTAACGAATTTTAAACTCGCGTAATTTTTTTACGACTAGCATCAGCATACTCACCAGAGAAATTGCCTGCGTTTTAATTTTAGGTCTTCTAGCAAAGTCAGAAAATTAAGTGAAACGCATGTATCCTACTTCAAATACCAATAATGTATTCTATACGCTCTACACCATATTCCCAATTTGAGTGTTTGTAGTCGCCATAACTGTTTTGCAGAAATAAGGAAGCGACGAATAGGTTAAATTGTTACTATTCGGCTACTTAAATGTAACTACACAATTCCGTACTATCTATGTAATATTCAGTCACAGTTACATGTTATTCACGAAATAGTTAGACATTTTGGAAAGTTCTTGAATTTGAACCTAATTTCCTTTTAACTATCATCCAAAGATTTTCTATTGGGTTAAGATCTGGACAACAAGATGGTCATTCTAAAACATCTACATGATTATCCTTAAGCCAGAGAGACAATCTCCTAACAGAGTGCTTAAGATCATTATCGTGTTGGAATTTCCAAAGTACTGAAAAATTTTCTTCTGCATATGGTTGCATCACGTTTTCCAGTATGTTAATGTATTTATACTGATCCATAGTACCAGTTATTCTATAAAAGTGCCAATACCATTTCAAGAGAAGCAGCCCCATACCATGATACAACCACCATCAAATTTCACTGTTTTCATGGTGTAGCACGGTTCAAATTCTTTATTTGGTGGACGCCAAACAAAACGTTTTCCATCAGAACCAAATTTATTTACCTTGGATTATATATATATATATATATATATATATATATATATATATATATATATATATATATATACTTCAATTCAATGGTTACAGAGAAAATCGTATTTTGACAGAAAATCTGAATTATTTCTTGAATATTGTGATGCCACAAACTCAAAAAAAAACTATATTTTAGTTCAAACTGATTAATAAAAAAGTGTTCTCTCTTTTGGCAAAGCAAGAAAGGCACTTTGATCGAAGAGCAGCTTATTATATCACCCCCAAGAAGATAAGATTTCCCCAACAGAATAAAATATTGTGGGAAAGCGTTCCCCATCCCCCATATGTCCATCCCTGGAACAGTCAGATGTTTGAGAACCTGTTTAACCTAGATAACATAATTTGATCATATGGCTAATACAGAACGGAAACTTGCACGGCTTTGATCAATCAAAAAAAATCATGCTTCTTGGAATTAGACCGTGTCAAAATGTATTCACTTTCCGATTTTTCGCCTTCAAAACGAGGCATTTTGAGGGATCTTTACTTCACGAGGTCGCAACACTGTATACATCAAATCAACATATACGAATAGATATCTAAACGTAAATCCATATCACTATCTGGCGCACAAGCAATCAGTTGTTAATTTTTTGGTTTAAAGAACAATGGCGATTTTTGACCAGATTTCTTTACAATAGGAAATAGAGAAACTGACTCTAGCTTTAAGAGGGAATGGATATTGTCAATAAGAAAATTTAATATTCCTACACCACAACAGGAAAGTAATAAGAAGTTACCGATAGGAAGTGGAGTTCACGTTCACATGTATCCACCGAACCACTAATAAGATTACAAGTTTACTTCGCTTGTCCAACATAAATACAATCTTCAACGAATAAGAAAAATTGGACAATATTTATGATCTCCAAAGGCGGTCATTCCTTTACAAATAGAAGAAGTCTACGCAATTTGTTGTTTTTGTGGTGATGTATATATTGAAGAAACTGGACGATCCATATTCACTAGGTTTAAGGAACATGAGGGATTTATTATAAAGAAATAAAAGGTGACATCTGTTGTATCTAAACACCAATATTCCACTAGACATGTCATAAATGTAAAAGGGGTTCTAGATTTTCTAAACGGCAAAATAAAGAGCCTATTGAAATCTATAAGCATCCTAATAATTTTAATAGAGATATGGGCTACAGTCTACATCATACGTGGAAACCGATCGATACACCGGGTTACAGGTCTTTCAGTTTCGGCCTTGTGAAGTAAAGAAAACATGAAATAATAATTTGTTATACCGCGGTCATAATAATGTTGCAGGAAGGCGTTCTTTCTGCGGTACCAGTCAAGTAGGCAACATTGTCAATATCATCGTTAAGGCAGATGTAATCAATACTCTCCAAGCAACACATTTGTAAATCTAAGTACATATCTTTATTTAATTTTTTAAACAAAATACCAGTAACGGAAAAACCTACTTGACTTAATTTAAAATAAAATATTCTTTTGAAGAAATATTTAATATCAAATACGGATCAAGTAATCAATTTAACAATTGTAACTATGTGGACTCGTTTTATGATATACATTTTTCAGTAAATTCATTAAACATTAATGCGATGTCAAGGCAAAACATGTTTCACATTAATATTTCAAACAAAAATGTCGGCGAGCATTATGTTAACTAAAGAAAATTGTAATTTCGTAAGACACTTGCTAGAATCGGACGTCAAAATAATCCCTGAAAATTGCCAGTTATCAATAGTATAGTTGATATACATTTTTTATTCAAGGTGTGATGTCGGGTGTTAACGCAATAGTAATTAGTTCCTGTTTGACATTAAAAATTATTGAACTACAAAAGGAAAAAGCTTTTAGCAAGAAACTCTTTTAGATAAATAACTAAGTTCTTAAAAAATGTAATTGAAATTGAAATACATACAAATGTTTTTATAAGTTACAGATTGACCCAAATTCTATTCGATGGATTGCATGGAATCTCGGATAAGATACAGCGTGATACGTGACATCTGCATTCTATTTTTTTAGTAATGTCCCCAAGAAAATAAAACGAAATATTTTTGTAACAAAATTATATGCAGTTAAATAGAAACAAATATACTGTGAGAGATACAGTAAAGCATCTACATCCTAATAGAAATTTTTAAAAAATCAAGAATTTTACAACCATCAGAGAACGATAAAAAAGAAAAAATATACAAAAAAGAAAACAGTTAACCTGCCTCATGATAACACTTAAAAAGTAAAAAAATAAATCCACATTATGGCCACACGTTTCATTAAATGAATGACACATATAATGTATTGGGGCTCTAGACAGCATGTTTGTATTGGGGCCATTACTGTAAAATTTGCGATCATTTCGGCCATTTGTTAAATCAAATTTTATTTGATTTGGTAAATGAATGCAGTCAATTTTACTATTTAATAAGAAACTCTGACTAGTTCCTCTAGGTGGATAAACACCATCACCCTTCATCGCTAAGTACTTAACTACCTAAATGAGATGCCACACCAATGATCCATATTCTAGTTTTGATCTAAAGAAAGAGTTAAACAAAAATTTAAAAGTTATATTTTTACTTAAGCTTTTCCACTTCCTGAGTACGAAACCTAAAGTTCTTGAGATGGATTTAACATTACGTAAGTTCTAAAAATAAATGTCTGATCGAAGGAAACACTTATAGGTAAAAATACTGTGTTCAAGTTTTTCTACGAGTTTAGGAAACAAGGCATTTAGACATAATCAGATTCAAGTTCATTTATATCACAATGTACTATACTCTTCAATTCACTCTGCAAGAACTGACAGCCCACCAGGGGCGTGTGATGAAATTTTAAGAAAGGGAAGCAATTTTTAGGAACTTACCTATTTGTAATGTGTTACAAATTCGTCAATGACGTCATTATAAAAACGTCGATGCTCCGACATATTTTGGAAATGTTTCAATGGACAATAGCGATGTATGCGAAAGTCTCTCCTGTTCCGTTGAATTTCTCACGATATTTTTTATACGTTTAAGTGTTGAAGAATTGCGTTCTACTGATGAACTTGTGGCAGGTATTGTCAATACTAATTCACACAATTTCGACACTTCGATGTAGGCATTGCATTAGTTCCTTAGCATTATTTTTTGCGCTAATGTCATCAGTTTCGTAAATCACTTTTAGTTCACTTTAGATCGCATTAACATTCGGTCGACGAACTGGCTATAATGAAGAAGAAGAAATTTAAACGCATCTTCTGGGAAAGTTTTTCCTTTGAATGCATCACAATTGCAGGGCTCGAGGAATTTAAAATCATTTAAACCGTTAAATCTATAGTTTATCTGTTGTCGAATTTGAACGAATATTACATAAAAGAGGCATCTGTATGATGTTTGAACATCTCTCACCTTGTCTGTTCGATGCTTGGCTTGTGGCTCTACATGTAACATCATCATTTTCTCCCAAAATAGGGCAAAGTCATCTCTTTTTTGGCTTAACATAGACTTAAAATTATCCACTATTTTTAGGCAAAAAGCAATATAATTTGGTTTAGTTTGTAATATATTAAAAACGTTGTCCGAGAATGGAAATATTTCTGAAAATATGTTCAACAAATAATTAAAATTAAAATCTCGTTTCAAACAGTCCAAAAACCCCCTCGAACTATTTATTGCTTCTGAGTCTCACGTTTCATTATTTTCTATTATATTCTCAAATAGTTCAATCAGTGATTCACGATTTTCAGATACTGTTAACACAAGTCTTCCATTATAGTTCCACCTAGTAGGAGCTACTTTGGGCAATCGTTTGTGGACAATGGAGTCCAAAGCTTGTGTACGTTTTGTTGACTTGGAAAAAAAAGCAGCCATGCCACTTAAAGTAACGAAAAATACTTTAATGTGATTGATGGATTGGGATAAAACTAAATTTAATTTATGAGCAAGACAATGGACAAACACAGCACTTGGGAAAATTTCTCGAACTTTAGCTTGCAGATCCCCTAATTGTCCTGCCATCACTGCAGCTCCATCATAGCTTTGAGCAACTAATTTTTTCTCTCAATTAATTTCTTTAGTAACCTTATAAACTACGGTATATAATGCATCTGCTGTACGATTTTAGTACACATTCTTAAAACCTAAAAATCGCTCTTGAATACTTCCGTCTGTTTTGACGTAGTATATTACTATAGATAATTGGCTAAAATTAGTGATATCAGCTGTTTCGTCCAGAACAATAACAATGAACGTTGCCTGGCCAATCTCCTGCTTAATTCTTTTTAGAATAATGGTTGCAACAGCGGAAATTAAATCATTCTGGATTCGATTCGACGTTCAAAAAAACAGTTTTATTCCAGAGACGTTTGCCAGAACATGGCCAACAAAATAATTTACTTATATTTTCACACCCTGTTAGCCATTTAAATTGTTCGTATTGTTTTTCCGGATAAAAATGTCTAATACAGTTTTTCATTTTTGTGGTTAAATTTTTCATAGGCGGTTTTGCCCTCCCTTTGGAAATTATTTGAAGCTTATCAGCATGAAAACTTCTTTCATGTTGAAATCCCTTTATTATTAAGACATACACCACCCATTCACACACACTCTTCTTACTAGATTCTCCATCATTTTCAACGTTATTACCGACAGCCGAAGTTGACGGAATTGAATATCCACGTCATTATTATTGTCTTCCATATCGCACCATGCACGACGGGACGTACGTATCACACAACACACGGATAGCCGTTCAAACAAAGAACCAACTCCAATGATAGCTTCTGCCACTACTTAAAGCACGCGACTGAAATGCAAAAATTGCCGGTGGAAAGCTCAATAACCTCTGGTTCGATTCACAGGGAATCAAGCATGCAGGACTTGGCTGCAGAGAAGCTAGCGGCCCGCATAGGTTCTATTCGATATTCTATTGTGGCTGGGTCGGAGTCAAGGCCCCATTTTTTATGGGCTCGATAATTAACGCCCCTGCAGTTCACCGAGGCATCAATTCTAGTATACACTTTTAAGTCGCCACTAAATAACAGTTTTGAGCAATTAAATTTGTATGCTAGATCATTTATGAAAAGCGAAAAAAGCAAAGGTCCCAAATTACAGCTTTGTGGAAATCCAGATCACGCAAAATATTTTGAAGATCTAAACCCTCGATTTCTACAATCTGTTGCCGGTCGGTCAATTTAGACTTCAAAAGCGAAATCGAATCTGAGGAAGAACTCATAAAGTCCAACTTCAGCAAAAGAATACCATAGTCTATTTTGGAAATACATATAAGCATTATCAACTTGACCAGTGTTATCAAGTAAAGCGCAAGTATATTGAGACAAACAAGTCAGATTTGTGTCGGATGATCTTTTATCTATGAATCCATGCTGATCAGGAGAGATTATAAACCTGACTAAAAATCTGTTTATATATACATATTTTAAAAACCTTAGAAATATTTCTATCTATCTATATTCGTATTAACAAATAATTGAAATGGGCCTATCATTGCACAGCTCTGAAGGATCACCTTTCTGTTAAATATATACATCAAGTACCTATATAGAGCTTTGAACGTCCCTTTACAATAAAGCTCAGAATTGAGTTAATACCAAGAAATATTTGTTTGCTGGTTCTATGGAAGCATGAAGATTAGGTCTTATATAAACACTTTGAAAAAAAGCATCAATAAGTAACTGTAAAGAGATGAATTCAATAGTACCATCCCGAACAATACCCGGTATTCTTGAGTAACCCCTTTTTGTTTGAATGAAGGACCAGACATCTCATTAATAATATTATTTTCAGTTTTTTCTTAATTTTTAAATACAGTTTTTGTTAACATTTTTAGCTTTACTCGAATGTTATGATAATAAGAAGAAGAAGTTTTAAATAATTTTTTTTTTATAAACAATTTTTATGTGAAACAGATTGGATGAATACGCTATTTAGAATACAATAAGAACTCTACAAACTAAGTGTATATTAGAGCTGCTGTTTAATTCACTCCAATCCGTACACGAAGAATACTGTCATATATTAAGGGAAAATTAGCCTTTCTAAAATTAAACGGTTTGACACTACTTTTACAAACATTAAAATCCATGTAATGATCAAGACTACATTTTATAACAAATCTAAGTGAGGGATGGTGTTTATCCACCCATGATATTGCCATTTCATCCTCTGTAACATCACATATGATGTTTACGTACGACTGTTGACATTTTTTATATTGTTAAACTGATTAGAACTAAGCTGAATTAAAAAAATTAATAATACATTGCATTTAAAATCATTATAACTAATACCAAAAAAAGGATAATTAAAACCTTCGAAAATCACCACTTGACCAGCTCTAAGAAAATCATGTACATAAAAATTACCTATTTTACTGATTTTCTTGGCAAAATGGCATAGCAACGGCCTAAACTCATACCTGGACAAAATTCTCCCCACCTGGACAAAATCAACAAGATGGTTTTTCAGCGACAAAATTTTGTTGGGTTAAGTAAAAAATTGTCATTTTGACAAGTGTCACCTAAGCCAAATATCCTCGGTTACCAATTTAATTATCCTATTTATTACAATACAAACAAATAAAAAGACGCGCTTTTGACAGTTATTCCTTTTGATTTCACTGTTTTATTTGATATTATATACGCTAAGACATTGTTCTTGTGCTATAGTCATATCACGCGAGAAAAAATTTTGAAGGTAAAATTTTCCTCTTGTATATTCAAGTTTGTTGCTTTTTTGTAACTTCAACAAACTTTCATAAACAATCGAAAAATTTTGCCGACAAAATTTTCTCTCTCGTGGTATTATATATGATCAAATGAAATAAAAAAAACTATTTCTGATGCAGCGGGTCCTCTTTTCCACTCACTCACGGGCCTAGGGCCATGTAATGCGGCCCTGTCTGTATTTATTAATTAGAATCGCTAAAGCAAAATCCAATTGAAGGCACTTATAAACCATAAAATGGCCTTTCGTTGTTTGAAAATCGCCCTTAAATATCTTTTAAGTTTTTCGAGATAAGTTTAAAAATAGTCCAAAAATTTACATTATGCGTTTCAAAGTTCCAACACTGTACAATTTCAATATTTTATGAAGTAACGTTTTCTAAACTCCTGAAATCCAAAAATGTCACATTCAATATTTATTAAAAAAAAATGATGTAGAAATTCAACCAGTTAAATAACTGGTATATTTATCAGCACGCGTTCTGAAACTGTTTGCAATTTAGAATTAACTAACTAAAATAAACATATTGGCTATTTTAATCAATATTGCTTTTGCAAAAATTCACCGAAATTGAAATTGCGTTTTAATTTATACAGATAAAGATTTAATATTAATAAGATTGCATTATAAGTATTAAGTCGTCCGAGAAGTTGCCATTGTCTTTAAAAAATTTAACAAAAACACTTATCTCTTAGGAGAGGGTTGTTAATGAGGTGAAAAAATAAGTAAGTTAATAGAATGGAAATACTGGCAATCCAAGTATCCACAAATTATAGATGAATACCACGGCAAAGAATTTAACTGAATTAGTGATAAACATATGCAGATCAGTGGTCAGTAGCTTAACAAAAACTCAGTTAAGGGAGACTAATAAGTAAAAAATTGAACTGTCAATAAGATTTTCACTCATATTGGTTTTTTTACTTTCACAAACAAAAACATATAACTTTACCCTAATTGCATAATTAACATTACCAGCTAATTGAGAATCTGTTTAATAAGAGAAGGATTTACATCGCTCAGTCATTTTGAACCTCAATACAGAGCGATTGCTAGAAACAAAGACTAGCTGATATTTTACTTGCAAATTGTAGCTATAAGAAAGCTGTCCTTTCTAACCAATCTGTCCAATCTCACTTGTTAAAAAGAAATTTAAGTTTTCGTGTCATTTTAGATACTTTTGGAATTGTTTTTTGCAGTTTACTATGGTTTACACCAATACTGATAAGTATTAGAAAATGATTTGAACGATAGTGGACATTATTTTGTTATAGGGAGGTTACAGTGAACAAAATTATTTGCGCTCTATTTTTTGGAGATCCCTGGTAAAAATAAGGTCAATATTTCTACGTCTATCCTCCACAGAAGAAAGCCAGGAAGTTTTAAAATGAAAAATGCTAGAAAATTTTGGTCAATTATCACCTGCGCAAGATTAGAATTTGGCATGATCTTACATTTGGTTCTTCGGTACTATTCTTTCAGCAGGTCCAGAGTAAAGTGCGGGACACGAAAGAAAACCGGGCGGTCCTTAAAATAAAGGTTCATAGTCTTAAGCAAGCGTTCAGTTTGCTGCTTCACCTATAAAGTGTGCCAGCTAAGCGGTACGGAAAATTAATCGAGGATTTAGTAAATTTCGCACTGGTCCACTTGTAATTGGGATGTGCCTAGAGTCTCCATGCACTTGCCGCTGGAAGGCTCAAGCTATTTCCAAAGGCGCCTATACATTTCGAGCATTTGTTTTCATTTCTATATAAATGCGTTCCGTTAAACTTGAATTATTATTTCGAAGTAACGATGGCGAGCAAAAGAGGAAAAACAATTCGAAGCGGTGCACGTAAAGTTATTGCGAACGTTATAGAGGACTGTACTAGAGAAGCTGAAAATAATAGTTTTAATATTCCTGTTCAAAATAGAACAGAACGCGCTGCATTTTACACTGGTGTTTCGGAAAGTAGTGTAAGAAAAATTTAAAGAGAACGTGATGATCGCTCATGTTCTACTTGACCTTTAAAATCTTCTGGTAAAAAAGACCCCGTTTATCATAGAAAGATAAAATTGACGATGGTGATTTTTAAGTAATTCGACGAACAGTAGAGGATTTTTGTGCAAACTTGAAGAAGGTTCCGACCTGCAAACCCCTACTTCATGCTGTAAAGAACAAAATATATTTTCCGTACGAGTATAAAACCTTAAATCGGCTTTTACGATCAAATGGTTTTGTTTGGCGCAAGTGCGAAAATAAACGAAAATTGCTCACTGAGAGACGAAATATTTTTCACTGGCGGGTGAAATATCTATCAACTGTTAGGCAATATAGGCAAGAAGGATGCAATATTGTGTATCTAGACGAAACCTGGGTAGATATAGATATGACAGCGAGCAAATGCTAGTAAAGTGAAATTGTTGCAGGTATTGTTCAGGGAATCCGCTCTAGTAGTCGCTTTATTATAGTTCATGCTGGTTCAGAAGCCGGATTTCTTCCAGGTGCTGTTTTAGTTTTTCGTTCGGGACTAACAACTGGAGACTATCATGGACAGATGAATAGAGATAATGTTGAAAAGTGGTTGCTCGAGAAGCTTCTACCTAACATTCCTTCCAAATCAGTCGTGGTAATGGATAATTTGTCTTTTCATTCTCACGCAGAAGATAAAGTGCCAACTAAATACTCTACAAAAGCTCATATGATATCGTGGTTTAAATCGAACAATCTTGTACGTGATCCAACATGGAGAATATATCAATTATATGAAGTAATATCAGCCAACAAGCCTAGAGAAAAAAGGTATAAAATTGACGGTCTTTTACGTAACCTCGGTCATACACCTTTAAGGCTGCCTCCATACATGTGCGACCTCAACCCTATTGAATTTGCATGGGCAGGAATAAGAAAATATATTCGAGAGTGCAACACCGGTGAACTTTCAATTAAAGATTTAAATAAAATAACATTAGAAGCGATTGACTCAATATCAACTGAAAATTCGAAATCCTATGTTAAACATGTTCGTTCTATTGAAGATAACTACTGGGAAGTAGAGGGCAAAATTAAAACGATTATTGATGATTTAGTTATCACACTGGGATCTTTAAGTAGTGACGACGAAACCTCATCACTTTCAGAGGATCACAACGATTTAGAAGAAATCGAACCATTACAATCACAGCCGTCAACCTCAAAAATGGCTTAGTCTTTTTTTCATATATTTTGTAAAATTGTTCATAAAGTAGCTGTCAATAAACTGCTTCAAAATAATTAATTTTCTGTTCAATACTGGGTGTCAAAAAATATCTAATATTGCAATTAATGTTTGAAAAACTACAGAACTCATATTTTTCCAAAATTAACACATCAATGTAGTTATAGAGCCAGCACTGAACAAGATTTATCAAAATTTTAACTTATGCAGTTCGACTTTGGGCTATTCGGGTATGCCAAAAGTGACCGTTTGTCTCCGTCTGTCTTTGTTTACTTTATACAGGGGGAGTCATTGTGAAATGCTATACAGGGTGTTTCCTAATTGCGTGCTAATGTTAAAGGGGGGTGATTCTTGGACCTTTTTAAGGAAAAAGTTTAATATGAACCTCAAAGTCTTAACTTTGGAGATACAGGGTTTTAAAAAAACATTTTTTTAAAATCCTAATTCTGATGCTATTATAGATAAATGTGTGAAATTTGATACACGTCTTTTATGCATAAAAGGGCGTTTTTTATTAACAATCAATTTTTGGAATTTCTACCAGTGGCGTGCATATGTAATTAACCTGGGTAAATTCGTATGCTCCTTAATGCATAGAAGACGTGTATCAGATTTCATGCAGTTATCTACAATAGCATCAGAATTGGGATGAAAAAAAAAGTTTTCTTTTTAAACTTTACCATTTTGTATCTCAAAAGTTAAGACTTTTAGGACATAAAAACACCATCTTTAACATCAGCACACAATTAAGAAACGTCCTGTATAGTACTTCACAATGACGTCCCCTGTATAAAGTAATATGACAAACGGAGACAGACGCCCACTTTTGGCATACCCCAGTACCCCAAAGTCTGCATAAATTAAAATTTTGATAAATCTCGTTCACTGGATCTGATGCTGGCTGCCCTTGTAAAATCTGGACTTGTAAATCCTGTGTCACTATACTGGGTGGTCCAATAATAGTGGACTTAGGCAGTAGCCCGGGAATCGTTAATGACGGAACTCAAGAAAAAATATATTTATAGGTAAATCGATCAAGAAAAATCAAAATTAAATCATTTTAAAATTCGAAAGTTCGCCGTTTTTGCAACACAAAAGAGATATAGAAGTGCGGTACACCAAAGAAAACAGACAAATATATATATATATATATATATATATATATATATATATATATATATATATATATATATATACGTTCATTAAACATAGTTACATTTTTTAATCAGAGGTGCGTATAGTCAAAAAAGAGTGCCATATTATTTAAAGAACGACGGGACACCACTGGTTTAAAGAGATTTCTTGGCCGACCTTCCTAAACCGATTGACTCCTCCCGGTTTTCTTTCGTGTCCCGCACTATACAATACTTGAAGAACTCTACGGGAGTCCCCAATTATAATTGCAGCCCCGCTTTAGTGTTCAGTGTTAAAGCGATTTTGCGCTCTATTAAAAACACGATTGATATTTATTATTAACATAGATATCTTTTATGCAAGGATTAAATTTCTAATAAATAATGAGCTGCACAAATTATGTGAATTTTCACAGTGCGTGTGAACCACTTTGATAACAAAAGGAAATATTTTAAATGTCCTAGCACAAATAATTAAAGCTTTCTGAATAAATGCACGAAATTGCGTAACATAACTGTGAGTTTTAACGCATTCCTTTGATCCTATGAGGCGATAAAATATTTGATATACATGATGTCCCAGAAAGAACGTGACACCTAAAATGAGATTTAATAGTATAATCAGTAAGGCGCACTAAGCTATGCAATATAGCAGAGTATCTATACCACTAGTTTATCAGTTTCAACTGCAGAACAAAAAAACTAAAAATATGTTGTAAGGGAAAAAATTCTCGCTAATATGTAAATTCAGTACTGTTTTTACTTCCCCGTAAATGGGAAATATTGTAATGGCGAAAAAATCACTCTCCGAGATTTTTTAAGATCTTTTCTTTTCAGGGTACTTATATGCAACAAATGTTTTCTCATTTCTGTAGGTCTGTCTGTCGGTCTGCTTCTCTGTCTGGTCGAGGCAAAGCTAAAAAACTACTTACAGCGTTAGACTTCAAATTTTGGTCAAAAATTAAGGGTCGTATGGAGATGACCTGGTAAAAATCCAATTGGGCGAAATAAAATGGCGGCCTAGTGAAATGTTAAAAAAAAATATATTAAAAAGCTTCTTACCCAATTGACCTCTAATTTGCACAAAATTTTGGTACGAATTAGGCGTGCGATTTTGGAGATATACAAATGTTCGCTAAATCACGTGATTTAGCGAAACAATAGATAAGTTTTTATAAGTAGCAATCATTTCATAAATGGAAAATTACATGCATATTTTGACATCAAGTAAGCCATGTTTTGCAGCCAATTTGACAATTACTCTTAACCTCGCTCTAAACCTTAAATTATTTTATTAACGTTGAATAAAACATACAAGTTTCCCAATAAGTTTACATAGTTTTTAAGCAGATTAGCTTACCTTGTTTTAGTTTGTTGGACCTTTTACGAGTTTCGTAACTTTTTTGCAGCTTTCAATGTTCCATGTTTTCATTTTTTTTTTTTGATATTTTGGCATCTGTCTATTATTTACTGTGTATATGTATATATATTATAGTATAGCACTCAAGCAACAAGTATCGAAAAGTATTTTATATTCCACCAAATCAAATTAAATGGCAATTTAAAATTAAATAGCTATTATCACGAATGTTAACTGACAGATATAGAAAATGGCGACTTTTCGTAGTAGGATGGTCTTTTACGAATCAAGAGCGAGCGACACCCGAATGAGTTAGCGTTCGTTAAGTTAACGGACGCTATCTCCCAAAATCGCACCTCAGGATGGCGTCAAAATTTTTGCAAGCATTAAGTGTAATATAGAGAGAAACTGGTAAGATTGAGGTACAAATTCAGGACGGCGAAACAAAATGGCGGCTTAATAGAAAATTTAAAAAATCGACGTAAAAAATCTGCTTATTTAATTGACTTCAAATTTTGCAGAAAAATTAGACGTATCCTAGGGATAACCTGGTATGAGTGCAACATGGCTGAAGAAAATGTGGTTCTTAAAAAACTGGTGTGAAAACTACTGTCTGTCAGTCTGTGTCAGTTCGCGGTATAGCTTAAAAACTGCTTACCCGATTGAGTTCAAATTTTCATAAAAATTTTATATGAGGATGACCTGGTAATATTTTGGTAAAAATTCATTTTGGTGAATCAAAATGGCGGCCTAGAGAAATGTTAAAAAAAAATATTATTAAAAAGTACTTATTTATTTTATATTAAATTTTGCACAAAAATCAAATTAATATGTTGGAACCAACTTGTAAAATTTTGGTACGAATCTAATATGGCAGAACAAAATGGCGGCTTAATAAAGGATTTAAAAATTCAGCCTGAAAAACTACTTAATGGATTGAATTCAAATTGTGTGCCATGAGGAAACAACTAATAAAACTTTAATACTAATTCAAGATTGCCGAACGTAACAACAAAAACTACTTACCCGATTGACTTGAAATATTGATCAAAAATTAAGGGTTATGTAGGAATGATCTGATATTATTTTGCTAAAATCCAATATGGCGAAACAAGATGGCGGCCAACTGAAACGTTAAAAAAATAATTACTAAAACTAGTAATTATCCAATTTACTCTAAATTTTGCACAAAAATCAGGTGTTGAATAGGAATGAACTGGTGATTTTGACATGAATTCAAGATAGCAAAACAAAATATCGAACTAATAAAATATTTTAAATAATCAGCCTGAAAATACTATAGTTATTAATTATTAATTTCAATTTTTGTGCAAGAATTAAGTACGATATAGAGATATACTGATAAAGTTGTGGTATCAATTTAAAGCTGCGTCCACATCTGTATCATTTGTCCGTAGCGTATCGCCGTTGCGTGGCTGCAACGCGTATCTAACGACGTATCGTATAGTTTGGACGCCACTAATTTCTCTGTGTCCGTATCAGTATCATCCTTTGAAAACACCGCCGAGCATCGTACCGACCTCCGTATCGCTGGCGTTGTCGCGCCATTTCTGTACGAAGTTTCGAGCAATCATGTCGTCGTCAGCGGAAGTTTATGAGTTGGTGGCTATTTCATGTGCCTGTTTCATCGTAATTCAAAACATTTTATCTAAAAAAAAACTGAATCGACGACGGTGGTGGACGACACAACTGTTCAGAAAGAGAATGACACACGGTGGAAATGCGCTGATGAGAGATCTAAAATTTCAAGAGACAAGTGGAAAATACAAAAATTTCACTCGTATGTCCCCTAGTGATTTCGAATACCTGATAAATTTAATCGGCCCAAAAATAAAAAAGGCTGACACCAAGTTCAGAACATCAATTTCAGTGCAAGAACGATTAAGTATTACTCTGAGGTTTTTGGCAACAGGTGATTCATATTCCAGTTTGCAATACCTATTTAGAGTGTCTAAACAAGCAATAAGTTATATAATTCCCGAAACATGTCAAGCTATCCTTGATGGATTAAAAGGACTAATAAAGGTAAGGTATTTCTTTAGTAATACATAATCATTATATAATATACAAATAATAATAATATAAAATCAGTAATTTGGGTAATTCAACAAATCTCGTAAGGAATCTTCAGTTTCTTCTGGTAGTGAATTTGGAGACTGAACTTCCGCCTGTGGAGATTGAATTCCCGCATGTGGAGGTATGTCCGCCTGTGGAGATAGAATTCCCGCCTGTGGAGATGGAGCTCCCGCCTGTGTAGATGGAGTTCCACTCACGATAGTCCCCGTCATCTGGTGTGGAGGATATATGTGCGTTTGGGAAGAATAACCCCGTGTAGGTGGATTATGTTCGAACTCTCCATTGTCAGCGTAATACAATAGATTATTAATCTGATGTTGCAGTGCGTTTCTAGTTTGTTGAGAGTAGGATCTAAACTTGCTGGCCAGATAGTTCGCGTATATCTGACTCTCGTCCATAACAGCGGAAACAGGAGGTGTGGAAGAGGCTGTTGCTGCAACTTGGGCTGCTGCAGCTGATGACTTCAAAAGATCGAATGCTGACTTTAGCACCATACTGTCGTTTGTTTGTTCCACATTTTGCCTTTTCTTTTTCCGTATTACTGTAGGTGTAAAAGTCGACGTTGAGGGCTCTGATTTGTTACGTACGGTGTTGCTCACGGATTCTACATCCTCAGTGGATATTTGTTGTGTTTGTTCAGTTTCTGATGATTCTTCATTGTGCAAATCTAAATTTTCTTGACTTTCAGCACTGGCTACGTCTTCCTGTAAAACAGAAATAACTGGTTAAAAACGCTAAAATGCTGACAGACAGACGAACGGACATTCCGAAACTATAAGAATTTTCTTTATTACTATGAAAACGAAACCGTATATAATTTGTTTTATTTTCAGATACCGACCTCATCTCAAGAATGGCTTAAAATTAGTTCCGAATTTGAAAATGTTTGGAATTTTCCACATGTCTTAGGAGCTATGGACGGAAAGCATATTGTGTTGCAGGCACCGTTCAACAGTGGGACCGAATTCTATAATTATAAGAATTTTTTTAGTATTGTTATGTTTGCTGTCGTGGATGCCAAGTACAACTTCATCTTCATCGATGTAGGTTGCCAAGGAAGAATTTCGGATGGCGGAGTATTTAATGATTCAATTCTAAAAGAAAAAATTGAAAGTGAAACTTTAAACCTTCCGCCACCAAATCCGTTGGAAGGCAGGGAAAAAAGTATACCATATTACTTTATATCCGATTCTGCTTTTCCACTAGGTAAACATATTGTGAAGCCGTATCCAGGTCTCCATCCCAAAGGTTCACAAAAAAGGATATTTAACTATCGATTATCGCGAGCTCGACGAGTTGTCGAAAATGCCTTTGGCATTTCGGCTCAGGTATTTAGAGTTCTAAGACGGCCGATGTTGCTCCAACCCGAAAAAGCTCAGTTGATTGTGTTGACAATAGCTCACCTTCATAACTTTTTAAGAAACAGCGACAAATCTGTAAACATGTACTCTCCACCTGGTACTTTTGATAATGAAGAAAATGGACAATTTATATCGGGAAGATGGAGAAACGATGCAGAAATGACTTCTTTATTACCATTAATAAATGTTCCTCGACGGGCATCCTTATCCGCGCAGGCTGTTAGAGACGAAATTGCAGAATATTGTTGTACCACGGGAAAATTGCCATGGCAAGATCATATGCCTTAATTACAAGTCGCCTTAAAACATAAATGAAATCGTATGTTCTTAGAACCTACCGTATTAATTCTTTTCCGAGGTTTGTTTCTGTCAAGAAGAAAATCTAGATGATTGTATGCAAACCAGGATGACACGTAAACATCTTCGGTACCTGAAAAATAATAAATTAGATTAGTACCTATATCAATATTTATTATTAAGTATTTTTCTGTTTATTGTGATTTGTAATATTCAGTGATTTCATTAAAATTCTAAAGTATGGGAATCTCTGTTGTTATTAGAGTTAAGACATATCGTTAAATTAAGAAAGTTGTACCAGTTATACGGAATGTCATGCTGATTAAAAGTATTTTTTCAGAATTTATCAGAAACAATTTGTTTTTAGGTTATTTAAGAAAAACTGAAATTTTGCAAAATTAGTTTAATTTTTTCCAGAATTTATTTGAAAAATAAAAATATGTTAAAAGAAAGTATTTTCATTGTCACTTTTTCACCAAAACATGGCGATATTAGATAATATGACGTCCAACGTTTCGTTTTTTGCTTTTTTTTTATCAACTTCACATTTTTAAATACGGGCCTGCATTTTTTAAAACTTTTTAATAGGCCTTTTTTATTAACTTTTTCAAGAGGACCTCCCAAAATTATTAATGTGCCATACTGATACATTTACTAGTAATGATATATTACATAAGAAAATTTTAAATTAACTATCTTAATCTAGCACATAAGTTCTCATGGGAATATCTTAAATTAAATATTGGATGGATAAGTGCAGTATGTCATTGGTATTGGGATGCCAAATGCTTCTGAAAAAAAAAAATGAAAAACCCGGGTCCGCATTTAAAAATCGTAAGTTGATGATGGGCCCGCAAAGACGAAACGTTGGACGTAAAATTTAAGTCGCTATTTCATGCTGCTAGCTTATAACCTAAAACAAAGTACCTACCTACTTCTGATAAGTTATAAAAATATATTTTTAATTGGCATGAAATTTTATATAACTTTCCTAATTTAACAGTATTTCTAACTGTAATAATAACCGAGATACCCTCTGGTGAGCATCGAATTTGGGACACAGTGTATACATGAAACCCAGCAACTTTTATTTCACTACATTTTGTTTGGAATTTTTTTAACTTTCGCATATCTATGGCGATAGTGAAAAATAACATGTATGTAGAACAAAAGTTGCTCCCACCCGGTATTCGTACAATATTAATGTGTTTAGTGTTAATAAATTTAATAAGTAAATACCTTTTCCAGTTGTAGTTGATTTTTTCATTTTCATCTTTTCCCGACGCAATGCAGCCAACAAATAATCTATCTTCTTTTTTACTTCTGCGATATCGCCCCCCATTTCATTGGATATTTCTTGCCAGGCTTCATGTTTCAAGTTTTTATTGAAATAATTTACATTCCTCGGATCCCATAATACTTCCCTTGTCCGATAGGCCTCGATTAATTTAAAAACTTTTTCATTATCCCACTGCATTTTAACAAAATTCAAGAACAAAATACACTGCAGAAACAAAATGCAACGAAAGCAAGAAACGCGCGCACGACGGTACTCGTCCAGACTGGCCTGCACTCTATCCGTATCACCTTTGAAACGGAAGCCAAAACCGACAAATGCTGGGACGGGTCGTATCACGTTGCGTATCCAGACGGCGTTGCATGTGATCGCGTCGCCAGTACGTACACACCAGCGTTGCATGCAACGCGATCTCGATACGCAACGGAGATACGCAACGGACAAATGATACAGATGTGGACTCAGCTTAAGAGAGCGAAACAAAATGGCGGTATGTGTCACTGTAAAAAGATACTTATTGAATTTATTTATAATTATGCCCAAAAATCAAGTGTGGCATAGGAAGGAAGAAACTGGTAAAATATTGGTAGGAATCTAAAATGGCGCCCAACATAAATGTTTAAAAAGGCAGTATATGTAACACAGTGACTATGTACTGAATTAAATTGGGTCACACCTCACTATTCCTAACAAATGGAAAGAAAATCGTAACGAGGGAAGTTCCCGGGTAAAGAAAATTTACCGATTTTTTCTTACTGATTATATCAAACGATGCTATTTTGTGGTCATTTATTTCCTTGTATTAGAATCTTGTTTTCGCATGTCTTTCCTTTCACACGATGCTGAGTCTTAAAAGACTGCATACTTTTTTCTTTAGGATTTTACCTTTGTTACGTTCATTAGACCATCTCATCTGAGTTTGCACATTCGACTTGCACAGACGAATCACAGACAGAACTACAGTTGCCGATCGATCGGCACTCAATATTTTTCTGACCTTTTCTTTCATTGTGTGTACCTTACTTACCTTAAATGAGGTTTCTATTCATTTGTATCATAAAATAAATCTGATATGGTAGTGCATGATATAATTTAATAATAAGACTTGGAAATGTAGTGAGTTCTATTAATTGCTAAGCATACAAATAAGCAATAAGAGGACGTTATATAACACATGCGTCTAAAATGATCATTCGCCATTATCTTTTTAACAACGTGAAGTTTAGATGTTGGTCTAAACAAATGAGGCAAAGGATCATTATGACCTATTTTCGGTATTAACGAAGTAACGGCAGCTAAAATTTTGACCCAATTTTAGGAGATATAAAAAATATTACATATACGTTTGAGGGTTGTCCATAAATATATTAAGGCCCAGCGGCCCAGGTGAAGTAGGTGAAGTGCTACTTCACCAGGAAAAATAAACAAGCAAATATCTAACTATATTTATTATATATCTCTTAAAATTTTAGTTTTTACATTTATTTATTCACCCAATTGGTAAAAAATAAACTGTACATCCCGAATAAAATATTTATTTTATTACTTGACCGTTGGCGGCATGTCTTTGTAAAACTTTCAATTGAACTTTATTATAACAACTATAACAGTGGCGCAAACCGCTTTGACTTTGCTGGAGGTGCCATGTTTAGTTTAAGATTTTCATACTATGTTGCCTTGACAACGCGTATCCGATGACGTCGAGCCCAGCACCATACAACGCCCTCGGTGAATTGTAGGCCCAGTACACTACACCCACGTGTCGTTCAGTTTGCGGTGGTTGTTTACTTTTATTTTCGTGGATTTCGCTGCAACCGGTGAGTTCCTCTGCAGTTAACTTGACTGTTTTGTGTTATATTTATTTATGGTGTTGTTATAACTTCAAATTCGAAGTTAGTAAATGTGATTGTTCAACACTGGAATAAATTAAAAGACGTCTTTGAATGTATTACAAACTGTGACAAATCTGAAAAATAAATCCGCCTTGCGAAAGAATTTTTAGGTGAGATGAACGATTTTGAATTCACGTTTCTGGCATTAGTATTTAATGACATTTTCTCAATTACGGACATACTATTTGACGTTCTTCAAAAAAAATCGCTAAATTCTGCTAAATTTTCCGAATATAGTTTAAATTTTCCGACTGGCCCGTTTGAAAATTTGTTACAGTTATATAGGGAAATATTTTCAAAAAGTCAACGACTTAAAAATGAGCCTGGTCTTATTTTTGCCAACGAGAGTAATTGGAATATATCGCTGCAAGAGCAAGTGAAAAAAATTAATAAAAATAAATATATTTTTACCGAAGCATATAAATTGTTCTCCCTTATTTTGACAATACCGTCGACAAGTGCTTCAGTGGAAAGAAGTTTTTCTTGCTCCAAATGTGTAAAAACTTATTTAAGAAATACAATATCTCAAGAAAGACTTACTTCTCTTGGCAATATTTCAATTCAAAAGGAATTTCTGGAGGAGATTAGGGCAACTCATCCATTTTATAGGGATGTTGTAAATAAATTTGCTGCTATGAAGGATAGGAGAATTGATTTAGCATACAAAATTTAGGTAAGTCTTAAAAAAATATTCTACCCCCTCCACATATAAAAAAATTCTGGAAAAAAATTATTGCGATATTTTCTTGCTTCATTTGTACTTCACTTTCTTTTTCATCCGCAGGCGGCCACTGTTAGGGCCTAGGGCCCGAAAAATTATTAATGCGGCACTAAATACATGCTGGTAAAAAGTACAGTTCATTTTTTTTAATTTCTTGACCCCATTAAAAAAAAACTTGTAGGGGACTCAAAAGTAAAAACCAATTTAAAGGGTTTTTGAATAATTTTTATAGTATAAGAGCAATTAAAATTTTACTGAAAATCAACTTTACTGGATATCAGCATCCTGAGCTAGGTTCCAAAACTTCCTTTATTTTTAAGAAGATATGGCAGAATTATTTCTGAAGCGATGGGGTCAACTTTAGAAAAATTACCTTGAACAGCAGTAAAACCATATTTTTATTACATCCTGTATAATTCTGTTTCAAGCAAATTAGCAATATATTAATTATCTTGTCAAAACCAATTTTGAGAGCTATTTTGAAAACGTGTTATTCAGATACAGGATGCGGATCCAAAAAAGTTAGTTTTTATTAAAATTTAATTTTTTTTGATACTATAGCAATTGTTCAAAATCCCTTTAAATTAGTTTAATTTTGGTCCTATTGATTCCCGCATAATTAATAAAAATAACACACTTGTTTTTTTTTTCAAAAATAGGGAAAAAAATTGCACTATATTGTTTCTACCCTGTATTTATGTATTAGGTCCGGAAATTCGAAATCCAGTACAAAGCACATATAAACCACAAAATGGTCTCTAAGATGTTAAAACCGCACTAAAATATATTTTAAATTTTTCGAGATGTTTAGGTTTAAATAAAGCCCAAAAATTCCACTTATGCGTTTGAAAGTTCCATATATTGTTATCTGTGAGAGTACTATAGCAATATCGTTACTTATATTGGTTTATGTATTGATAATAATTTAATGAATTGACTTCCAAATTAAAATTAGTTGTATTCAAATGTAAAAAATGTGTTTAGATAAACATATTAGCATTTCCCCTTAAAATGTATGTCAATGATAATCATGATAATAATTCTATCAAGAAATAAAATAAATTTGCTCTTTGTCGCCATTTGTTGAAAATATTAAACTTATCTCAATTAAAAAATATGTTTACTTTTAAAAACTATTTAATCCTCCTTTGACGAATTTGACGTGTTCCAAAATGTAAAAATTCAAAATAATATTTTACCCTCTAAATTAGAGGGGCATTTGAAACAAAAAACTCCGTACATTAATAATAGAATATATACATATGTTATAATCAGGAAAGTGAAAATACATTAACTGCTAGCCACTTTTTGTACGTAACATACACTTATTAAAAAAAATATATATATAATAAAATAAAACCGGCTTCAAGAAAATGCATTAAAAAGAAAAAAAAATCATCTAAAAAATTTTACTGTGTGAAGCCGGCGCCAAAATTCTTAATTACCTAAACTAACATAATAAATGTATGCACTGGGCATTATTTTGATATTTTATTTTTTTATAATTTTTTTTAGTTCTATTCATAAGTGTTTTATTGTAAAAAAAAACAAGTTTAACAAATAGCCACTGGATCCCCTGCTTAATATAACTTCATTTATACATGTCTTCTTATAGAATATAGAATAGTTGGTAACATATACGTTTTCTTCCTGACAAAATGGTGATCAGTAAACGTATATATTGTTCAATGTTAACAGTTCAATTACGTCATTCCGCCATTTGTAACATATTTTCAATATACTTGCTACACGACCACTTCGGTAATGTCCTGAATGTTCCTTAAAAATTTTATCCAAACTGGTTAAACCATCGCGGAGTAACATACATACTTTAAAAAATCCATAGGATCCAATTCATAATCTCCCCCTTGTTTGAAGCCGGTTAAAAATAACTCTTAACTTCAATGAAACATATCAGTTACTTGAATTTTCAAAATTACATTTAAACAGTTTATTCATGACGTCGATTTTTGTGACAATTTTGAAGAAAACTATATAAATGTGTTTTAAGATTGTTTTTTTTTAAATCTAAAATATGTACGAAATGAAAATGTATTAAGAAAATATACTCAATATTTTCGATTTTTATTAGTAATAATTATAATACCGCAGCCCAATCCCCTAAGTAATACTTCTACTGCATAGAGAGAATTACCAGTGCGATCTCTGAATTAAAAAGTTAAGTAAGCAAAAGCTCGAACAATTAAAAGAACGTTCACCCATCTACCGCCATCTGCTACATGAGATTCTAAACTACCAAGCTTTATGTAACGAAATCTGACGCATGACAATAATACATCCCGCTAGATCACACGTTATTGTCCTATTTCCCGCAGGAGGGCGCAGCCTATTCCATAATTAATAAGAAAATTGAATGTTATTATTCAATATCAATATCAAGTGGTTTAGAATGTTTTGGAATAACGATATTTTCCTATAATTCAGCGCATACCGTCAAATAATTTTTCTTTATACACTTATATTTATACTGGTGGAAAACTGTTAATCTTCCTGTGGACCTATACATAATAGCTTCTAAACTGACTATGGAATATCCTTTCTAACGTCTGACAAGATGAACGACAAATTTGTGTACTAAACATTAGGGTGTATTTACTTAGTTTCGTAATTTGTTAACAGTTACTAAATATAAATATACTTGACCGTGTGTTTGCTAAATTCAGTTTTTAGATTATCTGCAAAACAAAATAATAATTAAAGATATTTTTAGGCATTTGATTTAAAGTAATCTATTTTCTTGACACTATATCATGAGAGAAAAAACATTATTTACAGCGTGTTAACTATGAGACATGCAAAAATTGATTTTTTTTTACCAAGGTATTCACAAGATATACAAAAATACAAATTTGACAAATTTTTAATACTTCCGACATATTTGAAAATATAGCTCTCTTATCAAAATTTAAATTTTTTAATATATAAAATTCTTTCTTTAAAAAAATTGTACATGTAGTACTTTTTTTCCACAAGAGTCTGGAGAACAGATTTGTGAGAGCTCCGAAATAGGTCGATCATACTTTTATAGTCAGGGTGCCAGTGGTAGATTTTGCTGATATGTTGTGTGCATGGTCATGCACCATGCAAGGGAAATAGACGTTTTAACAAAGAAAGAGTCAAATAAGGGTATCTATTAATACTTTTAACAAGTAGTATAATCAAATACTAATAAAAACACGAAATGAATGGACATAATTAAATTTAAAAGTAGTAGATTAATGTATGTTTATTAATAATTTTAACAAGTAACATAATAACAAAAATAATAAAAATACGAAATGAAAGGACACACATTTAAAAATAGTAGAATAATGTGTATTTATAAATAATTTTAACAATAATAACGCGTGAGGATTTTAAAGTGTTACAAGGCGATATCGGAAAAGTGGTTTGGAATTTTTGTATACAAATTTGATAAGTTAAGAGTGAGGCAGAGACACAGATTTTAACTTCGTTCATTAATAACTAGATACAGCATCATCCCCGAATTAGGGCAAAATGTGTGTCTGCGAAGTAAGAATTTGCTGCGATATTTTTACTTACTGATTAAAAGAGCGTTTTGGATAATTCATTTATTCGTATTACTCCAAAATACTACACACGAATAGTCACTGTATCAAACACGGTCTCTAAAAACTTCACAAACAAGTGAAGCAATAAGAAACACATGAATATGTAAATATAAATACAAAAAAATAACGCCGATCGACCGAGGAAAGGAACCGGTAAATACTGCACTTTTTCACTCATTGATGGTGTTGCACAAATCATCCCAGATCTAATACGTGCAGAGAAAATAAAAAAGTATTCCATATATATTTATTATCTCTAGTACGCCTGGCCGCTACCTGAAATTGTTGATAGTTCGGGGTGAACATATTAGCTTTTATTTTTCCTAGCTTGTACATTTGTAACCATCGTTTTATAAATTATTTTTAATTTTTTTACTGTTTCAATTTTCGCATGATAATATGTTTTTCTTTTTGATATTTCCTGTATACATCGAGGTATACATCCTGTAAATGTTTGCCCCATGATCCCTTCTAGGAATAACCTTTATAAATAAATAATTATAACTTTTTCTTCCAGAGTAAATTTTTATTTTAACGAATATTTTTTACACAACCTGTATTAACACTCCAAAAATTTTAAGCTACAAAAATATGGCTTTTTTTCTTTTCTTTGATTAAAAAAATATACTTTATTGAATTTAACTCTGTCTACCTTAAAGTATGAACCAACTGAAATCTAAAAAAATCGTAACCTTTGTATTAAGTTAACGGCAACTGAACTTCATTAACGTCTATATTAACTTAGAAAACACGAGCATATTTTTCAAAATAGAGTATATTTGTCGTACATATAGTAATAGTTACAATACAGAGTTCATGGACCTGAAAAAAAGAACTTTATTCTTCAAAAGAATACATACCTTGTCACCCTAGCTAGACTATAATTTCCTCAATAAGCTCCGCAGCTGTTTTTTTTTGTTTAATTTCCCTAAATTTTAGAAATTATAAAATAGGTTATTAGAAAGTTAAATTATAATTTGAGCCACCCCCTTAATACGTAATAAAAGGATTCCTTCTATATTTTGTTTTTTAAATTAAATCATGATGACGTACATAGGTTAGGTTTTTTAACTCACCTCTTTGGTATAAACTATACCTTCAATTATTGTACAATGAAAACATTATTGTGCGATCAAACCTTTCCACCAGTTGATCTTGTTTCTCCTAGAAATAATGTTAATCGTACCTAAGTGTTTGTAACGGAAAACTTAAAGCGTTTTAGGTATGATAATTATACGCACCTCTGAATGGTTAATCACTTCCGCCAAAACTAGTTTATAAAAGCAAATCTAATTTAATGTAGTACTTAAGAGTGTTCTGTGATCTAAGATTTAATTGGCAACAGATTTAAAACTAAAACACTAAAATATAAGTATTCTCTGTACTCTACACGGTCGAACAACACAAGAGCGTTACATGCGTTGTCGATGCCAATCGTGTAAACTCGGAGCTCTTACAAATCTGTTCCCCAGACTCTTGTCTATTTTCCTCTATAGAATTTGTAATTCCTTTGACTGATCTGCTACCGATAGGGTTATTTTAGACAGGTTTTTTACTTACCCACTTAATAACACTCTCGCAAACTTGCGTGTTTTAAAATGCATTGTATTTCGTGTTTGTGGGTTACTGTTGCTTGAAGGTGTACTTAGTCAAAGAAATATTTTTAAGTCGATCTTTTAAATTTCTGGAGTATATTTAAACCTTTTCCCATAACATAAGGCTGCGTTTTTAGGTTCATTATTTTGGCATAGGTGTCGCTAGCTATACCGAAATAACAAATTTTTAAAGAGATAAAAATAAATTTAGACTCGATATGTTAGAAAGTGTTAAAGCAACCTTGCACTATATTTCGTGAAAGATCATGTCTACTTTGTACAACTATTTTCAAAGTTTGCCCGAAAGCAGTGGCGGCTCGCGGGTGAAAAAGTAAGTGAAGTGGAAATGAAGCAACAAAAAAAACACACTAATTTTCTTTCCAGAATATTTGTATATGCGGGGAGGGGTAGAATATCTTTTAACGATTTACCTAAATTTTGTATACTAAATAAATTCTCCTATCCTTCATAGCAGCAAATTTGTTTATAACATCCTCATAAAATGGATCAATTGCCCTAATCTCCTCCAGAAATTCCTTTTGAATTGAAATATTGCCTAGACAAGTAAGTCTTTCTTGAGATATTGCATTTCTTAAATAAGTTTTTACACATTTGAAGCAAGAAAAACTTCTTTCCACTGAAGCATTTGTCGACGCTATTGTCAAAATAAGAGAAAACAATTTATATGCGTCGGTAAAAGTATATTTATTTTCATTAATTTTTTTCACTTGCTCTTGCAGCAATATAATCCAATTACTCTCATTGGCAAAAATAAAAACATGAAAATGTAAGTTTTTCACAGTCTTGAAATCTTAGTGTAATTTCCATTAAGATATGGTCCAATATTTCATAAAAAAGGGTTCTATACTTAATATAGTAATAGAATATGTAATAGAATTTGCTTTATCAAACATGGTATTAAAAAAATGTTCATTTCTTTTTTTACAGAACGCCTCACGACATCGTTTTATATTGGATATGCAAAAATGAATGTCAAGCAATTTTTTTTGAAGAAACACTAATGCCAGAAACATGAATTCAAAATCGTTCATCTCACCTAAAATTCCTTTCCTAAGGAGGATTGATTTTTCATCACATTTGTCACAGTTGGTAATAAATTCAAAGACGTCTTTTAATTTATTCCAGTCATAAATAATCGCATTTACTAACTTCGAATTTGAAGTTTTAACAACACCATAAATAAATCACAAAACAGTCAAGTTAACTGCAAAGGAACTCACCGGTTGCAGCGGAATCCGCGAAAATAAAAGTAAACAAGCACCTTAAATATTCCATTTCATAACATGCAAACCTATTGTTTATATGTACCAAAAAGTGTAATATTTTTAATTATTATTGTCTAATTTTTTGAACTAGCTATCCCAAAAAAGTTGGGCGCAATCAGTATCATGCTTAGCTAGTAGCGTGGTGTGCTATGAAAACAATGATTTGTGTAATTTACCAGTCCTGTAGTTTTCGATTTCGTGTTTAGAGACATAAAATATAATTGGAATTTTTCATAGAAACCAAAAATAGTTTAAAAACAAGGTGTCTCATTTAAAAGTTGATGTCAGTTACCAGTAGATCTGGCAACACTGCACTGCAACTACGAAAATATTTTAAGAGCTAAATCGCGGCTTGTTGTAGAACTAATCAAAATCTGAAAGGCTTCTTTCTTTTCGTTCGTCAAATACTTCTAATAGGCCGACGAGTTTAAAGCACCCTGTTTATCGAGCATGTTTTTTACATGGTTAGTATTGTGTTGTATTTTTATTAATAATATGTAATAATTAATAGTGCGTTAACTAACTAAAAACTGTTTGATTCGTCCCAGTTAAGGTATCTAATTTCGTATTCATCTAATATTAATTTAATATGAATTACCTAACATTAACATTATATTTTTCCATCCGTGACCCATTTATAAACGGGGCACCCTAATATCTCAGGAATTAACCATTAGGTCAGTTTCAAATTTTGGTGATTTGTATGGATTTAAAATATGACTTTTGATATATTCAACTTTGACATCGCTCATTGACGTGCGAGTCTAGAGGGGGAAATGGTACGATTTTTAAGAAAAAGATATTAGTGATTTTTTTAACGAAATTTTGATTCTCGATTCTTACTCAGCATCATCAAGAACCCACCTATACCGAACAACAAAATAAGTCTTTAGCTTTGGGAAGTATGAGCTTTCAAACAAGGCATTTTTTTATTTCAAAGTCAAAAATCTCTCTCTCTGTGTATATATATATATATATATATATATATATATATATATATATATATATATTACAGTTCTTCCATCTTTGTCATTTTACTTATTTTTAGTGCTTAAGCAACCGAATAATTGTTGAGTTTTTATTTTCTACTAGCCATTGGCATACATATTTGTAATTGAGCATATCAGTCATTCTTTTTCATTCATTTTTAATTAACTTTTGATGTAACTGGGTATGTTTATTAGCTTATTTACAAATTTTGTTTATTCCACTAATTTGGTTCTGTTTAACTTATTGTTTTTGTATTGCGTAGCTAGATAATGTCTCGTTCTTTACATTTTAAACCTTAATTTTTAACAATTGCCTAAATTTGCGGATAAAACTATTGTTATCCCCAATCATAATTATATACTTTACACTACTAGCACCTAAAACAACGACATAAACTCCTTTTTAATCAAACTTGAAATCTAAATGTATGTGAAGCCAAGGGCGTCGGTAATTTTTTTTCTAGGGTGGAGGGGGGTAGTATAGCAGCATCTTTAGGAAAAGCTGAAAAAAGTGATTTAGGCTAAGATTTTCTGCAATTGGTAAGAAATTCAATATTCAATTGAAGGGTACAGGGGAAAAACGGCAATAGTCCATCCGGACGAATTTGGAGAAAATCGAAAATATAAGTTTAATAACTCATTAGAAAGTAAAATTAAAAGAAAACAAGTAGCAAATAATATTTTTGGTAAACAATGTGTTTATTATTACAAATTTTCTTAAAAAAATAAACATTTATTCAAAACTAGTGACGTAACAGAAAAAAAAAGTTTTATCCTGGACTCATGCCACTTTTCCCCTGCATCAAACTAATCTGTTGGTGGGTCATCCACAAATTCGTCATCGCTCTCTTCCTGAGCTTGTTCGGCAAATGTTAATTGTTGATAAAACAACCTGGCTTCTGCTCTCTCAAGGAATGCAGTCAGATCTTGCAAATTCTTCCATTTGGGCATTTTAACGGGGATCGGGCCCTGGTAAAGTTTTCCCAACGTTTTCTCTTCTATTTTCTGATTTCCTTCTTGTTTCTTTCTTAGACTCTTCTTAAGCGTTTTCTGGTCGAATTTAGAACTACTATATAGGCCCATATAAGCGGTTTTGTGGAAAACTAAGCGGGGATTTTCCTTTGAAAACTTCAGCATCCTGATAGGCCGGGTCGGAAAGGGGCACTTCGTTGGATAAAGCAGCGATAAAAACGTACTCCAATTTTGAAAATCAAAATTTTTGCCACAATCAATAACCTCAAATGGTGTAGGTTTAACACGGCAATTTCTTAATTCATTTCTCCAGTCATCTGGTACCTCAGTGTATGCTTTTTGGTTTACAAGACTCATGTCTCGATCGCACTCGAGGTATGAATGCCCTCTGATCGGAAATATTACTTTTACAGTATCAAAACGGTTTTTTTTTGTAACCAAGTAATGCAGGAATCGAATAACCGTAAAGTTTTTATTTTGTCCTGCGCATGAATCACAAAAAATTGCTAGTTCTTTTACTTCCATGGGCAAGATCTTATAAAAGAAGTGATACAGCATGGAACAGACTTCGTCAGCTCCTTTCTTAGCAACAGATTCATCGTAGGTGTAAAATACAGATCTTGAATTTGACAAAATATGAACATTGAAACTAATAAAATTTAGTTGGCGTTTATAATAAACATCATTCGTAGTAATATTTGGGCATGGCAAATTTTTTTGATAATCCATGGTGATACTTTCCATAGTCAGCGACTTTGCGGCGCGTTTGCGGTAATTTCTCTTTAGATTATAAAATTGCTCACTTTTTCTTATATGTAGCTCCTTTTCACGATTTTTTTTCTCCAAATCATTGCTTGAAGTCTTCCTGGTTTTATCATCCGACATGGAATTTAATGTTAGAGTAAGTGAAGATATGTCGGCTTTTAAGGTATCACACGTACTGCATGTGTCTTTCCGTGGATAACCAAACGATATATTAAAGTTGCTTTCAAAAATTCTTCGAAAAGTTTCGTAGGAAACTTTATTATCAGTGTTGCGATCAGAATACATTTTGAGTAATTTGACTATATTTAGAGTTTCGGGCAGGTAAATTTTTTTGGATTCTGCCAAGGAATAATGAGATTTGCGCCCTTTAAGACTCTTAATGAACTCAATAATTTTCTGTTTGGTGTCTTCTGAAAGTCTGTGAGGTCGTGTGTTGTGTTTTCCACGCATATCGACAGGTGCCATCCCAGTTAAAAGCAACGACTCCCTTACGTATCTAGCTCGACGCCCTGTGATTCCGTGTAAAGACAAAAAAGCCTTAATACAAACTGGTACATCACGAGTAATTCCATCGTCAATCAGTCGGACACGATAACTAAATGAGGCATTATTAAGTCTTGATTCTGCTTCATTTTTCCGAGGACGCCTACGCACAACAGGAAGAACAGTGATGAAGCCGCCAAGGTAGGAGTTTTGTTTGTCAGTATTACCTAGAACAAGAAAAATAGTGATTATATCACTAAGGTAAGTTGTTTGTTAGTGTTACCTAGTAAGTTAAATTCCCGAAGGATTCTACGGCGTTCAGGTTCAGGAATAACAGTAAAACATTGAAAACGTTTACACAAACAGTAAGATCCAAGTTCATGGGTAGTGGCACGCATAATTTTCATTACATCTCGGCCTCTACCTGTTTTTTTGCGTTTCTTCGTTTCTCTGCCTGATGGACCAGCTTCATTTTCACTTGACGCTGAATAGTCACTATCCATTGTGTACAAAACTCTAAATACTATAACAAATAAACTGGCCTAGCAATAATAATGCCAAAATGTACGCATTTAATGCAACAACACATGCACGTGGACATGAATTATAATAAACTAACGGCTGATGCAATAAAAACTAGCAGTGAACGACGCCGAATTACCTGCAGACATGGACTGGTGCCGTTTTTCAGTACACGCGCGCGGACTCATGCCACTCTTCCCAAGTATGGCGTATGTTTTAACTGTTATTTTGTGGACTCAAGCGGTTTTTACCATTTAACGATTTCATTATCTGATAGTAACTACAAAATGGCATAAAATCATACTGTGAGCTGAGTTTCGCAAAAAAATGGACTAATGCCGTTCTTCCCCTGTACCCTTCAATTGAGATTAGCGTAAAAATAGTTAAATATCAAGAAAAAGAAATCAAAACTTTTTTTTACTTTGTATTTAAAAATGTATTAAAATAAACCTGTGTTTATAAAAGTGTGATATTAATAAATATAAAATTATTTTGCTCTAGATTTTCCTGATTCTTAACATATAATGAAATTAACCTAACAACTTAATACAAAAACAAAACTTGTCTGTATAACAAAAAAAAAGCAGTAATTAGTTTAAGCTACAAGTATCGCGTCAATACTGTACATATATTGGTGTGTTAGTATTATAAAGTTCTATGTTACAATCAAAAAAATGTTGGCACTATATTAGATATCAGAGCCACGAGATTTTATGAAAACCAGCGATATTAGTCCGTCCATGTATAAAATTTTACAGTCACTTTGGTTAAATAAAATGTGTTAAAAATATTTAGTTATCTATATGTACCTACTTTAAAACTTGATGTTGAAAAAATTCTTTAGTTCTTGAGAGGGAGGGTAATTACTCCCATTACCCCCCCACCCTTGTCGAAGCCTTTGTATGAAGCCTACACTGCTTAAATATAGTTGCGACTGTAGTTACTTAGTGAAAAAATTAGTTTCAGTTTTTTTTGAAGTGTCAAATATCAATTTACTTGTTTTTATTATTATCAGCAATAAACAAATAAACCTGATCAAAAGGCGTATGTCTTATAAATTCTAGAATAATCGACAGCAAACAGTGTAGCGCGTGTGTGTTTCACGTGATTGGTTTGTCACATACTTATGGGTTACTTTTAATCATATGGTGACCTAAACCCTGAACAGCCACCAAAAGCTGATGAAGAGTTTGTGAATCAAAAACTATTTTTTTTCTAACATTCCGATATAGAACTTCCCATGATTGCTGAATGGGACTGACGTTTGAGCCAAAATCTGGTTTGTGCATAAATAAACTTGTCATGTTTGACTTGCTATATAAGATTGTTATTATTATGCACTAGAATAAAAATCCGGACCACACAGATATTTTGGCATGTATGATATAAAATGCAATGTCACTTTTGTTTTAAAAAAAAGCATTTATTCAGCTAACTACAATAACGAGGAAACCTGTTCGAATAAGAAAACATACATACAAACACAAGTCAGCTAATTCTTTTCTTGAATCAGGTTTTCGAAATGACTTTTACCAATTCAAATATTCAAAGTTATAAATGAGCATCACAATGAATTAATAGACATTAAAGCGATGCTATTCTATGATTGGAATTAAAAACATCATTATTTAGGGAAATATGATTATTCGTCGATATTCGTTATAATTTTGGATATTTCCTGGTTTTATTTCCGTTGAAAAGCCGACAATAGGCAATTATTTTTCGATCAATAATTAATTAGAATTACCTTATTGCAGAGCTTGTCGAATATTTCGACAAAAAATGAAAATGCATTTCTGAACTCAGCAGAGCGCGCTAAGCACCATTTTCACATTTTCTAATCGGCATTTGCCTGAGCGATCGATAATCAGTTGCCTTTGTAATAAAGTCACTGGCCTGCTGATCCTAGGTTTGCTTTCTCGCAATATTTTTGTTATAGTCTAAGAGCTAGCGGTGAATTCTAGTAACGTGTTTAAGACAAGGCTAGAAATTTGTAAAATAATGCTTTAATATTTGCTAATCAAAAAAGTACCGTTCTGGAAGCCATTCCGCGGATGGGTCATCATTCCTTAAATTTTTGAATAGGTTAAAAAAATCTGTATTACTTTTTTGTGAAATTAAAGATGGCACTTGCAGAATTTTCAAAGCTCTTTCGTTTTTTGAGATTTTTGAAAATGTTGCACTTTCTGGCCCCCCGTATACCAGCTATTCAGATAGCTTATGAAAAAGACAAAAACTGTTTCTTGTATGACTTTTTCCCTAGAATTCAGTGCCACTTTCAGAATAAGTATACGGGGTTAGTTCAAAAGTTATCGGATCCTACTTAATTTTTTGAATGGGAAACCCTGTATGTTATTCTTTATATCTATTAGGAATAATGTGTACTTTCCAAAAAAACGTTCATGTGTACAGTTATTTTGAAAAACAAGCTCAAAATTCGAGATTTTGTAAAATTCAATTAGTAGGTAGTAAGCTATGGCTAAAATGTATTAAAAAACAAAATTCATGTAAGTAATTATTATACTAAAGATGTAATACTTTAAAATTTTATTTAAAAGCATTTTTAATTGTGAACTTTTAATTATTTATTACAGCATTTTAACTTAATTAGGATAAAAGTATTAAATTTTACTCAAAAGAAAACAATAATTATCTATGTTACTTAAAACTTGAGTTAGGAAAAACAAAAGAGTACCAAAAGTTTGAAAAACAAAAAGTTTTCAAAGGTGGTTTTCAAAATAACGACCATTTTCCCGTATGCAAAATTCGCACATTTTCATTACTTTCGTTCGAGTTTTAAAGAATGATAGGCCTTCTCTGCAAATTTCGAAAAGTTAAATCGATTGCTAACGAAACTCCGCCATAGACTGATTTCGTGCTTTATTTAATTTATTTTACATGAAACCCCTAAGAAAGAAAAAATCTAAAATCGAAAGATTGAGGGGGCCATCTTACAGGTCCGTGGGTACAGGAAAGTTATCGTCTAAACACGACCTTAAAAGAGTTGTGGCTTGGGGCACCGTCTTGATGAAGATAAGCGGCAATATAAAATGTCAATGGAACATTTTCCATCAGTTGTGGAATAACTTTCTCAAATATTTCTAGGTACCTACGCGCTGTGGGTGGGACCTCCTTCAAAAATTCTATAGACTATGCGTCTTCCAAAAATTAAACACGAGATCCGAAATGACTATTGCCAATTCCAATATTCAAACTTATAGATGAGCATCACAACGAATTAATAGACATTAAAGCGATGCTATTCTATAATTGGAATTAAAAACATCATTATTTAGGGAAATATAATTATTCGTCGATATTCGTTATAATTTTGGATATTTCCTAGTTTTGTTTCCGTTGAAAAGCCGACAATAGCCAATTATTTTTCGATCAATAATTAATTAGAATTACCTTATTGCCCAGGTTGTCGAATATTTCGACAAAAAATGAAAATGCATTTCTGGACTCAGCAGAGCGCGCTAAGCACCATTTTCACATTTTCTAATCGGCATTTGCCCGAGCGATCGATAATCAGTTGCCTTTGTAATAAAGTCACTGGCCTGTTGATTTTTGGTATAGTCTAAGAGCTAGCGGTGAATTCTAGTAACGTGTTTAAGACAAGGCTAGAAATTTGTAAAATAATGCTTTAATATTTGCTAATCAAAAAAGTACCGTTCTGGAAGCCATTCCGCGGATGCGTAATCATCCCTTAAATTTTTGAATAGGTTAAAAAAAATCTGTATTACTTTTTTGTGAAATTAAAGATGTCACTTGCAGAATTTTCAAAGCTCTTTCGTTTTTTGAGATTTTTGAAAATGTTGCACTTTCTGGCCCCCCGTATACCAGCTATTCAGATAGCTTATGAAAAAGACAAAAACTGTTTCTTGTATGACTTTTTCCCTAGAATTCAGTGCCACTTTCAGAATAAGTATACGGGGTTAGTTCAAAAGTTATCGGATTCTACTTAATTTTTTAAATGGGAAACCCTGTATGTTATTCTTTATATTTATTAGGAATAATGTGGGCTTTCCAAAAAAACGTATGTGTGTACAGTTATTTTGAAAAACAAGCTCAAAATTCGAGATTTTGTAAAATTCAATTAGTAGGTAGTAAGCTATGGCTAAAATGTATTAAAAAACAAAATTCATGTAAGTAATTATTATAATAAAGATGTAATACTTTAAAATTTTATTAAAAGCATTTTTTAATTCTGAATTCTTAATTATTTATTACAGCATTTTAACTTAATTATGATAAAAGTATTAAATTTTACTCAAAAGAAAACAATAATTATCTATCTTACTTAAAACTTGAGTTAGGAAAAACAAAGAGTGGTTTTCAAAATGACGACCATTTTCCCCTATGCAAAATTTGCACGTTATTTTTTTAATAGAGTTTTATAGAATTATAAGCCCTCTCTGCAAATTTTGGAAAGTTGAATCGATTGCCGCACGAAGCTCCGTCATAGACTGATTTCGTGCTTTGTTTAATTTATTTTACATGAAACCCCTAAAAAAGAAAAAATCTAAAATCGAAAGATTGAGGGGGCCATCTTACAGGTCCGTGGGTACAGGAAATTTATCGTCTAAAAACGACCTTAAAAGAGTTGTGGCTTGGGGCACCATCTTGATGAAGATAAACAGCATTATAAAATGTCAACGGAACATTTTCATCAGTTGTGGAATAACTTTCTCAAATATTTCTAGGTATCCACGCGCTGTGGATGGGACCTCCTTCAAAAATTTTATAGACTATGCGTCTTCCAAAAATGAAACACGACATCCCAACCCTAAAGCGTCCTTGTTGTTCCCTCTCAAAAACTAAATGGTGACTTTCTGCAGACCATTTTTTTGTATTATGGCGATTGAAAATAAACTTAATGGGACCAGATAACGAGTATGGATTTAATGTAAATACCATTGGCAAAACAACATTCGGCGCTCGACATCGCCGGGTTGTAAATGTTGAAATATGCGGAATTTATATAGGTGATATTTAATTTATCAGACCTGGATACAGCAGTTGCTTCTTCTATTTGCTGGCAAGGATAAAGGCGTTGCCTTTATATAACGCAATACGTTTATTTCTTTTCTCTTCTATCTTGTTTGATGTATGCTTTAGGATGGGGCCGGATGAAAAGGTTGCCTTCTCTCTGGATATCTAATATGAACACAAAGGACTCCTAAGATATTATCCTAACCATACCGCTCAAAATACGCTACCTTTGTAAATATAATTCTTAAGCTTCTTGGGGATGTACTTTAGATTGTATGAAACAAACCAACATCATACTTTTCATAATTTTCGTAGACCGCCATTATTGAAAAAAAAAATATTAAATATAGCATATAACTAAATAAAAACACCAAAATAATAATATTTTATTAATAATCAAAAACTGACGAAAACTGCAAAGTTTTTGACTTTTTGTTCCAAACAAATTAGCCATAGCCTACTACCTACAAATTGGATACAAAAGAAAATCTGGAATTTGAGCTTGTTTTTCAAAATAACTGCCTACATTCATATATTTTTGGAAGGCCCACAGTATTCCTTGAACCATTTAAAAAAATAAAGTACGCACAGTGCCAATCCTTAATGCTACTTATTGGCCAAAACCTCCATAATATGATTCAACTAAAACTCTTTACAGATATTTTTTATTCAAAGTTGTAATATCTACTGTTAAAAAAACGCTCCAACTCGAAAATGAAGTTCAGTTAGGTTGTATATAGGTATAAGGCCAATTCAGGAAAAATGGAATCCGAAATCGACTCTGAAATCAAAATAATTGGACCGATATCTTTGTAAATTTCGTGAAAATAGGTTTCAGATAATAACTTTTTTTTTAATTTCATGTAAAATCAAACATTGTACTTCTTTAGAGATAATATAAAGTAATGACAACATATCCATTTATATTTAAAACACTGTAAGTTATTAAAGTGTTTGCTTCTACACTAATCTTCACTAGTTCAAGTTCACTAACGAAAAAAATCACTAGCGAAGCGAGGTGAAATTTTGCGCTAAAGCCAAAAGATAAGAATGTTATGCTTATTCCAAACAAAAAAAATCTGGCTGCCCAAAGTCGACCGTTTACTCGCAATAGCAATTTTTTAAGTAGGCTGTGCCTGAGGTCAAAACAAATCGTTACAAGGCTCGCTATATTGTTGTAATTATTGTCAAAGTAGTATTGTTGTGCGTGATGTCGTGTTGAGAATATGTTTGCGATACCTCAAAAGTATCTTTCTGATAGTTTTATTGCTACTTGAAGTGAGCAACAGTTTTTTTTTTCGTTTATAAGAAGAAGTTGAGTTTATCTCCGACGTACTTTACGATTGTAAAGCGTACCATACAGAAAACATTTTTGTATCAATGTGGGCTAAAATGGAAACAGGCTATTAGAGTTTTTTATAAAAAAATTGAAAATTGGTTGACATGCGAGATGATTTTAAAAAAATTGTGAATGTCTTAAAAGTGCCACATCCTACTGGCGGAAGACCTATAAAAGATCTTGAAGGAAATTTGGAAAGAAATAAAAGGAGAAAGAGAGAGAGTATGATTTTAGGGACGCACCGGCAACAAAGGCCTTTTGGCGTCCGCAGATTAGAAGGGTTTAACCCTAGGATATAAAACAACAAAGAGTGTATATGACAAAATAAGAAGAAACATTGAGTTTAACTAAATAAAGAAAATATCACGGAAAGATATCCCAAGTAAGGACACTATTGAATTATAAGAGTTTATTTAGACCCGACTCCGTGAGGAAACCAAACAAAGAACCCAGATTACAATCATTACCAATCATATCAAAGATTTTTGGAGAGTTAAAATATTTTTTTCTGGTTATGTTGTATTTGCCACAATCAATCAGTAGGTGATTAACTGTAATCGGTACGTTACAGGAGTCACAAATAGGAGAAAGGTCTCCCTTTAATAAATATTCGTGGGTCAATTTAGTGTATCCCAGTCTTAGCCTGGTGACGTTAACCTGTAAGGATCTAGAGGGAAACTGAGGATTATTCCGCGAACGAAATAAAGGTTTCACACGGATCAGTTTTGGAGTTTCATCCAATAGGTCCCATTTTAGTTGGAAAAGTGAATCTACTTTATGTCTTACTAAAGAACGAATATCATCTAGACAAAAAGTAAAGTTCTCCCAGCTGGATATATTCGGACTATGTGCATTCTTGGCTAAAAAATTAGCCCTCTCGTTTCCAGCAATCCCCACATGGCTAGGAATCCAAATAAAAGATATGGTCTTGCATCGAATAGTCGCTCTCATTAGAGCAACTCCAATCTCAGTCACTAGAGGGTGGGTTGGGAACGTTGATTCGATAAGGGAGAGAGAACTAAGAGAATCAGATGCTATAATTAGTTGGTTCATGCTTGAGGAAGTAAAGTGTAGAATGGACTTTAATATAGCAAATAGTTCCGCAGTAAGTATCCCTGTAAAGTTAGGGAGCTGATAGGCAACCTCCACCCAGGGACCAACAAATGCTGAGCCGACGTGAGATGAGGTCTTGGATCCATCTGTAAAATATACCATATATTCACTGTAAGTATTGATTTCTGCTTGAAAAATTTTACGCAAAACCTCAGGTGGATAAGAGCTTTTATCATACTTTAACAGAGATTTATTGACTGTGACCCTTTGTAAGTTCCAAGGAGGAAAAGACGGAGGAGAGTAAGGGTAAATAGGAGGAAGGGAGAATTCAATCCTCTTTAGGATATTTGCCAGCCTTATATTTGCTCCCTGAGGAACGCGAGAAGAGGAAGCAGTAAAAGGTTTAAAAAGACTGGAGATGCTAGGAGACCCTCGTCTAAAAATCGTTTTCGCATATAACATCAGAAGACCTCTTTCGGCTAGGAGATCAAGAGGAAGTAGCTCTGCTTTACAATGAAGGCTATGGATAGGGGAAGTTGGGAAAGCACCCAATATTAATCTAATTGCTGAATTTTGCACCACTCCAACTCGGTCAAAATAGGATTTAGAAGCTGAAGAGAAAGCCGCAAGGCCATAAGTGATTTTAGGGAGGATGACCATTTTGTATAAAGTTTTTAGTGAATCGATGGATGATCCCCACTTTGTGTGAGCCAGTAGCCTAAGAAAGCCTAGGTCCCGCTTTACTCTATTAATCAAGTCCTCAATATGTGGTTTGAAATTAAGAAGAGAGTCAAAGATGACTCCCAAAAAACGATGTGAATTCTTTGAAGGGATTCTAGTTCCCTGTAAACTCAAAGTATGAATAGTACTACAGTTTCTTTTTCGACAGAAATGCACGACCGCAGATTATGCAGGCGAGAAAATCAAGCCAGATGAATTTAACCATTTTGTCAGAGCTTCCAGACAGTTTTGAATTAAGATAGGACTAGTGGTAGAGTCAAGAGATGCATGATACAAGACCAGATCATCAGCAAAAAGTCTGAATGAGATTTGTGGCGTGACAACATTAGAAATTGAATTTATGGCTAAGATAAATAGAGAAGGCCCCCGTACAGATCCCTGAGGAACTCCAGAAGTTTGCGAGAATGGGGCTGAAATCGAATTTCGAATTTTCACACTGCATATTCTGTCTGACAGAAAACCTTGAATGAAACGAAGAATATTTCCTTCAAGTCCGCTTTTATAAACAGATTCCATTATTGATGAGTGTCTTACAGAATCAAAAGCCCTTGTAATATCTAGGAAAACCGAGGTTATATGTTTCGATAGTCTAAAGGAGTTCCTAATATCAACTTCCAATCCCACTATATCATCTAAAGTAGAATAATTAGGTCTAAAACCGGCTTGCTTTGAACAAATATAATTCATTTTATATAGAATCCATTGGAGAGGTTTATTTATGATTCTCTCGAGGAGTTTACCTATAACACTGGAAAGTGCTATTAATTGGCCTATAATTATTTGGAGATGAGGAAGATTTGCCAGGTTTTAGAATAGGAATAATGAGTGATGATTTCCATGAGGAGGGAGGGATACCAGTGGACCATATTAAATTAAATAGATCGAGGACTCTTTTCGTTACTTCAGGAGGAAGGTTTCGAATCATAGGGATCCTAATCCCATCATGTCCTGGAGCAGAATCCCTACTCATTGATAGAGCGTAGTTATATTCCTGGATAGTAATAGGAAGATTATAAGTTTTTTCAGAATTTGAGAAATAAATAGGGAAGTCTTGTGTAGGTTGGGCAGATGAAAAATAGAGTGAAAAGTGAGCAGCAAACATATCAGCAACATCAGAGGAATCATTTACTAATTCGTCATCCCTAATCAGACCGATACATGATCTTACAGTGTTCCCACGAATGCAGTTTATATTCTTCCAAACCTCAGCTGATGAAGAGGAGAAAGACAATGAAGAACTAAAATTGTTTCAGTGGTTTCGTTTTGCATTAATTGTAGTACGGCGAGGCAAAGCCCTGGTCCTCTTTAGAGCAACAAAATTGTCCATAGTGGGATGTCTTTTGAACAGATTTAAAGCCCTCTTACGAGCAGTAGTAGCTGTCTTACATTCATTCCCCGTTCCACCAAGGAACCGGAGGTTTTAAAATATGCTTTTTTATTTCTGGTGTGGAAAGAGCAAATTATTTCATAATGGCATTAGTGAGGATGTTTGCCTCATCCTGGACCGATTTAGTAAGAGGAGGGAGGGAAGGAAAATTGATTCGGAAGACATCCCAATTTGTGCGTTTTTTATTCCGTCTTGGGTAAGAATCTAAAATTGTTGGGGTTCTCAAGGAGGACAAAACAGTGGGAAAATGATCGCTAGAGTAAGAGTCATCAAGAACTTCCCATATGAAGTCTGTGGCAACTGATAGGGGGGAGAGGGTTAGATCTAGAGATGAAAAGATAGATGAAGATGAGGAAAGAAAAGTAGGAACATGTTCATTAAACAGATGGAGAGGGAAAGAAGAAATCAGTGACTCCATTGTTTTGCCACGGGAGCTAGTAGTGGAGGATCCCCAGAGGGTACAGTGAGCATTTAAGTCCCCAACTATTATGAATGGGAGGGGGGAAGTTCATTCAAAAGATCAATCAAATCGGATTCTACCACTACATCCTTTGGTGGAAGATAAAGAGAGCAAATCGTTATTTTGTAAGGTAGGAACGAAGAGACGGCTACCGCCTCTAATGAGGATGATAGGGGGATCTCTGTAAAAGTAAGTCCAGATTTAATTAGTAAAGCGACACCACCTGATGCATGGAGAGGGTCAGGTCTATCTCTTCAAATCACTTCATAACCAGAGAAGCATAAAGAGTCCCTAATTGTCAGGTTAGTTTCTTGAATAGACACATTAGTCTCAGAGACTTTGCAAGAAGAGTTAGTTCATCTTTTCGAGGTCTGAAACCATTTAGGTTCCAGTGTAAGATCGTGAATGTATTTGTTAGGAGTTATGGAGACCTGCAAGAGTCATTTTCCACAGGCTAAATAGAGGACCCTCCTACAGGAGGATCATCCAATTCCATTTTCTTTACAGATTAGCAAGAAGATTTCGAAGACTGCCTGGTAAGATTTTTATTAGAGGATGATTTTTTATGTGGTGAATTAGTACGGGAATGGGACGTAGATTTAGACGAGGAGTGAGAAGATCTTACAGTTTGTTTGTCAGATCTTGGTAAAGATTTTTGTTTACTACTTGATGAAATAGGTTTGCTAGAGGAGGAGGAATCAAGTATTTGTTTTGTTTTTGAGGGAGTAGAAGGAGGAAGGGGAGGAATAATGGGTTTAGGAGGTGGGGGAAATGAAACAGGAGTGGATTGGGAAGATCCAGCTGCTAGACAGCAGTTTGGACAGAGGGAAGGGTTTGGAGGAGGAGGTTTTGAGATTGCTACTTTTGAACTATAAGTCGTAACAAAAAATGGGTTTTGTTCTAAGAACTTCTTTTTTGCCTCGAAGAAAGGCAATTTTTCAATTGTTCTAATTCTTTGTATTCCAAATTCACGTTTAAAAACGGTGCAACTCATAGATATAAATCTAGGGGAAAGGTTTTCAGTACAGTTTGGGCAAATTAAGGGAGTTGGATATGGAGATTCTTGATGATCTGGGTGGCCGCACTTCGGGCATATAACTGGACTATTACAACGAGTGGCAGTATGACCAAATTTCTGACATCGAAAACATCGCAGAGGATTTGGAATATGATGTCTAACTCTTAGTGAATACCATCCTGCTTTAACCCTTGGAGTAAGAAAATGAGTTTTGAATGATAAGACGAAAGTGGCGGAAGGCTTATTAGATTCTTTTTTGTAGGGATTCTTTTAACATCAACAACACCTTGATCCCTCAAATTCTCAAGAATTTCCTCATCAGGGCAATTTGCTAAGTCATAACATGTAACTACGCCTTTGATTATATTAAGTGACTTATGGGGAGCAGTATCAACTTCGCAACCATTTAAATTTTTAAGCTTTAATGCTAGAAGAGTTTGTTTCTCATTACTAACCTCAATCAAGAGAGAACCATCGTGAAGCTTTTTCGTGTCAGAAAGAGTACCAAAAAACGACTGCAGAGACTTAAGCAAAACAAAAGGAGATGAGTCCTTAAAGGAACCATCTATTCTTTTAATAGTGAAAAATTGATCAAAATTTGCTATAGATTCTGTAGGAGACTCAACTCTGGGTCTTTTGAATCCAGTAGTCGGTAATGGTGGAAAGTCCTGGGTGTTATTAATGTCATCATATAGGCGGGGTGTCATAGTCCCGCGTCGATCCCCACCGTATCGACCCTCGTCCGAGGCTTTGCTTTGTGAGCTTGCCATGTTTTGTTACGTTTTTGGGCTACCGTCAGCCTGTAGGGTGGATAAGTACTAAATACAGTAGAGCCCTGCCGTACCATTACTTAATTCGTGGTATACTGTACTTAGGGGCGTTTTACTCTGTAATGGTGCCCTGTTCCATTAAGAGTGCTGGGTCCGTGGGGTCGCAAGTCCCCAAAGTATGCTAAGCATACCCCCTGCGGGAAGAAATAAAAGGAGGAAGTTACCTAAATTGGCAAAGAGTTACAGGACTTTGGAAAAAAAAGGAGGCTGCCGTCATGAAATTCTGCTTAATCAATATACTTGTTTTTCACTGGGACCAGACATTTAATTTTTTCTTTTCACTGCATGGAAAATGTATCGTTTATTAACTCACATTTTATTTTATCATTTATATCACATCTGTTATCCATATTAATAGTACTCGAGGTAATCCACCTTAGATTCTGATATTTAATGTCTTATCTAATAATAAGGAAATCAACCTGATTGCTATTTTCATTACACGGAATTTTAGACATTAGTGCTTTTCAAATTAAGTTCTACAATTAATATTTCTCCTGAAGTGATAATTTTGCAAATGTAATACAAAAGTATGTTCATTTACCATGTTTACATTTTAATAGCCGCCATTTTGTTCCTCCATATTGGATCTTTTAAAAATTGTTATTAAATTTTCGCTTTGGTTGGGTAGTACTAATCAAAATAATTGGGATTATGGTCATTTTTATGTTTTATATATATAGCCGCCATTTTGTTTCGTCATTTTTGATTTTTCTAAGGAACTAATCAGTTTCTTCTTTCCACACTGGTAATCTTACCGACAAATTTTATCATAATCAGATTAATTGTTTTCGAGAAATTATGTTCACAAAAGAAGTTTAAACATATACACGCACATTAAACACACTCATATACATACCCACCCATACCCACATTCGCAGACGAGTAAACAGGATTCTTTTGATTAAGGACTTTTTGACCTAAAATATCGATATTTGTCCTAAAAAGTGGGAGTTAAATTTTTCGCCGTCAGACGCTTTCTTAATAAAACACCATTAAGTCAAAATACTAATGTTTTACCCAGTATTCAAAACATTTGAATAAAGGAACATCTTACGATGGTCCAACAATGGTGTTCTATTCATCTATGTTCTAAAAATTGGAAAAGTGAGGAAAATATAATTATACAGATGCTCAATAGTTATGGCCGGATGGTTACATAAGACCTCACCACTGTGGTACGGGGCCGATAACTTTTTGACCTGACCCCGTATACTTATTCTAAAAGTGGTACAATTGTACGGAAAAAGTCATATAAGGAACAATTTTTTGCGTGTAGCACTGCTGATTTTTAATAAAAAAGTGTTTGCACGAAAAACTAGTTTCGCCATTTCCTCAAAATGTCAAATCTTTTTGTTAACGAACTGACACAACTGCATTTAACTTAAACGAAATATGAAAATTTCTCCTATATTTCAATAAAAACATCATAAAAACAATATTATTTTAAATTTTTCAAACGGAATGAAAAAATGTATATGTCAACTAAACTGCAGTATTTCTATCAGCAGCTTAAACCAAGATCTTTAGGTGAAAACATGCTCTCTCAGGGACATTTACGAAATTCTTGGTAAACTCTTTAACTCTTAAGTATCGATAAAGTTAAATTTATGTGACAGACTTAAACCAGGTTGGTCCTTTTGGGATCGTATTACGTAATATACACATTCCCGCTGAAATAGGTTAAACATTATAAATGTGATTTTTTTAAATATTATTTTTATTTAATATATAATAAATAAATATAAAGGGATTAAATACAATTATATGAAAATGAACTGAAATAGCGATAGAGAAATATTGAAACTTCTAGAAACGTATTTTTTATTTTTGTAGCAATATAAAGGTGACTAAAATGATTAGGACTGAAATTAAAAAAAAAAAACAAAACACAGATATAGTGGTCAGATATCATATGAGCTAGCAAAGAAAATGCAATTTAATTTACTATAAAATAATTCTTGTGCTCATATACATTCCTGTGTTCATATAGAATTTTTAAACCAAAACATTTTTAAAACTTTTATAAACCAGAATAGAATCTTTATAGTGTTGTATTTAAATGTAAATTTATTCGAATTATAATAACTTGTATACAATGTATAACAAAAACACCCGAAATATCTCAGTTATCGGTCACCTGATTCTAATGAAATTCTGTATACTTAGGCATGAAACTATGCCTGATTTAATGGTGACATTTACAACATTGCCAGATTTACCGTTTTTTCTGTTTTTGATGAGAACTTTTGTTCTTTAAGGAATACTCTATTTTTTATTGCATTTTCGAATTCTGCTTAGAATTCGCGATACTTTTCATTAGAAGCAAGTTTTTCTAAAAAAATAACTCTATTTAAAAAATTAAAGCTCTTATCAATTACTAAAATTAAAATAATTAAGAAAATATGGATCACTCGAAATATATTAGTTACCGTTATCTGATTTTGAGGAAATTTTGTAACCTTCCGATACTCTATTTCATGGTGACATTTACAACTTTGCCAATTTTCCCAGTTTTCAGTGATTAATGAGAACTTTCACGGTTTATACGAAATTATAATTTTTTTATTACATTTTCGAATTCTGCTTAGAATTCACGCCACTTTTCATTTGAAGCAATTTCCTCCGAAGTTAACTGCTTTTTGAGGAAATCATGGCCTAATTTTAATGAATTACCTGTTGAAATACCTGCACACGAAACCTTACTTGACAATATTAGTATAATCATCTTCGTTGATTTCCAAAAACGAATCATTTAACTGATATCCAAAGAACTGAAATAATAATGATATTAGGTAATGGGGACAGAACCAGAACGTAATATTTTTGGTGACAAGTATCCTAATAGAAATCCATTATACAAATTTATTGAAAATAAGGTTCTAAAAAAATTTCGTGAAACTGGAAACGTAAAAGATGCTGTACACTCTGGTAGTCCAAAAAGCGCAACAAATGGTGACAAAGCTCTATATGTTTTACTGAGTTTAGAGGAAAATCCTCACCTATCTATCAGAAAACTAGAAGAAGAAAGCAATACTTCACACATGTCCGTATATCGCCTTCTAAAAACCGAAAAATTTCATACGTACAAAACAACTCTGGTGGAAGAACTCTCTGAAGATGACTACGATAGGCGATTCGAATTTGGTGAGACAGGCACAATTTTCGATATAAGGCCCAGCAAAAACATTTTTGGCTTTGCGAAAGTCATACCCAATAAGTATAAAAGTAAATGTTTGAGTCGGTATAGTAGGTCAAAAAAAATTGACCCCCTTTTCATGGAAGAAACATTAAATGGAGAAAGATATTTTTATAAGTCTTTTGAGAAGCGAAATTGTCCTAGCTGTTGCACAACTATATTCAAATAATCGTAAGTAGCTGTTGCCACTTGTTTAATTTATTGTATTGTTTGTGTCGTACTGTATTTTTATTCTTATGTTTAATATCTAAATGGGCATCACCTATCACCATCTGTTGCCAAATATTCACAAACATTTTTGTGAAACTGAATTTTTGTGACGATTTGGTCTTATTTTATTTTTTAATTATTATTGAAAGGTAGGCTTTAGATTTGCATATTTTTTTTAAGTGCTTTGAAACATCCAAACGTCAAATTCAATACATGTATTTTCACCTATTGTGGATAAAATGGATATTAATATTGTCAAACATCTGAAATCTTTTCGATTGGTGCTAGAGGAAGAGTTTAATATTTTATTATATGTTAAAGGTTATTTTCTATTTATTTAATAAACATGAAGTTTAAAAGAATTATTTTTTAGAAAATCCGCACCGATCAATTCCCGACGTTTCAAGACTCACAGGGAAATCATGGAAAACAATTCATAGGATTTTGAAATAAGTATATGGTTATCATTCCTATAAAATTAGGCCAGTGCAATATTTAACAGAAAATAATATTAATGAACGACTTCAAACAAAATTCTGTGGTCTGATGAAGCTACTTTCACTACGGCCGGAATGTTTAACAGAAAAAACATACATTTTTTGGCAACTCGAAATCCACATGTAATTGAAGAAAGGAAGAAGCAAGGGCCTAAGTCGTTGCATGTGTGGTGCGGCATATTAGAAGTGCGAATTATTGGGCCAATTATTTTTGAGGGTATTTTGACACGCGAACGCTATTTAGATTTTCAAAATAACGAAATAGAGCGCCTTTTAGAGACACTTCCCATTCGTCAGTACACTAGATTAATTTGGCACCAAGATAGGGTACCGCCTCACAATGTCCAATCGATTACCAATAGTCCCGACCCCACACCCCTAGATAATTTTTTGTGGACATACTTGAAAGATAAAATCTACTTTAATAGGACTGATAATTTACAAGAATTACGGCAAAAAATCGAGCAAGAAATAGTAATTTTAAATACCGAATATCCCTTCTTTGTTAGCAATGCTATTAATAGAATGGGACACGTGTTCCAAAATTGCTTAAACAATGGAGGTGGTCATGTAAATAACTTATAATACAGAATTTATAAATGTTATTGTTATCTTTGTTTATTCACTAGCGTTTTCCATTTAAAATAACAAATTCCATGGTGATTTCTATATATTCAGATAGTCATTTGTTTTTGATTTTTGTGCTATGTAAATTTCAGAAGAAATCCTACAACTTTCGTGTTAACCACTTTTTGTATCTTTAGAAATAAAAGATTTAAAGGGGTGGCAAATTATAAGAAAAAACCCTGTACATCATGTAGATAAAAAAATGGTATAGTGTTATGCTTGTTATTAAATTATATATATTTTATATATGTAAAGGCACAAAACCAAAACCTAAATTTAAAATCAATAAAAAATATAAGAAAGACATTTAATTTTCTAAAAAGGATTGATGTTATAGAAACAATCCAAATTTGGTAATTTTGTGTAATGCGATATTTTAGTAAAGTAAATCCGAAGAACTTTGTTGATGCAATAATATCCTTTGGCAGAAATCGAAATACGTATATATTTATATCTATAAGGTGAGGGCTTCTTTTACTACAAGTTGAGACGAGATCACTACTTTAAATATTATGATACAAACTTTTAGCAAACTTTTAAAGGCATATTACACGCGCAATAACATTTATTTACATACACTCTATCTTGAACTTAAATAGACTTCAAGAACTTCCCAATATTATTTAATCGCCATTTCAGACAAATTCATTAAAATTGAAAAAGTTAACCTGTCTACGCTGGGATTCCGAATCAGGGCCTCTCACATTATAGATGAAAGGAATCCGCAGTTGATTAATATCTCCCTACTATTCGGGTATCACGCTACGTCATAATATTTTCAAGACATACGTAGTCCTGAACACACTGAGATTTGTTATTTTATAGGAAAATTTGTTATTTTATAGAACATTAAGAGGACGTTTCCATATTATTAGATCAAAAATCTATATAAATGAATTCTCTATGGTATATAATCAAAACCTTGATCTTTATGTAATTTGTATTTATAGATCACCAAACTCTGATGTACAATCATTTTTAAATAGCCTGGTAAGTTTGCTATACAGTCTACCGATTAAAGGTAAAAAAATCTATGCAGGGACTTTAATATTGACTATGCTACTATTTGTGCCATCCAAAAATATCTAATTTCTATATTCGACTCTTTCGGTCTTTCAATGCATGTATCCTCGCCAACTAGAATTTCAAAAAACTCTTCTTCTATCATCGATTACATGGCGTCTGATTTTTCTCCATCAGAGGTGCATTCACAGGTCTATAACTCAGGTCTTTCCGATCACGAGGCGGTAATTTCCAGGTTTAGTTTACCTATTAGGCCCTTACCAAGATCTCGCCATCGGGGCAGAATTTTCTCGGCCGCAAATTTCTCAGTATTTCATAATATTTGCTTTAACACCGATTGGAATTTTGAATCTGATAATGTCAACACAAACTTCAGAACTTTTTTAAATAAAACTTTAAGTGCTTTTAACAAGGCCTTCCCGCTTAAGAATATCAAACCTAAGCGGCATAAACCGTGGACCACGAAAGGAATACGAATTTCTGCTAAAAATATGCGCTCGCTCTCATATATAAAAAAATTCACCGACTCCTTTCTTATTCTCGACTATATCTCTAACTATAGGAGGATCTACACTACTCTTATTAAGTCAGCAAAAAAATTACACTACCGAAAACGTCTAACAAACTCAAATAACGTTTCAAAAGAAACCTGGTCCATCATCAATAACCTCAGAAACAAATCAAACCCTATGACTCAGATCTTGCCAGGGGCTAATGATCTAATTTATGATTATTTTATTAATGTAAGTAAAAATGTTACCTCTAGTATCTCGCCAAGTTTGGACCCTCTTTCGTTTCTCCCTCCTTCTAAATATTTAGCTGATAGCTTTTTCTTAAGTCCCGTTAGCAACACTGAACTATTGAAGGTAATAAATAATATCAAAAGTAAATCTTCGTGTAGCACTGATGGCCTATCAATTAGAATATTCCTGAACTTGCCACTCCCAGTCATAGAGGCCCTTACAACATTAATAAATGAGTCCTTTTTAAAAGGTGTATTCCCTGATTGCCTTAAAACAGCTATAATTATTCCACTTCATAAAGGCGGCGAAAAAACTAACTCTTGCAATTATCGCCCAATTGCACTACTACCAGTGCTTTCAAAAATCATCGAAAGGCTACTGAAGTATCCATGCCATTTCTCCTGAAACATCAGATAATATCCCCGGAGCAGTTCGGATTTCTACCCAACAAGTGCACCAGCGACGCCATGTTCACGTTGTTTAGAGGCGTCTACTTATCTCTCAATAACAACCACCCAACTGCCTCAGTTTTTTGTGACTATGCGAAAGCCTTTGATTGTGTTAGTCATGAAATTCTGATAAACAAACTAAATTTTTATGGAATTCGTGGTACTTCTTTAAATTGGTTCAAATCTTATCTTGGGAAAAGGCAACAACTTGTAAGGGCTAATGGTTCCGATTCGGATTGTAAGTTGATTACAAGTCTAGTCCCACAAGGTTCAGTCTTGTGACCTATTCTTTTTTTGTTATACATTAATGATATCACGAACCTTAAAATTAATGGAAGAATTTCTCTTTTTGCTGACGACACAAGCATAACTTGGAGTGATTTTGATACAACGTCTTTACACTCTAGTATCTCCAAAGACTTGGTTATAATTAAGGCTTGGTCCGATTCCAATATGCTTTGTTTTAATGTCGATAAAACGGTGGCGTTATCTTATAAGGGAACTTTACAACCACTTCAGGTACATAACAGCAATATTGAATACGTAGAGTCGGTTAAATTCCTGGGTTTAAATAAAAATAACAACCTAAAAAGGTCTAATCATATTGACACCTTAACTAAAAAACTTTCTACCGCCTGCTTCGCCATTCGATCAGTTTCAAAAGAACTAGACGTTCTTTCTGCCAGACTTACTTATTTCTCTGTATTTGAATCCCACCTCCGCTATGGCCTTCCCTTTTGGGGCTGCTGTACCACCGAGCTATTTCGTGGTATTTTTATGCTTCAAAACAGAGCCATTCGTTATTTGCTTGGTCTAAATAATAGAGCTCACTGCCAATACTATTTCAAAAAACATGAAATATTAACATTTCCTGCATTATTTATTTTGGAAACGGTATGTTTGCCGAGAAAACATATAAACACCCTCCCAGAAAGGCCACAACATGTATACCCTACCAGAAATTCTAGGCATGATATATATCTTCCCATTCCTTCCTCAGAATTAATAAAAAAATCAATTATTTACAACGCCATAAAACTTTACAACAATCTGCCAGTACATTTAAAATCTATCCCTATGCTTGCACAATTTCGAAAAAACACCAAAGCATACCTCACTGAGAGACCATTTTACAGCGTTAGTGATTTTTACAGCGAGTAAGTCTCTTTAAATTGTCACTAAATTCGCTTGTTTACTTAAATCTTTTGTGAGTCATGTCCTAACTCGTAGCATAGAATTTTGAAAATCATCCTATAGAGAAAAGAACTGTCGAACATTCACTTAAAACTTAATTATTTTTGTTAGGTATTGGATTAAAAACAAAATTAAATTCTTTTTTGTACACTACATTCTACACTAGTTCATTATACCTTCTGTTTAACATCACAATTATTTGTATAACTATAATAACATAGAGTTTAAGGTCGCATAGTTGCAATTTTGATTTCAATGTCATCGAAATTATTCACCTAGTACATGTGTGTTTGTTTACTTTTATAAGGTTATTAGGATTCATTAACTGTTTTGCGGCAATGTTATGTTATATTCTAACGTGTGTTTTACGATTTGGTAAATTGATAATTTACATTTTTAAAAAGTGTTGACCTATCGAAATTCTTTTCGATTAATGTTTTGATATGTCTTATTTTAGGTATATTTTGCTTTGTCCATAAAATTGTAAAATTTTTCTGCGGCAATAAAGCATACTTTTGTTTTGTTTGTTTGTTTGTTTGTTTTGAAACTTTTTCTTGTGGATTTTTTGAGTTTTGATTTCAATTTTTCAACCAACAAAGAAACAAAAGTAGGCTTTATTGTCGCAGGAAAATTGTTACAATTTTATGCACAAAGTGAAAAGAACAATGAAAAAGCGAAATATTAATCGAAAAAAAAATCATATTTTTCGATAGGTCAATGCAAATACATACATTGTAAATATAACATTTCTTATATTCGTAACATCGCCGTAAACAGATTAATGAATCCAGGTGACCTAACAAAAGAAAATATTCGATACATATGCGAGGTGAATAATTTCGATGACATTAAAATTAAAATTACGCGACCTTAACCTCTATTTTGTTACCGTTATACAAGCAAAATAAGTGAAGTTAAATAAAAAGTGTATTGAACGAATATAGTAATTAAAGTGTATTACAAAAAAAAGAAAATGTATAACTTTAATCTAAAATGTAACAAAAATAATTAATGATAACGGACTATCAGACAGTTCATTCCTTATAAAATATTTTCAAATGCTGTGCAACAGCATGACACCCAAAGGGATTTAAGTAAACAAGCAAATAAAAACATTTTAATGAGACTTATTCTTTATAAAATTCATTAACGGAGTAAAAATGTCTTTCAATGAGGTACGCTTTGGTTTTTTTTTCGGAAGATGATTGTAAAGTTTTATGGCGTTGTAAATTATAGATTTTTTTATTAATTCTTTGGAAAGAATGGGAAGGTATATGTCATGCCTAGAGTTTCTGGTAGGCTATACGTGTTTTGGTCTTTCAGGGAATGTGCTTACATGTTTTCTTATCAAACAGACGGTTTCTAAAATAAATAATGCAGGAAGTGTAAACATTTCATGTTTTTTTGAAATAGTATTGGTAGTGCGCTCTATTAGAAACAAATAGCGGATTACTCTCTTTTGAAGCTTAAAAATACTAAGAAATTGCTCGGTGGTACAGCAGTGCCAAAAGGGAAGGCCATAGCGGAGATGGGATTCGAATAGAGAGAATAAGTAAGTCTGTCAGAAGACACGTGCATTTCTTTTGAAACTGATCGAATGGCAAAGCAGACGGTAGAAAGTTTTTTACTTAAGGTGTCAATGTGCTTAGACCATTTTAGGTTGTTATTTATATTCAAACCCGGGAATATAACCGACTCAACGTATTTAATATTGCTGTTAAGTAGCTGAAATGGTTGTAAAGTCCCCTTATAAGATAATGCCCCTGTTCTATCCACATTGAAGCAAAGCAGATTGGAATAGAACAAAGCTTTAATCATAACAAAATCGTTGGAAATATTAGAATGTAAAGACGTTGTATCGTTGTCAGCAAAGAGAGAAGTTTTTCCATTAATTTTTAGGTTGGTGATATCATTAATGTATAACAGAAAAAGAATAGGTCCCAAGACCGAACCTTGAGGGGCTCTACTTTTAATCAATTTACCATCAGTATCAGAACCATTTGCCCCAAATTGTTGTGTATTCCCGAGATAAGATTTAAACCAATTTAAAGAAACACCACGAATTCCATAAAAATTCAGCTTTCTTATCAAAATTTCATGACCAACACAGCCAAAGGCTTTTGCATAGTGACAAAAAACTGGGGCGGTGGGGTGGTTCTTATTGAAGGATAAGTAGAGGTCGCTAGGCAACGAGAACATGGCGTCACTTGTTGGGTAAAAATCCGAACTAATCCGGTGATATTATCTGATGTTTAAGGAGAAATGGCATAAGACGATTCTTCAGTAACCTTTATTTTTGATAGCACTTGTAGTAAAGCAATTGGGCGATAATTGCGAGAGTTAGTTTTTTGCCCCTTTTATGAAGAGAAATAATGATACCAACACTGAGAGATTTTGTGAGCTTTGCTACTAATTTATGATTTTAAACTTTTTTTAATTTTCCATTATTTTCTTATTTTATTTTTTAATCATTATGTTTCGACTTCACCCTGGAGATGAACTCAACAAACTACATTTGGTATTTTGGTATTTTTGATTCATTGTGGCCTCCTAATGCCATTTTATTTTTTTTACAGTTTTCATAAAAGGCAAGCAATAAAAATTCTTGTATACTTTAAACAATGATTTTAAAAGGAATATATTATTTTTGCTTTACTGGTCAAACAACCTCCATAATCATAATTTAATCGAAGAACCTTTCAAAATAAATATCTATATTCAACTGACTGACTTGATTTATTCTTTTCACAACTTTCAAAATCATACAAAAACCTGATAACATGTAACAGAAATAAACTAATAATCGTTTAAGGTCTTCCCTGCAAAAGGGCCATTTATTACGATATTATATTTGTCACGCAATTGAAGGTATCAGCACAAAAATAGATACATTCTTGTGGCATCAGTAAATACCCTACTCTTTGGTCTGAGACTATTTTGGTCAGGATTACCTATACCCCGAGAGAAAAGTTGGGGTCAATTTATATATACCATTATTTAGTAATATTGACGGAAGCTGAATAAAGCTTCAACGACAGATTCAAAAAATTCAATTATTTCAAATGCAAAGCCTACTTGACCCAATTTGTTAAACTAGTGTTATTTACGGATGGTAATTTGAATATTGAACATGTGCACGTAGTATGAATGCTATTGCGTAGTTTTTACTGATTTTCTATAAAATTTAATGTTGAATTAAAAAATATTGCTATTTTACCCTGTTAGTTCTTAATGTTAATTTATACATACCATTATTTAGCATAAAAATGCAGCTCCTATAGCCAACAACGCATTGCCACAGTATGAAGCCCGGAAGAGTTCAAACTTGAAGCAAAATTATTTGTCAAAAATTTATTTTATCAATGCAATTTATTTAATCATGTTGGAGGACACACTCAGCAAGATATTTGATAAAAGTCTACAGTCGCACTGTTATAATGTCATAAAAAATTAGGATTATTTTATAAAAGCTGAAATTGTGACTACTCACACTTACCAAACAAAGAGTTAGAAGACTTTTCAAACAAAACGTTAGAACGCATTATCAAAAAGCATCCGGGCGGGTGCGATACAGTAGCAATTTGTCAACGCGTGCGGTTCCCTGGTACAGGTAAGAGTTTATAACTAAAATTTCATCTTCAGCGAACATGTTTACTTAACCTTTAAGAGGATAGGTTATTATATTCAAAGTCGACACGAGATTTCGCGAGACCCGACCAAAATTTCTAGACGAGACGAAACGAGATTAGCCTCAGTCGAAACGAGACGAGATCTTCATCTCAATCTCGTTTCGAAGCCTCAATCTTGTTTCGTCTCGAGTCATCACTAATTTAAAGCCGTATTGCCCGCACTCTAACTTTTGTTTACATGCAGTTTATCTTGATTTTAAATAGACTCAAGTACTGCCTGTATTCGGATGATAGGTACATAGATCGTAATGACTAATATGGAAGAGTTTCTTTCACCTTTAATATCCTCCTCGGTTTGTAGCCGTCGAACGCTGTAATACCGAGTAAAATCCACTAACATAAGATTGAATACGTTAGGTTGACATAGTCATGTGACATGACATAATCTCCATGGCTTAATGATAAAAGCGTTCACCTAGAAAGTCGGAGGTCCTGGGTTTGAATCGCAAAGAAGATAAGTCAACTTTTTCAATTTAAATAAATTTGTCTGTAATGCCGATTAAATTATTTTGGCTAAATTGTAATAACAAAATATAGACTTAATATTATTCAGATATCTGCTACGAATTCTTGCTGAAGTTTGTATACAACGTGTTCGAAATTCGTTATACAGTATTGGGCTATCGGAAACCGTAAAACATACAAGAAAGTTTAAACGGGGAATGTTTTAGACAACTATGTTTGTAAATGAATGCTTTTTTGCTCACGATTCTATCTTTTTAACTGCATTTTCGAAAACCCCTCATAATTTTTTTTATTTTTCAAAATATTTCTGATCTGTAAAAACATTATTACGGCAACTTAGTTTTTTTAGTCAGATTTTGTTTGCAACGTTTTGGTTTTTTCGAACCACCATCAACTTTGCATTTTCTTATGGCCAGTATATTCGATTATATCAGTTTCTAAAACAGTATTTTTTTCAGCGATGTATCACACTTTATAACTAAGTTATTATTAAGATGTAAAAAGTGCGCATTAAAAATGAATAAACATTTTTTAGAATTATCCAAACATGAAATTAAAAACTAATAGGGTTTAATAGCAATATTTTTTAATTCAATATTAAAGGGTATTCTTTTAGCTTTCCATCGATGCATCACACTTGACAATTAAGTTATTATTAAGATGGAAAAAGTGCGTAATTGAAAATTAATAAGTTTTTTTTTAAATTATCCAAATTAGAAATAAAAAATTAATTGGGTTAAACAGCAAATACAAGAATATTTCAAATAAAAATTCGATTACATCTACAAGAAGAAGCGAAACGAAACTTGAGATCTGAAGTCAACCGTCTATGACGTCTTAAAAGTAACTAAATACAAACTCTACAAGAAGAACTACCTACCTATTCAATGACATTAATTACATAATATTATGATTAAAAATGTGGACCATTTTGTTCAATGCACCGGATACATTTCTTCTCATTTGATTTGATTACCCGCTGAATGGTATTTCGATTGATATTTTCTAAAATAATTCGAGTTCGCTGCTCAAGAATTCGCCTATTTTCAAGGGGGCCAAATTCCTATATCTCATTTTTCGCGTATCCCCATAAATAAGTATCTAATGGCGTGATATACGGGGATCTAGCAGGCCAACGTACATTACCACTATTGGATATTACTTTTTCACCAAATGTTTCCCTTAAGTAGGTTTGTACATCTCTGGTGTTATGTGCGAGGCAACCATCTTGTTGAAACCATAAGTTGTTAAACTGATCATTTGGGAAAACTTCTCGAATGGCAGGAACTATTTGGTTCTGCAACATGGCAAGCTATCTTAGACCTATCAGAGTCAATGACCCCCCAAAAATATTTCAGAAAATAAATTATTCGTTTCACCGTCCCTTCTAATAGATGTAATAAAACACGAACACTACGCGGGGCGTCAGCGGTTCGAATGGTCTTTTTGCGTTCCTTAGGCATAATAAAATACGCTATACTAAGCTAGGCTGGGCACTCCGAAATGCCCTGATTACCTTGAAGCTTGACGAAAGTACCCGAAGATTTCACAGCTACCGAGGAGCAGCCGAACGTAATAGCAAATGGGATATGAAATCGCGATTTGCGTCATCAGCCGGTCTCTTCTCATAATTAGATCGATCGGTCGCGGCATCACGTCGGCATGCGGAAGTTCAATTGTTCAGAGGTCGCGCGGTCGATATTCTAACACGATATTATTTCGGACGTTTTTAATCGATGAAAATTGATTTATATACTGTTTGTTGTAATACATATTTTTTTATTTTTATGATCCATGTGTAAGTTGGAAATATACAGGAAATAAAATATTGGTAGTGACTAGTGCAAAAAAATAAACAACTAAAAAGGGGTTATGATCTTCATTTTGCAAAAATAACCAATTTCAAGGTGGTGTATGTTTGAATTGTGAATAAAATGTCGATAATGTAAAAAATTAAACAAATAAAGAGTGCTAACGAACTTAATTTTGAAGAAATAACCGAATTCAAGGTAAGTGGTTGCAATTTGCCAGAACAGAGGTTTATTGAAATTTTCGCAAAAGTCTGTACGATTTAGCTAATTGGATATGTGGTCGTGAAGTCTCTAACTCATTTTACTGTTATGTTTGTTAAAACACTTAAAGGAAAAAATAAAAAACATACGTTTTCTGCAGATCACATGAAATATTCGGTGAACTATGCTACGGTCGGAAGTGTTGATCTTCGCACTCAGCTAGACACAGCTTGTAGAAAATCTCTTAGAGATTTTAATGAAAATGTATCTAAAAATCGTTATAGGTTTAAACAAAATTATAGATTGTGTAAAATTTTGCGAGCTGGCACTACGTGACTATGATGAAACGGCTTTGTCTGAAAATCCAGGGGTTTTTCAAGGGTTTATAAATTTTGTTGAGGAGTGGGCCAAGATAGACTATCCGCTTTAGCAATGTTAAGTATCGAGAAATCGTTTATAAACGGAATGTGCGTGCAATTTTAACGAACGTGTCATACAGCATTTTTCTAATTCAAAATAACGAGGAGGAGACCTGAACTTCAAGAGAATTTAAAGCTCAATTTAAAGATAAGGTATTTATTTTTAGTTTAAGTATGCCTATTTTTAAATTTGTTATTGACCTCCCAATATAATTCACCACGAGCCGCCAAAAATACTGAATTATTATAAACAATTTAAATGGGTTAATACCAATGTCATTTATTGAAATTATTTCGGGTAGAGTTTCTAGATTAAACATAGCAATTAACACGCACCACTAATTAAAACCAAATTGCAGCCTGCGTGGTTCGCGTAGTCGCGAATTTTCAATGGTCCAACAATGTGATTCTTTTTATTAAAAACTCCACAGTTGATAAAATGAGTCCTATCTGACCAAAGGACTTTATTAAGAAAAGCGGGATCTTCTCGACATCTATCGATATACCAATTGCAAAAAACAATTCTTCTTTCGAAATCACCTGGTTGTACCATTGTACCATTGTTGGCTTGTAAGGATGGTATTTCGTTAGCTTTAAGACATCATGAATGGTTGACTTTGGAATGTGAAGTTCAGTTTCGCTTCTTCTTGTAGATGAAGTCGGATTTTCATTAAAATATTCTCGGATTTGCCTATTGCGTTTCTCGTTATGTTTTCCATATTTCTTCGTGCGAGTTTTATTAAAGCTGCCAATCAAGTTTCGCACCAGCCTTTGAAAATAAGAAAATATATATCCATAGCCCTATTGGCATTTCTTTGGTTTTTAATGTAACACACTAACATATTGAACATTTCTTAATTAGAAAAGTTTAACGCAATTGTAAAGCTTATTAAAATATTGACAGAAGCTGAATTAAACTTCAACAGCAGATGACAGATTATAAAAACTCAAATATTTCAAACGTAAAGCCTACTTGACCCAATGTATTAAATTAGTCTTGTTATCGGATGGTAATTTGAATATTGAACATGTGTTGAATGATACTGAGTAGTTCTTATTGATTTTCTATAAAATTTAATGTTGAATTATAAAATATTGCTATTTAACCCTGTTAGTTTATAACGTAAACTCCGGTGTTATAAAAGCCACGTTATAAAGAGTTCTTACGTAAGTGCAATAATAAAAGCCTGCACTTACGACCCGTTGGCTAGCTTATACGGTAGTTCGGCTTTTGGGGAGTTCAAAATTTTCAATCCTTTTCTTTGGTGTATGAAGGAGGCAAGTGAAAATTATAAATATGGAAGAAGGGCGCCAACACACGTAAAACAGAACTTTCTGCATCGCCTTCATACACCCCTTACCCGTGTGGTCGTAAAGGTACTGAAAGAACCAGTAAAACACTATTTAATATTATGATATGCTTTATTTAAAAAAAATACTTGTTAACGAGAGAATGTAGTTTAAATTGTTTTTAAATAGAAATATGTGTGGTAATTTGAAAAAGATAAATTGATCAATAAAAGGTACTACTGTAATATAAAGCTTTTTTAAAAATCTCACCAACTGGCAGGAAAACTGGAGTTACTGGGGCCTGGTTGTTGGGCTAGAGGTAAAATTCCAACACCTCTTCGGTAAAGAGGGGGCTCTTTCTTAATGTAGAATTACTGCTTCAACTTCAAAGGTAACCCCAACCTTTAGGGTTATTTGCTTCAACCAATTGTTTCTCGTGAAAAGTACCTCACAATCATGTGGGTGCAAAAATGTTCAAAATGCTTTAAAGGCTATAAAAAGCAAACGTGCAATAAGATGCAAGGTTTTAATAGCAATGTGCTATGTGCTAATAAGTTCAATGTGCACTAAAATGGGCTATTTGCTATGTGGTTCAATGTGCACTAAAATGTGCTATTTGCTATGTGGTTCAATGTGCACTAAAATGTGCTATTTGCTATGTGGCCGTTGAGCTGTAAAAAAGAGAAAAAATCCATTGTAGCCTATTGTATAAATTAAAATTAAATGAAAGAACCTTGCTAAATAAATTAAAATAATAATTACCTGGCTGTTATTTGACCACTGTTTAACACAAAATTTAAAATAACTATAAAACAGGACCAGCCTTTTTAAAAGTAGTTTTACGGCCACAGTCAAAACGAAATAGAACGAACTCGTTCCAAGACGATTTTCAGCTAAGGTTTGGTAAGAAAAAAAAATGTTTAAAAAAAGGTAGGAATTTGGCCAAAAAACTAAACTGTTGAAAGTGCTCCATGCAAAACTTGATTTTAATGTCCCTATATTTTGTCTCTTTCCCCCTTATTTATTTGACCAAAATAAAAGATTTTTGAAAAGATAGGCAACTCAGAATACATTATTTATTACAATAAATCTTAACATACATTAAATTTAAATATTAATTTTTGAATAATTTATGCTGTTATTTTTTAATATTTTCCTCTAATCTTTACGTAAGCCTCGCCCTAAATAATTAAATCTTTAAAATGTTAGGTTTTTATAAAAATGAAAGTAAAGTGGTCGGACGGAATCGTATGGCTTTTAGTCATTCATGGAAAAGGCCAAAGCAAGAATTTTAGCGTCGCCGCACACAGTAAAACGTCAAACTTTGTTGTCACTTAACCCAATTTATAAAACGAAAATAAACAAGGCTTTTTAAACCAACCATTTAGAGAACTACTTAAATAAATAACACAAACCCTTGCTTAATGAACCCCTGACATGTGTTTACCGGACATTTAACAATATAGGTGACATCTTAAACTACATTTTATCAAAAGGACAAATCATTTAATGAACTGAACGAGATTTTAAAAGGCGACAAACGAAATTGGAGGTATATACCAAATGTTTCTAATTTATTTAGCGTTACCAGGCTACAATGGAAATATTGGAAATATCTTGTTTAGTTTGTATCACAACAGCTCATACCCAACTAGGTTTTTTATAACGGATTTGTTTCTGATCAAAATTATGTGAAGGTAAGATAATAGAAAACTATAGGTGAATGAACATCTAATAATGAAATTCTTATAAAAACATGGCCCTTTTATATGTGGGCATTAAAGAAAGCTTCAACAACCAGACCCTCAGCATCTGTAAATATAAAACACAAAATGTATATAATATACCAAGCTGTCAGTTATACAATATTAAGTACTTATAATAATGAAAATAGTCAAAGAATCTAAATAACTTCCAAAAACTTAGTTCCTGACATCTTGGTGAATGACAAAATATAATTAGCAAAATCATAATTAGTTACTGTAAAAGTGTAACGTTACAAGTTTTTAATTTCTTATTTGGATAATTCAAAAAAATATTTATTAATTTTCATTGTGCACTTTTTACGTCTTAATAACAACTTAGTTATAAAGTGTGTAGTAATCGCTGAAAAGCTAAAAAAATACTCGAAAAATCAAATATACTGGCCATAAGAAAATGCAAAGTTGATGATGGTTCCAAAAAAACGAAACATTGCAAATAAAATCTGATTAAACAGGCGTATTCTACGTAAAAAGTTACCTCAATATAGTATTTACGGATTAGAAATATTTTGAAAAATAAAGAAATTATTAGGGGTTTTCGAAAATGCAGTTTTTTGATTATTTCAAAATATCTCAAACACCATTCATTTAGAAACATAATTGTCTAAAACATGCCCCGCTTAAACTTTCTTGTATCTCTTACGGTTTCCGATATCTCAATACTGTCATAACGAATTTTGGACACATGATGATACATACATACATAGATCTTAATGAATAATAGTCATGGATAAGTACCTTTCTCCTTCAAAACCTTCTTTGGTTTGTAACTTAAAATTGAATGAGTTAGGTTGTTGTAGTTATTTTTTTGAGCTCATGATCTTTGTGGCTTAGTGGTCAAAACCTTTATCTAAAAAGTGAGAAGCCCCGAGTTCTGATCCCAGCGAAGACAAGTTAACTTTTTCAATATTATTAAAATTGTGTAAATAATTTTAGAATTTTCTAATAAGGAATAACAAGTAATCAATAAACATCAATTTAAATATTAAATAAAGTTATTTCCTGAACGAGTAAAGTTATAGCCACTGGAAAGACCCATTCAAATGCCGACCATACCGGCCTAACCCATTTCACCAAAAGGCCTACATTAATTTGAGCTGCTTTCAAAGTGTTCCGAAATCTTACCATCGTAAATTCACTCTAGGTAATGCCATTTTACTTTAGTCTTATTAACTAATATCGTCAAAGTAATTATCGGCAAGATCGACGTAAATTTACCGAAGTGATTAAACTGAAAACCAACAACCAACCACATAATGATTCCCAACCTCAGGCGTCAACAGCTATTATCCTTATTATCCTGCGGTTTTGATCTAATTTGTCTTATCCTACGTATTATCCTTCAAGGCGTTGTTCTAGGATCAATTAATTATAACCGGCGTATGCCTTGAAAATATTATGACGTAGCGTGACGGTGGAATGATGGGAAAATATTAATCAACTGCAGATGCGAAGGTGACACCCCGTAGCCACTGATTGTAATAAGGAATACATGTGGGTGCTCTTTGTATAATTAATCACATAAAATAGATAAATTTGATAGAACACAAGGCCTTGCTCTCTGTAGCGAGCTTCATCAGGGCAACATTACTTAAATAGAGCAACAAAATTGACACCTTACGAAACAAACAAAATACCCGTCGAATATTAAGAAGTAATATTTATTCGATTATTTAAGTTAAATGCTAGCAAATTAATGACGTAAGATATCCGCCTTTATGTTTTAAAACATTAGTGATAGAAATGTTATGGATAGTATATAGTCAAAAGCAGTGTTATCGTGCGGGTCATACGATTTATTAACGACAAACTTTTTAAGTTTGTTTTTCTTTTATTACGTCTAATCATATCCTCCGCATAAAATCTGGAAGACGAATTAGATAGACCTATGATATTTTCATATGAAAAACGAGGATAAACATATACATACCAGCAGTCGCAAAAATCTTTGAGCGATGTCACTTCAAAGTCAGATTGACAAGTCAGTGACAAAATGAGCAATAGAAAAAAAAATTCAGGTTTTTTGCATCCACAAGCATAAAAAATGGTATTAAATCTAATAAAATATTACGAAAATGAAAATTCACCGGCCAATATCCAGGAGACAGTAGCAAAAGCTCTCTTCAAGTTTTAAAAGAAGCTTTAAAAAATCAAGGCATATTGGAAATTGGACTAAAATCGTTGTCAAAATTCATAAAAATGTTGGGTTTTCGATATAAAAAGGACTGTAATGGAAGATTTTTATGCGAGTTGCCACATATAGCAAGTCAGCATATCCAGTTTTTAAAGAAATACCCGGAAAATGTTAATTCAAAATTTAGAAAAGTGGTACCTTTAGACGAGACTTGGATATTTTCTAATGGAAGTGGTTCAAAATCTTGGCAGCGCGAGTCTATAAAAAGTGTCAAGAGAAAAAAGGGATGTGGGACGGGAAAACGGTTCATCATTTTGCATGTAGGTTTTTCAACAAGATTTCTACCAGGTGCAAGTTTACTGTTTTCTTCAATAACCAAAAGTATGGACTACCATGATAATATGAACTGTGAACTGTTTGAAAAGTGGTTAAAAGAACAACTGATTCCAAATTTAGATGCTTCATCTTTAATCATTCTGGACAATGCATCTTATCATTCAAGAATCTTAAATAAACAACCTATTTCATCCTGGAAGGAAGGTGATATTTATGACTAGCTAATAAGACAAAATCAAAATCCTTTACCCAACATGCTGAAAGTAGAACTTCTTTTAATGGCAAAATCTATTAAAAAACCAACAATATATGCCGTAGATGAAATATTACGTGAAAATGGACATGACGTTTTACGACTGCCGCCATACTATTGCCAGTTTAACGCAATAGAATTAATAAGGGCTGGGGCAAAATCATATTACTAAAAACACGTGAACGATGGTCTTACATCAGATGAAGTGCAAGTTGTTTGGCAAGATTCATTAAATTGTATAACGCCGGAGTACTGGAAGAAATCTGTGGAACATACGGAGAAATTAATATGGGATTGAGATGAGAGCGAGTTTTAGATGTCGAAATAGCACCAATGATTATTACGCCATATGAGGACGACTCAGAAGATGAGGACTTGTTAAGTGATGATGATATTTTTTAGTCTATAATATTAAACAGTTTCTGAAGAATAATTATGAATATCCACTTTAGCATTGTAACTTAAGTCTCTTGTCTTTGGATTTTTTCGTGTACATTTTTAAATCTTCTTCGGAAGTAAATTATGTTTTTTTTTATGCACAAGTTTACACACAAGTTTAGTACATTCCTTATACCGATCCTCAGAGCTTTTGCCACTGGCTCCTGGATATTAGCCAGTGAATTTTAATTAAAAAATTTTTTTATTAGATTTGACACCATTTTTTTGCTTACTTTTTTAGTACATTTGTAATTTTGTAGGCAATAAATAAATAATTATAGATTAGAATACTTGTTCCAATTTTAAAGCATGTTTAAAATAAGGTTTTTTTTTTAGTTATAAGACAAAATTTGATATATAAAAATCGGTAAAATCGCTATATATATATATATATATATATATATATATATATATATATATATATATAGAGCCTGTATTTTTCGCATGCATGGCCCTTAATTTTAGACTGAAACACAAGTGAAATAACAACTAATTATCTTGTGTTTTTAACAAAAGTGTATAATATTTTTGCAAAATAAATTTTTTTTTGTTATCACAATACAAAAAAAACAAGTTTTCTTTGCACAGGGGTGGCCCGCATTAATAGATGACACTGTATAAGTGGTTAGATATTTAGATCAAGCGGGGCTCATAATTTTTGGTGATTGATACAAAAATCTCACTTTCATTATGTGGCTGTATAAACAGAACATATCCTGATTGTTCCACTGATTCAAACCGCCTTCCGACTTTATTAAGGCGCTTGCCATTTTGTGTATTTTTGTTTTTGCCAACCAAAAAATTTTAACCAAATACATATTTAGCGAATTTTCTTATTTAGTCCCTCCGCATTTAATATATAAAATAATATTAAGTGGCTATCTTAATAATATTGCGTAATATAATAAAAAAACTATTTTCTTTCTCCCTGTATATTTGTAAATAGCCCATCGAAAATTGATAGCTCGATAAAAGAATCACACAACATTTTGGTATTCACTGTGTTTTCTGATTTGATTCATAATATTGGTGACCTTTGGACCCACACGATAAGACCGCATTCGACTATAGTAGACATTTTTCGGATATGCAGGGACGTCCTTTTTTGCATCTTTATGACTGTGAATTTACTAAAAAAAGTCACGTCTTTTCTTATTTCAACTAAAACTTGTCACGTTGACAAATCCTTAAGTGTGACATTTCGTTAAAATAGTTCTTCTATGCGTCATAACAAAGTCAATATTGGAAATGCCAAAAAAAAAATAGAAATAGACGACTAAGTGAGCTTATTATTCTTAATATATTAGCTTTTTTTGACCTAGAAAAACAACTAGTAGCTACAGGAATTACCTTGGACCTTCAGAGTGTGATGGAAAGAACAGCTCTGCACCGAAAGTAAGTTTAAAGTCGATATTTAATTTAAGAAAAATTAGACTAAAATCGGACAAAAGATTCAACGAATTATCTTCAACAAGAAATAAAGTTCATATCAAGATAACCGACCACCTAAAAAGTAAGATCCGGGATACCATTTATCGCATGTATGCTCAAAAAGAATATTTGATCATCTCCATCAGAAACTAAATTATGATATGTCCAATAATTTCAACTATTCTATTAGTTTTCTGCGAATATGGGTAAGAAAAATTAGCTTTCGGTGGAAGAGACGTAATAACCGCAAGTATCTCGTGGATTTACTAGAAGTTTTTAATAAAATAATAAGGCAATCCAGTTGGATCCCGCAGACCATTACATCAGACATACTGGATCATAATAATCTTGATAAAAACTTAATAGTCCTAGTGGAACCTTGCCTTACATCCACTTATTTCATTTTTCAAGGCACTTTTTATAAATGAACTTCAGGGGCAGCTATGGGATTGCTCTAACAGCCACTCCACTAAAACCAAAACACTGGTTCAGATATGTAAATGATACTTTTGTGGTTTGTCCTCATGGACAGGATAATCTCCTCATATTTCTGGACCAACCTAATCAACAACATCATAATATCAAGTTTACGATGGAAACTGAATCTAATGGAACGATTCCCTTTCTAGATGTATGTGTTCAAAAAAAGGAAAATGGTATATTAGTATATTCTGTGTATAGAAAATCGACGCATATAAGTAGATACATAAATGCAAATTTCCATTACCATCCAGCACAAAAGAAATCGGTTATTAACTCATTAGAATTGAGAGCTATTTCGATTTCCGATCAAGATTCTCTAACATCGGAGACATCGAAATTGACCGAAGCTCTCAGAGGGAGTGACTATTGCACCGAAGATATTGCGCATTTAATTAAAAGATATAGTATTCCAACTCCGCCAAAAATGTATGATAAAGGGCCAGCGTTAGGTAGTGTTGTTCTTCCCTACATACATGGCACTACAGACAAAATAGGTCGATTACTTCGGCGGTCTAACATACGTACAATCTTCAATACACATAAGAAGATTAGAGAATGCTTGCGATCTCCGAAAGATAATGTACCTTTCCAAACAGAAGGAATATATAAAATTCTTTGCTCCTTAGAGAAGTGTATATGGGAGAAACAGGACGCTAAATATCAACTAGACTTAAGAAACATGAACGATGTATTAAAAAGAAACAAATTGTTTAATCTGTTGTAGCTCAACACCACCATAACACTGGCCATGTTATAAATGTAAAGGAAACCAATGTTCTAGCATCGGTTCCAGACCTTTTGAAAAATTTGAACATACAAACAATTTCAACAGAGATACGTGTTATGGTCTACATAAACCGATTTTAACACCTGAATCACTTCGAGCTCATTCAGTGTTCAGATCTCGTGAAGTAAAGATCTCTGAAGATGCCTCGTGCAATCGAAGGCGAAACGTCGGATAGTAGTTCCATTTTGACACGGTCCCAAGAACTACGATTTCTTAATTAATCACGTATATTCGTAACTGAATAATTAATATATTTCTGAGTATATTTCTTTATTGTACTTAGTAGTGCGTAAGTTCTGCCATAATACTTTAATGTTTTGCTGATTTATATGTCATCTGTCTATTGCTTTAGGTTGGGAATGAGTTTTTGGTTCCCCTGAAAATAGAGATTTGTATTTGAAAATAACTACAGCTCATGGACAAAACCTAATTTATGTATTGAATATAAAATATATAAAGACATATTAAATAAAAACCACTTTTTAGATAATAGCCTAATAAGTGATATACGTAATACAAATATAGCTGTATAAAAAAAACACAAATATACCCCTGGGCAAATCCCCTAAACCTCGAGCAGCGTAGTCTATCCGTTTTGCGCTAAGGACATTGACGCAGCTAAACACTAAGGCGTTTAAGACGCAATTAAGTTTTGAAGTGGGGCTCTGTGACGCACGGGATGCTTGACTCTAAGGGTGATGCTTAGAGAACCGACTGAAATTAAAGAAAGCTGATACGTTTCAGGGAGACGTTTGAGATCGGACGTGTTTCTAATAGCTTCATTATGGTAGAAGTGGATTAACACAAAAAAAAAGGTACAAAATGTTGTTTAATTTCGATTCCTGATATGGGCTTTATAAAAAATTACCCCCAGTAGCAATTTCCGATATTCTAGGTATAAAAAAACTTTATGTTTACCGTGCAAAGTTTTATATAGTTATATCGCTCAAAAAATGTGTGTTTTATTAATGAATTTAATATTGTTAGAGTTTATTCAAATTATTTTTTAAATCATATCGATGTCCAACCTGTTTTTACCAGCAATGAGAGGATTTATCATAAAGGACAACTTGAACCTTGTCTTTTACCCTTGATGAGAAAATTTTAATTATTAACAATATTATTCTTGCCTTAAACAATCAGACAAAGCTTAAAAAAATCAGCGTTGCACCGGGAAAATGTACTGAATGTCAATGCGTCAGACACATCCGCAGTTACGAGAGATGGCATTTCACAGCCATTATCTAAAACTACAAATTCCAGTCAACATATTCCAATTTGCTTGTCCCCGCGTAAAAGTATTGTAGTCGTGGGAAAATGATCCTCCAAGTTTTTTTCAGATCTCTATGTTCAGGGTCCCTAGATGACGAAAAACATGTTCTCTAAATTCTGTAGGTCTGTCTGTCGATTTGTCGCTCTGTATGTTTGCGGCATATCTAAAAAACCAATTACCCGATAGACTTTAAATTTAATTAAAAATTAAGGATCATTTGGGGATAATATATAATGGTAATATTTTGGTAAAAATCCAATGTGGCCAAACAAAATGGCGGCCTAGTAAAATGTTAAAAAAATTGTTTTACAAAAAACTACCTTTTCCATTTATCTCAGATTTTGCACAAAAATCAAGTATTATGTAGGAAGCAACAGATACAATTTTCGTACGAATCTAAGATGGCGGAACAAAATGGCGATTTATAAAGTTATTAAAATATCGACCTGAACACTAGATAGTGGATTGGTTTCAAATTGTGTATCATAACTAACTATATAGAGATGAACTAGCAAATTTTCGGTACTAATTTAAGATGGCGAAATAAAACTACCCTCTCAGGCTTTACATATCTTCACGTTTTAGCGTCCCTAGTTTCCAAACAATCTGTTTTACCAATTTCGTCTGCTGCCTGTCTGTTAGTCCATGGCCTGCTTAAAAACTACTTAACATATTGACTTCAAATTTTAGTGAAAAATTTAGGGTCATATGGGGATGACCTGGTAATATTTTAGTAAAAATCCAACGTGGTGTAACAAGATGGTGGCCTATTGCAAAAAATTATTACTAGAAAGGCTACTTATCCAATTTTGCTCACAAAATTCGAGTGCTCCATAGGAATGAACTGGTAATAATTTAGTATGAATACAAGACAGCAAAACAAAATGGCACCTAATTAAAATATTTAAAAACCAACCCGAAAAAGCTGCTTATTAGACTATTTTCAAACTTTGCGCTAGCATTAAGTGTTATATAAAGAAAAATTGGTAAAGTTATGGTACGAATTAGGGATTGCGAAACAAAATGGCGGTCAAATAACATTTTTAAATAATCAACGAAGAAGAAATCTTAATCAAATGACTTTAAATTTTGCAGAAATATTAAATATTTTTTGTTTCGAGCCCATCGTGGTTATTATTGTTTTTAGTGTATGCTTATCTTTTATTTTAAAGAAAATCTTGATTAAGCTATTGGAGTTGGAATGGGAAATATTTAATTTTTTAGTGTTATATTTTAAAATAAAAAAAAAGCTGCGAAAGAAATTATATTTTTATTTATTTAAATTACAAATTTAAAAATAGGATCCCAAGTTACTATGGTAAATCGAGTACTTTAGTAGCAAAGTGATAAGCTTGAAACTGGAGTTACTAGGATTTATGGTTGCATGTGAGTCTGGTGTGGAATGATACAGTGATTAAAATTCTTGTAAAATTCCAAGGACGGAAAAAAAATATCAAAATGTGTTTTATTTATCACCTAGAAGCACGTCTTCTCTAACAGTTAGTTAGCTTTTTTGTGAACAGACCTGCTTATTTTATAGCTTCATATTATTTAATATTAACTAGTATTAATTAAAATGATTAAATACATCGTAATACTATCCAATTCATATAGCAGATATTATGCCTAGTCATAATTTATTCAAGGTCTCTCTCTATATAACATATTTCTATATGGTAACAATTCCGCAATAATTTGTAATATGGAGCAATTGTTCCCTATCAGAGACATGTCTAATGATTTATATGAAGCAATAATATATAAAGCCTAAAAGCCATTCATTTTGTGTCAACAAAATGGGCTCTAGAATGAAATGAAAGATACGTTCCTCTAAATCTACAATCGCACTATCAATCTAAAGTATAAATGATTAAAAAATCAGAAACCATGCATAAAACTCCCCGAAGGTATACCTGCGAAATACATGTTTGCATATGTATAGAATTTAAAGCCTTTTACTAATACTCAAGACAAATACTATAAACGAGTACTAGACACACCAATGGGAAGCAACAGTGTCACCAATTGCAGCTCGGTACGTCATAGATGACCTTCTAGGTATGCCAAAACTATCTTTTCATGTACCTTTAATGAAAGAATTTGTTGATGATCTTGTTTTCTCTGTCCCTAGGGGCAAGAAGAATATTTTATTTTATAATTTTATTTTACTGGCTTATATAGGCATAAAGGCAACACAATTTAAAATTGTATTGCTTGCAATTATTAGGCCAATAAGCACTTTTTTTAAAGGCGTATATAAGAAAACTGACTTCGCCAATTATTTAAGTGCACTATAATAATGCTGTTATTCAAAAATCACCCAAAAAAATAAATGGGGAAAATATATGTCAAAAGTTTAAAAATTTGATTTTTCCTACAAGTGTTCAAAGATATATGCAACAAATAAGAAGCTTTTTTATTACTCATTTCTCGAAAAATTTTCTTGTTGATAAAAATTGGTGCTTGAGGCAAAGAGAGGTTTGATAGTATTAAACTCTAGGTAAGATATACAGGGTGTTCAAAAAATAAAATAGGATTTCAAAAACTGAAAATTTCAAAATTTTGGTTTTAAAGGCCACAAAAAATTGTAAATAAGAGTTAAGTAAAGTTTTTTCGTATTGGTAATAGTTAAGGAGATATTTAAAACAGAAATATAGAAAAAAATATTTTTTTTCGGCCTTCAAAACTTTACTTTTCTGTATTTTTGGACACGCTGTATGTCCGATGTTTTATACTTCCAAAACTTTGTTTTCTTTAAGCACTTTAAACTTTTATCAAGAATTAATATTTCTGAGAAATTAATAATAAAAAAGTTTCCCATTTGTTGCATACTTTTTTGGACACAGTATATTAAAATATGTTGGCCCAGTAAAAAAATACTTCTCTACAAGTTGTCGACATTTCGAAATCTTTTGATGTGTCCGGTGGAAAAGCGTTAATCAGTCTTCGAGAAAAGCCCTTAGAAATTAGCTTTTTTACAAATGTCAATAACTTTGACGATTAAAATTTGCAACTCTGTAGAAATGAAGCCGACAGTATGCAAAATATAGACCCCGTGACTTCATTTGTTTTATGCAAAAATAAATAGAGTGCTCTACAAGAGTTCATATATCAGAAATTACCTCAAAACATATACTTATTAATTTGTTTATAATTTTAACGTTTAATAACTTTTAAATATAACTATATATAACAGATTTATATATCTAGCATAATTAGTCGTTGTGCGCTCCTGATTATTAGCTCAAAAAACTGTTTTGTGCGTTAAAATTAGCGACTATAAGTCGTTTATTATTTACATTTATTATTTCATATTATAATTTGGTAAACAAAATTCGTCATGAAATAACCTGTAAAAGCATTAAACATTTTTACTGTTCCTTAAAGCATTCGAGGAGATATTTGCAACTTAAAGTTATCCTGTTAAAGTGTATATCCTGATGTTAGCCGACGCATCATCTGGCACAGACTACCTACAAAGTGATAATTTTATTGAACAATGAAAAAATAAGACTCATTTTTTCTAAACTCATACAATTTTAAGAATTAAATCTATGTCTAATAGTAAAGCGATAGAGCATTTTATTTGCCCAATCGTTGTTGTACTAGGTGGCCCCAATACGCGCGTAGGTTTTAAGCACGCTTCATTCTAGAAGTTTCTTAAAATTCACTCTTAACACAGATCGGTCTGAATTTTACACCGTTTTTCGCTGTCATTTAGCCGACAGCTCGGAACCTCGCACTTACGAAGATGCCTTCTCTCAAGGCTGAACTGCACACAGCAAATAAAATATCAGCGACAAGGTCAAGTCACGTTCAAAGTAATATGAAAAGGTACTGACGTGTTGGAAAATACAAATATAACACAGAAAGAAACTGGGGCAAACAATAAATTACAATTATTATTTGAGCAGCGGCGCCTCGGATAATATTTAGGAATTTACTTGCTTATGGCAGTCCGTAGGATGAAGTCGTGGGAGGGGGGAGAAATTATTTTAATTTGTGTAAAGTGAAGACTTTTTTTGGTTGTTGAATTTTATTATGTTAATTGAACATGTAAAACAGATAAAGGGAGGATCTATAGATCCCGTTCAGGAAGAGGGGGCGAATTACTATTTTCAACTGATCCAGTGCTTTCGTTTATACATAAAATTGTATTCGGTGCCCCTTTCGCCTCTTCTAGATCCGCCAGTGAATTTATCAGCTTTGATTTCGATGAGCGGATCGTTATTCGTCATTCTCTCGATCGATTTTCGTTTGATTTTTGATATGCGATTTCTGAATTTATAATAAAATTTATCAGTGTTTTTGTGATTTTTACTTCCCTCGTAAAAGAGAGATACCTATTGTAATCATGAAAAAATTGCCTTCCAAAATGTTTGCACTCTTCACCTAAAGGCCGTAAAACATATTTTTTTCATTCCGTCGGTCTGTCTGTTTGTTCGAAGCATAGCTAAAATATTATTCACCCGATTGATTTGTTGACAAATGTTGGTCAAAAATTAAGAGTCAATGGAGATCACTTGGTAACATTTTGGTATAGTATAGCGTTAAAAAATTGTTACTAAAAAAATAACTGACTAAACAAAATGGCGGCCTAATAAAATATTAAAAATATCAACCTGGAAAGACTACTTATTGGATTGATTTCCAATTTTGTCCGAGAATTAAGTGTGATATAGAGTGAACAGTTAAAATTGTGGTACGAATTCAAGATGGTGGCGAAATGTGTTTGTAATCGTGAAAATATCACCCTCCCAGGTTTTACATATATTTATGTTTTAGCGTCCCTAGATTCCAAAAATTAGGTTTGCTTTATTCTGTCGGGCTATTGGTCGGTATATCTGTCATTTCGCAGCATAGCTAAAAGCTATTTACCCGGTTGATTTCAGGTAGTCAAAAACTAAGGATAATATGAAGATGACCTAATAACATTCTGGTAAAATTCCAATATGGCCAAACAAAATGACGCTTTGGTGAAATAATTTAGCTCAAATTGTTACAAAATCAAGTGTGTGAACTGTTAACATTTTGGTCCGAATCCAAGATAGAATTCAAACTTTATGCAAGCATTAAATGTGATTTAGACATAAACTGATGAAATTGTTGTACAAATTCAAGATGGAGGAACAAAATGGGGGCCAAATAAAATATTTAATAAACATATTAATTTTTAACTGGCTTCAAATTTTTGCACAAAAATTAAATTTAATATAGGAATAAACTGATCGAATTCAAGAAGATGGGACAAAATTGCGGTCATAAAAAATTAGTGTAAAAAGTACTTATTCAATTTATTTGAGATTTTGCTCAAAAATCAAGGGTGGCACAGGTAGAAACTGTTTGGTACCCATCAAATAGGGAGGAACAATAGAAATATTTGTAAATACAGTATGTGTAAATAAATAACGAATCTAGTGTGGAACTAAATTGGGTCACACATTATTATTTCTAATAAAAGGAAAGATTTATAACGAGCAAAGTTACGGGTAAAGGAAATTTACCGATTTTTATAATCATGCCATGCCACGTAAATATTCTAACTGAAAGTTACGCCTGGAAGTAGACGAAAAAGTTTAAAACGAAAAATGATTAAACTAAAGCAAGTACGTAATTAGTATTATATTATAGTAGAATATTAGATAATGTACATCAAGGTTACCGGTTTTAGATGATTTTACGGCGTAATTCCCTTATTAGTGACGAGAGAGAATTGCGGTTGTTATTACCTTTCTTTTGTTAATTTTAAATTCAGAACATTTTTGTACCTAAAATACTAAATAAACATTGCAGTTTATTCCGATATTGAGTCAATCGCTTCTAATGTTATTTTATTTAAATCTTTAATTGAAAGTTCACCGGTGTTACGCTCTCGAATATATTTTATTACTCCTCCCATGCAAGTTCAATTGGGTTGAGGTCGCACATGTATGGAGGGAGCCTTAAAGGTGTATGACCAAGGTTACGTAAAAGACCGTCAATTTTATACTTTTTTTCTCCAGGCTTGTTGGCTGATGTTACTTCATATAATTGATATTTTCTCCATGTTGGATCACATACAAGATTGTTTGATTTAAGCCACGATATCATATGAGTTTTGTAAAGTATTTAGTTGGCACTTTATCTTCTACGTGAGAACGATAAGACGCATTATCTATTACTACGACTGATTTGGGAGGAATGTTAGGTAGAAGCTTCTTGAGCAACCACTTTTCAAAATTACCTCTATTTATCTGGCCATGATAGTCTCCAGTTGTTAGTCCCGAGCGATAAACTAAAGCAGCACCTGGAACAAATCCGGCTTCTGAACCAGCATGAACTATAATAAAGCGACTACTAGGGCGGATTCCCTGAACAACACCTGTAACAGTCTCACTTTGCCAGCATTTGTTCACTGTCATATCACTATCTACCCAGGTTTCCTCTAGATACACAATATTGCGTCCTTCTTGCCTATATTGCCTTACAGTTGATAGATATTTCACCCTCCAGTGAAAAATATTTGGTCACTCAATGAGCAATTTTCGTTTATTTTGGAACTTGCGCTAAACCAAACCATTGGATCGTAAAAGCCGATTTAAGGTTTTATACCCGTACGGAAAATCTATTATGTTCTTTACAGCACGAAGTAGGGGTTTGCAGGTCGGAACCTTTTTCAAGTTTATATAAAAATCCTCTATTGTTCGTCGAATTACTTGAAAATCACCATCGTCAATTTTATCTTTGTATGATAATCGGGGTCTTTTCTTACCAGGAGATTTTAAAGGTGAAGTAGAACATGAGCGATCATTATGTTCTCTTTGAATTTTTCTTACACTACTTTCCGAAACACCAGTATAATAATAAATAATAATGCAGTGCGTTCTGTTCGATTTTGAATTGGAATAATCAAACTATTATTTTCAGCTTCTCTATTTCCTCTCTCTTCAACGCAACGCATTTATATAAAAATGAAAACAAATGCTCGAAATGTATAGGCGCCACTGCAAATAGCTAGACCCTTCTAGCGGCAAGTGCATGGAGACTCTAGGCACATCCCAATTACAAGTGGACCAGTGCGAAATTTACTAAATCCTCGATTAAATTTCGTACCGCTTAGCTGGCGCACTTTGTAGGTGAAGCGGCAAACTATTACAACAAATAAAATAACATAAAATTTATTTGCGTACACAAATTTTACTTTTCCGCTTGCTTGGGACTATGAACCTTTATTTTAAGGACCGCCCGGTTTTCTTTCGTGTCCCGCACTTTAATTGTAACTTTATTACTATTAATAACATGTCAATATTTTGTATTTTAGAAATTTCTGTTTTCCCTCTTAATCTTAATGCGTTTTGTCACCCAAAATTATATAAATTATACATTTAACAGACGTATCATTCCAATTGAATATAACAATTGGTATTTTGGTAAATTAAATATAAAAACGATATCAAAATTTTGAATAATTTTTATATGGACTACTATGATTAAAATTCTCTTATGTAACTTTGAATTGAGATATAATGGGGATAAGATGTGGGTTTAGTATTAAATATTAGAACTCATTAAATTTTTCTTAAATTTTAAAAATCCAGTTTCTAGAATAGTGTTGGGCCCGGCCTATAAAAATCCGGCATCACACGGCAGCGGCCAGTTCTAATTCTAAGAGAGAACGAAGCGACAAGAGCGAAAGAGTGCCAACTAACAGTGAAGTTGCTACCTGTGCGATAAGTGATAATAGTGATTTTAGTATAGTGTGTTTTGATTCGTGTAGAGTGGATACTGTATTGCGGCGTACAGTCGCGCAAGTTTAGTTTTGTTGTGGACATTTTTATCGGAGAATGACATTAAAAATGGCTTGTACTTTGGGTAAAGTACGAAAAATTAGGGAAGAAAAGCGTATATTTCAAAACAAGTGGACTGAGTTGTACTTGTTCGCTAGTGTTAATCAAAAACCCGTCTGTTTGGTGTGTCAAGAATCCCTTTCAGCCTTGAAAGAATATATCTTAAAGAGACATTACGATACAAAACATGCCACAAAGTTGAGACATTCAAATTAAAGCACGATAAAGTAAGAGCTCTAAAAAATCAGCTTCAACGACAGCAAGATAGTTTTCGAAAGCAGAACATTGAAAACGAAGCAAGCGTGAACGTTAGCAACATTATATCCCAAAAAATAGCTTTGAAATCAAAACCTTTTACTGATAGTGAATTTATCAAGGAATGTATGGAGGCCGCCGCTAAAGTATTGTGCCAACTTTTTTCTAAAGTTAGTTTGTCCGGTGTTACTGTCGCCAAAAGAATCGAAGAGTTAGCTGCAGATATTGAAAATTCACTAAAAGAAAGTGCATCGAATTCACATATTTAACCGATACCTCTCAATTAGCTAGATTTATTCGGGGCATTGATAATAATTTTGAAAATACTGAAGAGATGGCTGCCATTTTTCCCATTAAAGGTACTACAAAAGGATTTGATATTTATAAGTGTTTAATGATAGTACTGAGACGATATTATTTAGAATTGACAAACCTTTCTGCAGTTGTAATAGAGAGTGCACCATCCATGGTAGGAAAAAATGAAGAACTGGTGGGTTTGATGAAAAAACAGCAGAAAGATCTTCCTTTGATGCACTTTCATTGTATCGTTCATCAGCAAAATCTTTGTGCAAAATCCACAAATATTGATGAGGTGATGAAAGGGGTCGTAAAAACTGTGAACTTAATTAAATCATGCGTCCTCAACCACAGAGAATTCCAAAATTTTTTACACGAAATTAATGCCGAGTATGGTGGTGACTTATTTTTCTGATGTTCATTCGCTGAGCAGAGGAAAAATGATAAAACGCGTTTCTGAACTTAAGGAGGAAATTGCCTCCTTCTTGGAAACCAAAGGGAAACCAGCTCTTCAATTTAGTGACCCTGACTGGCTTCGCGACTTTAAATTTCTCATGGACATCACGCTGCACCTCAGTGACTAAACCCCAAACCAAAAGGAAAAGAAAACTCCCATTAACAACCTACTTGACACTGTGAAGGCATTTCAGTTTGAGATGGATTTATGGAAAAATCCGTTGTTGAAAGAGTTTACGCACTTTCCTAAACTGAAGAGTTGCGAATGTACAAATGCGGATAAATATGTCGCAGCACAACATTTACTCAAAAAAGAGTTCCAAAGTTCCAATCAAATCAAAGTTTTCTCACTTCGGAGATAATGAAAATTACATAAATCTCTTTGCCCGACCATTCAGTGTATCCAGTGAAGACAGGCCAGAAAATTGTCAGATGAAGCTTATCGATTTGCGTAATTCGGAACTGAAGGACAAGTTCGACATGGATCTTCGTGATTTTTATTCAAAATATGTCGATTAAAACTCGTTTTCTGAAATCCGAGAACATGACCAGAAAATGATGTCTCTGTTTGGGAGCACATATGTGTACAAGCAGCTGCTTTCTCATATGGAGAATTTGACGTCTAAAACAAGGTCAAAAGTTACAGACGCACACCTGGAAGGAAGTTTGTCACTTGTCAAAAATAAACAATGTCAAAAATCGCATTGATTGATTGAACTTTTCAACCAATAATGATTGTGAAACTTTGAAATTATATGCTTTTATTTTATTGATATGATGGTAAAGTGACGTAGACCATTGTGGCCCTGCGGATGATGTGAAATCGATTTTTGGCCCTTGCACTAAAAAAGGTTTAAGACTCTTGGTCTATATTATAAGGCACCAGTATCTGCGACGATATATATAAACAACATACATTTTTCTAACGCTATTAATCAAAAGATGTGTCATACTGAATACGTGAAATGCATGTACTTTAATGACGTCTATAAGAAATAATAAACATAAACCTCGAGTTATCTAATTTATCACAGATGAACCGCAAAATTCGCTAGCTATGTTCCCTGCAAAATCAAATGGGCCCATATAATAGCGCCAGTACCCTTCAGTACAATGGCACAATAAAATATATTTTACGGCCAAATTCCAAAACAATTTGCCCTGTGAAGCATCCATTTCGTGTCAAGGACATGTGCAATGATTTACAGTTTAGAGCGGTAGTTTCTAAAATTTCATCACGTGTTTTATGGGCATTGCTGGTAATTATTGCACCATTTCCGGGGCGGAGATTGCCCCACTGTTTCTAATTAACACATATTTGGATATCTATTTAATAAACGTCCTTAAAAATACAGTGCGGTTCTTTAATATGTCGGGCCTTCATTTTTTGAACTTAATTGTTAAATTAATATTTGAGTTTGTAGTGCAGACTAAGGAAAATTAGGAAACAAGCAGTTTTTTAAATGGTAGCTTTTTGAGGGCTTTTTTGATCTAACAAAACTTTTGCTCGACCTCCTGCAACTTTAGTTTAAAAATTTATTTTACTAATATCTGCCAAAATATTCCAAAGAGGGCATTCATGTAAAGGTAAAATTAAGGACAACATATCTTAAATCTTTAAAAATTTGTTCTCTTAATATTTTACAGATTTAATGGTATTCTGGGAATGAATTTTCCCTTTTCATTGTCTGTTTCGTATTGTCTTTCTGAGAACCTTGCAACAAACCTCTGTTTGTAAATGTGGGAAAAAACATTACTTTTGATCATTTTATTTTTTAGTTCTTTCTCGGATTTTTCGAAATTCGCATGAACAATCAGAAGTAAAATTAAAATATTTTTCTATTAGAAAGTGTTTTGTTATTTTTTCTTAGAAGTATTTTTGAGAATTATAAATATACCTAACGAGTGTCAAAATCCGAATAGGAATATTTTGGATATGTCGAGGGCAATAACTTCTGCTACCCAGTTGAATTTGACGCACCTGTTCGAGTTGTAACTTAAGATGGTCAGAAGATTTGCGCTGAAATTTTTTGTTAGCGGAAGCCATATACTATACAAGGTACTTTAAAAGGTCAGTATTTATATACCCCCGCACTGGATGTACGTATATCGGTGTATAACTATAGAGAAAAGTTCTGGATTTCACTTTGGGAACACCAACATCGACAGTCGCATCACTTTGCAAGACGTACTGGCTGCAATAGTTATGTGGAAGTTCAACGATATCGGAGGGTTAGAGTGCGTCTTTATCCAAGTGTATTCGATGTTAATTATAAAAAAAAACATGTTTGTAAGTAAACCTGTTTGATAGGGATAGAAAAACACCTTCTGTGTTTTTTAAAGGGATGCGATGCATCACCCGCGCATGCTACGCCCCTGCTTAGAATGCTTAGTAGCTTGGCCCATAACGATAAAAGACTGAGGAGGAGTAAGATTCAACATAGGCTCAAAATATTCCTCGAAAACATCTGCATTTATGTTTTTATAAAAATAATCAGTTTTCTTTAACTGAAATGCTACTAAACCACCTTCCATAAAGCCATATAAAGCCACTGTTACTAGTTGCAGAAAAGAAAAACAATGTCTCGATCTCAGTCAAGTGGTTTAATATAGTGAAAAAAAATGCTATGATTACACGTGTTTCGCTAAACAAACAGGCATCATCAGATCTAGAATGCATTAAGAATCTAATAGTAACGTATTTAATAAATTAAGCATCACAAAGCCTTTCTTAATACAACAAAGACATATGTCTATCACCGTTTCTCAGCGAGGCCTTTATGAACAATCTTGGGAAGTAAATCATGGAAAGTCGCTTCTCTCAGTTTCTGTTGGCATATAGAAGATAAGTCGACGAAGTTTGCACTGTGTGGAATGGAAATGCACAGGAGCTGAGTGAGTTTTTGGATTTTGTTGCGGATAGTAAATTGACCTCTTTAGATTTTTTACTTATCCGTGAAAATAACCAAATTACTTTTAAGGCATATCGAAAGCCGTTATCAATCGATATGATTATTCAGTTTTCTCACTCAACTCTCCAAATACAACTTGCTGCCTTTAATTCATTTTTCTATAGAATCTGTATACCTCCTTTGTCTACGGATGTTTTTAACAAGGAATTAGGAGTAATAAAATAAATATAGCTTTTAACAAAGGTTACCCTGACTATTTCCTTAATAAACTATTTTATAAACTTTTAATATATGCAAACTCTCCTTTCATGTACTGCACCCCAAATCAAACGAGGCTACCAACAAATATGGTTGCCTAACTTACTTCGGCAATATATTTCTACAGCTAGCCAAAATTTTAAAAAAATTTTAATCTTTCTATAACTTTTAAAACTACTAATATTAAAAAACACCACCTAATTGAAGCACTGAAAAACGTTCAAAATAAGGAGTATACTCGTTAAGCTGTGGAGATTGCTTTGCTATCTATGTCGGCCAGTCGGGGAGAAAAATATCGACCAGAGTCCAGGAAAACTTGAACCTTATTAATATATATAAGAACTTAGATGTGCCTGAAACTAGATCAGCTTTTGCGAGTCACTTACTTTCCACAAATCATAATTTTACTGTACCTGCAAATGTCTCCCTTTTACATGAATTTCCGAAGGGTCGAAAATAAGACCTACTAGAAAAGATGGAGATAACTAGGGCCAAAGAGAGCCCAGTTCTCTTGTGCGTTAATGACGCTTTTAATTTCGAGCCGAATTTGATTTTTATTAATTTAACTTAGTTACTAAACAAATATCACCGTAACTCGCAACTTTACTACTACTACATCTTAGTGGGACGGTAACCGAACGATCTGTGGTTCTGTAAGTTAAATTATCTGGGAACCGAAGTTTACAATTCCATACTTACCATTGAGACAGTTTTTTAATTAGTCTTACAATATTTTTATTTATTTGTTGTTGGAAGACATAATCTCGCTTTAGTGTTTGTCTAATTATGTAATTGTACGTGCCAGTTTCATATGCATTTTAGATCTGATGATGCCTGTTGGTTTCGCAAAACACGTGTAATCATAGCATTTATTTCACTGTATTAAACCACTTGACTGAGACCCAGATATTGTTTTCCTTTCTGAAATTATTAAACCAGATCTCTTAGAGATCTTATGGACACATTACTTCTTCACTGTTACTTGCACAATATAAGCCGCCTTCATTTGCCAAAGAGCGTTTTATTTCTAAGAGAGCTTGACCCGAACTTGTTTTTTTAAAGATTTTCCTAACTTTATTTCGCCCAGACTATTAATGAATTAATTAATTATGTCCTGGTTCGCCTGCCCTTGTTGAGAGTAAACAGAATTTGTATTATAAAATGCAACCGGAATTCAGAGCTTCCGCGAAGTACCTAATCAGGAAAAAGCACTCTGTGGAAACATCCCTGTCTAATTCCGTAACCCAACGTTTATAGAGTCGAGTCGAATAAAGTCCCAGTAAAATTATTTACTCGAAAGACCCCCTACGTATGAAGTAGAATGAGTATGAACGCTATTTTTTATAAATTATGTAAACTAACTCTAGTGAATATACAACTTTGTGTTATGAACAGCCAAAGTTTCTCTTCACACCTGATCCAGAACTACACTCCCAGTCCACACAGGAGACCTTAGGAGAGACCGCACCAATGGGACATTTGGCGGAGGTGCCGAAATTTTGAAAACTTATTGACCAGTGCCATTTACACCATGGGAAACGCCTTTTATTAAATTTGAAGATGGTAAAACGTAACGTCAAAAATCACTAGCAAAAATGTTGAAGAAGGGCAAATACAGAACAGGAATATGGATCAAGTCAAGCTCCAAGCACGGAAAATTACGAAGAACTAATAGAAGATAAACAAAAAATTAAGAACCAATAAGATTTTGCCTGCTTATAAAAGAAAACCAAAAAGTAAAGAACAGCAAGAAAATAAAACGAATTAGAAGATTTTTGAAAAAATTCAAGCACAGAGGGGCAAAACGTCAAGCAGGCCAGCCAAAAGTACGATGAAAGTGTAAAGGGCCTAGCAAACAATAAAGAGAGAAAAAATGCATTAAATCAAACAGTTATTACGCAAGTAGCACTTTTAGTCATGAATACGTCATTGTTATCACAAATATTTTCATTGAAATAACTGGAACTTGGTGCAGTGGCGGCTCGTCAGGGTAGGCCTCTGAGGCCGCGCCTCACCCCCAAAATAAAGGAAAAGAGAATTTTTTTATATAACTTTTTATCTATTACCAATTAGAAATATACTTTTTAACAGTTTTACAACATAATAACATTAAAAAAAAAACAAAATATAATCCCATAATAAATATTTTAGAAAATAAATTCTGACCACATCAAAAAACCGACCGTGCAATTCGTGCAAACCCATTCCTAAAGAAAGTGCTCTCGAATGAGGCGAAATAATTTTAGCTTGGAAAGTTTCGACTTCTGACCTATTTATCAACGGCCGGTGCCGATGCCGGCGAGTCACCTGATTACGACAGAGCGGGATGGCGATTGCCGATGCACGCGTTTTCTATTGCATTCTTGAGGCGATAAATCTGTAGCTTGGATATGCTTTTATTGGTTATTTAAATCACATAACTAGCGAAATATTCCAACAGCTTCTTTTTACGTGGTGCGTGCGGCTGAGAAAGAAATAGGAAATAGATTGCGATAATCGCTGATTGAGGGCGTTCTGTCTTTTAAGGTGAATAAATACGCGTGAGTAAGTTTTTGTTTTGTTTTGATTTGGTAAGTTGGACCGTTCCATTTTTTGTATTTGCTTTTGCTTTTGAAATGAATCCTATTCACGACATTATTGCTTCATTAATTGAAACGCCTTTTTTAAGAAGAAGCGAAACTGAAAAGAAACAGATATTAGGTAGCCTTCCGACGCCGAAAATTTTAGCAATATTTAACGATAAGAGGCAAGGTAAAAAATATTCAAGAACTTTTCAAATATCTTGGTACGAAACTTATAGGTGGCTATGCGGAAGTATTTATAAAGAAAGCTTATATTGTTGGCCTTGTATTTTATTAGGTTGCGTCAAAAATAATTGGAGTTCAGGGGGCGGATATTCGGATTTAAAAAAATTTTTCACGAGCAGTAAAATCGCATGAAAGTTCAAGAGAGCATATTAAAAATTCAGTAGCACTTACAAGACTGGAGCAAAATAGGGCGACTATTGCGGACGCACTACAAGAAAATGCAAGTCTTAATAAAATTGTTTATAATGAAAATGTTCGAAAAACCGTTTATTATTAAATTATTTAATTGATGTTACTATTACTTTGGGTAAACAGGACTTGGCATTTCGAGGTCATAATGAAACAACAGATTCTTTTAACCGTGGCAATTTTAAGGAAATATTTGCATGCTTAATAAAAAGAAATGCCGAACTTACTGAACATTGTGCTAAATTTAGTAATATTTTTACGGGACAATCTAAGACTATACAAAATGAACTAATTGGTTGCATACATGACTATATTCAAGAATATATAAAAAAAGAAATCAATGACACCGATTGTTGTTTTTTTGGCGTAATTGCGGATGATAGTACTGATATAACAGAAAAATCACAGTGTTCGATAACAATTAGGTATGTGACCAACGGATCTTTAAAAGAAAGATTTTTAGGATTTTTTGACGTTAGCGATAATAGAACAGCAGAGAGCCTTTTTCATTTAATACAAAACAGCTTAGAGCCTTATGACTTTAAAAATAAATTGGTCGCGCAATGTTACGATGGGGCTAGTGTTATGGCAGGTGAAATAAATGGGCTTCAAACAAAAGTTAGATCTATTGCTCCTTTAGCTATGTTTACTCATTGTTGCGCCCACAGATTAAATCTAGTTTTACAACAGGGAACAAAACTGATTACCCAAAGTCGTATATTTTTTGCCACTTTATTAGGAATACCAAATTATTTCCACCAATCACCAAAACGGTCTTTTGTGCTTAATCAGATAGTAGGTAAAAGAATTCCGCGAGCTGTAGAAACGCGATGGTATACACGGTCTAAAATTTTAAACTTAGTGGCTAATGAATGGGACAATTTAATTATAGTATTTGAAACTATTATTAATGACTTAAGTTCTGGAACAGAATCTATTAATGATGCAAAAGGATTTCTAAAGCATTTTAATGATTTCGAATTTTGCCTTTTAACGCATATTTATAAACAAATTTTTAGTTGCACTGATGTACTGTTTCAAATATTACAGTTAAAGCATTTAGATATAAATTACTGCATTTCGCAAATAAACCTTGCCAAGCAACGAATTATTGAATTTAGAAACGAGGACCATTTCAAAGAACTTTTCAATATTGCTAAAAAAGCCACTATTCTGCCAACTAACACACGTCGAGGGCAATGTTCTAGCGACTAAGTACTAGAATTATATAAAGTCAATAAAAACATCAGGCAATTTTTTACGCAAATCAAGAGTACGTGAAAAACTAAAATCAACTTGAAAACACAAAAAGAGCACATGGAAACAGAAGAGATCTACATCAGAAGAGGTATGTTCCAGGAAGATTCACTCAGCGCTTTGTGGTTCTGCCTCTGTCTAAATCCATTCTCAAACACACTGAATAACACAAACTTCGGATTCCAAATTAAGCACCAAAAAAATAACCTACACAAAATAAACCATCTCTTGTACATGGATGACATAAAATTATATGCAAGCACAAAGGGACAGCTAAAGGAACTCCTTAAAATCACAGAAACGTTTACCCTGGACATCAACACGGAATTTGGTATAAGTAAATGCAAACTAGTTCATATCAACAAGGGACGGTGGAAAGACCACCCTACCGGGGAAACAATCAACAATGAAACTATAGATAATATGCTCAAAGAAGAAGCGTAAAAGCACCAAAATTAACCACACTCATATCAAATCAGAGCTCAAGACGGAATTTAAAACCAGACTCACAAAACTACTAAAAACAAAACTGAATTCCAAAAATCTAACGAAAGCTATTAACACCTTCGCCATACCTATTCTTACGTATTCGTAATACTAGACAATTTTTACTAAATATAAAATATTATATTTCGAAATAATAGATTGTATAATTCTTCAATTAGGGACGCGGTTTGAAAATTTAAATAATTCAAATTTCTTTGCTTTAGTCGATTGCACAAAATATTCGGAATATGTTAAATGCTTTCCAGACGACTTATTAAATAATTTATTAAAAAATTATCCGAACATTTTTGACAGAGATAGATTAAAGAATGAGCTTTCTGTATTGTATAGGGATGAACAATTTTCAAATTTAGATGTCGAAAAAAGTCTAGCTTTGTTATTTAAAGATTTTAAAGCAATTTTTGCGGAAGCATATAAGCTTTTTAATTTAGTTTTAACTATTCCCGCAACAAGTGTATCGGCCGAACGAAATTTTTCATGTCTTAAACGGATCAAAACCTATCTAAGAAACACAATGACACAAGAACGGCTTTCGGGTTTAGCAATGATGTCAATAGAGCAGGAATTACTGTCAGAACCTAGTGAAGACCAAAACTTTTACGACCAAATTATAGATAAATTTGCAACCTTAAAAGACAGACGTATAGATTTAATGTACAAAAAGTAGTTTTTTTTATCTTATTTCATACAACTATTTATTTTAAGTTTTAATAAACTAAATTATGTTTTTATTATCGCAATCACCGCTATATTTTAGTGATAGGTGTACATATTTTACTTGTTTTGTTTACTTTTTATTTACTTTTTTTAGAGTTTATTTTTTTAGTTTTTAATGGTTTAGTAGGGCTATTGGCGATGACCTCCATTAAAAAAAAAAGGTCAACGTGTCGCAGAATAATACCTCATGGGTGACGTGGAAATTTATTCACATTTAAACAAAATTTACCTCATGTAGCCTCACTCTTCAATATACTCACGAGCCGCCACTGACTTGGTGTCGCCACGTTCTGCTTCAAGCTGAAACTACGTAATAATTACCAAAATGCGGAATTTTTAATTTTCTATAAAATGTGACTGAATGATGAAAGCTACTTTTTTTCTTGTGGTATGTAAAACCATTGTAAACCATTTTAACTTTTTACTTGTAGACGATAACACAACACATACACAACTAATTAATAGCTGTAAACCGAATTACAATACCTTAAGAAGGACAATGGCGACAATAGAAGCCCACCCGCCAAATTGATGCAAAATTTCTAAATGTTATTTCTATATTTCTAAATATGACTAAATTAATCCCCTTTTATATTGACAACCTCTGTCAGCGTCAGTTGTAAATGTAGGGTTATGTTAAATTTACAAACTTACTTTTTTCTTTTAGATTTTTAGCAAAAACAATGTTTCTGCAAGCGATTAATGAGAGTTGTCTGCCAAGTGAATTTAGTAATGTATTATATATTGAAAAAAGGCCTACAAAATTAAGTTTCTTTTACGCTAATCTTAGAGACCTTCTACCTCAAATTGAGGTGCTGAGTGAAGTAAAACATACATTAAGACATGAAACAATTTTGTCTGTAAAAGACCTAAAAGAATAAAACCAAAATATAATAACGTGCAATATTTAATAACTTTTCTTGAAGTAAACTTAAACTTAAGACATTAACGGTCATAGTCATTTACACATTCATCACAAACACTTTATAATTACATGCAAAAAACAGGTGAACCAGGCTTAAAAACATTTTTCCATATGGCCAATGGCTAAGAACTTCTTGTTTGAATCAATATTCATTTTAATAATCACAAACTAATAAAATGAGACACTAAAACAACAAACTTCATAAGAAACCCAGGTAGGCGAAAAGTAAAGAAAACGATTTTAGCAGCAATATGGCCGAACCAATAAAAAATTGGTTACTCTATTTTTGCCCATGCCCTTATAAAATCAGCGACCAAATCTCGTACCAGCACCCCCTAACTGCGGAACCTCAAGTACAAGAGGTAATAGTTTACTTGTAGTAAATAATTACTGTAATTCTTACTTTTAAGTTGCAACAGAAGAATAACGACTGGTAATAGCCAGTTTAAAGTAGCAACGATAACTTTTTCTACTCTGCAACGACTTGTTTTACTTTATAGTAATACGTTATAGGAGTACATTTGAACGTAATGGAGTAGTCTCTGCAAAGTTCGAGAAAGTACTGATACTTCAAAGTTGTAATTTAGTAAACAGATTAGAAACAGTAACTTTGAGTAATTACTATTATGTAAAGGAAAAGAAATGACGACCTTGGAGTCAATTCCTTAAGTAGTTGCTTGGCATTAGTTATTATATAATTACTTTACATGGAAAATTACTATAAAGTATTATTTGCAGTAGCAAATACATATATAATACTCAAAAACGTGTAACCCAAAGTGTTTGTTGATATATTGTAGGATTACTAGTAATAAATACGTAAAAACTCTTAAAGAGTAGTAGTGGAAACAGTTATAGCTACTTTAGTGCTAGCTGGGTAATAAAAAGGAATAATATAATAATAAAGATATGTAGAAAAGACGGCGAATTTGCCTAAAAATAACAATTAATGAATATACAAAGAAATAAAGAAATGTTGCTTAAAATCTCTTCCTTCTAGTTCAGCATCAGCTATTAAACATAAACCGTGTAGGTGTTAGCAGGCACAACTTGGGTGTTCCCAGATACCACCTGAGACGATGTCTCGATATCGTCGACCCGCACAGTCCTGTGGTTGGAAAAAGCCGAAGATACAGAGTAGATCTAGATCGTAAATGCGTAAAGGGAATAATACAATTTGTTAATGTACCAGAAAATAATTATTTTTAGAAGCACGAGACAATGAAGATGGTTGCAGGATTACTCAACTAAGAAAAATATCTGTGCCAAAGCAAGCAATTTCACAAATAGCAGAGGGCCTCAAGGTAGTGTGGCAACGCAACCTAAAGTTGGACTCCATAGTTATGTAAAATGATGGGCTAAGAAACCGATTGGATTCTAACACAAAGGCTAGGATCAGCTATTAAAATTATTGGCCAGAAATCCAGCCAAACAGGAGAAAATAGCTACACCCCTAAAAAACTAAAAATAGAATAAATAATTTAGAACATTATGCACAAAACGTTAAAAATTAGGCAATAATTCTCTTATTTGAAAAGAATGCCTCAAAATATTTGCTTATAACCATTGTTATTATAAAGTTATGATTATTATAATTCCTTTTGTTACTTGTATAAGGTACATCAGTCTAAGGTCGTACTACGCGTACAAGCAGAAGAACTATAAATTCTACATGCAGTATGGGAAGTGGTGCTTTGGATTAAGTAGGAGCAATAAGTTCCTATATGAAACCACAAAATCTACCGAGAGCCTAGGATCCGACTAAAGCGTAAAAGACCGCCGGAAATATATTTATATAATACAAATTATGATTATTATATTGTAAGGGCGATGTATCTTTTCAGCATTGGCCTCTAATGCTAGTAAGCGAAGTAATAGATAATTAGACTGTCTTAGTGGCACTTTATTATAGATCTTAAATATAGTCTACGGCAACCATTTTTCCCACTCAAGGGGGATTTCTACGTTTCTACTATGCCACTTTTCGTAACCGTATTTAATTTTGCTCTGGAACTGTCAGTAGTGTGTTCTCGTTCATAGCCTGAATGTTGATGTCTTTTATTCTTCTCATCTCTCAGATAATATTTTAGCCAAGGTATATATTTCTTCAGTTTTCCTTTTTAGTACTTTTTCTTGGTAACTTGACTGGGCCACTTTTTTTGCTCAAAGGATGGTATGTACATGGCGGGCCAACTTAAATTTTAACCCTGAAATGTGAATAGGGATAGGGGTAGTGCCATACCTCTTTTTAAAGGCCTCATCAACTTCTTTATGTCTTTATAATTTCACCTTACTATTTTAAACCACAAAGAAATGAGAGCTTGTTAAAATTTGTGAGAGATTTGAAGCTCTAATTTCTTCATTTATTACGTTTCTATGAAAAAAATCGAAGAACTTTCGGACCCGTCGATTTCTGATTCCAGGGGGAACAACTTGTCTGCTTTTCTCATCCCCGTAATTTCAACCCCCTAACTGGGGAAGCACAACCCCCTGATTTAGAATAGTGGTGAGAGGTTATATATGACCACCATTCATTTCCATGTAGTAAAATAAGTTGTATTCAAATCGTTCCCGTACATTACGCAAAATTTCGGGTGTATTTGACGACATTCATTAATTATACGGTTTTTTAAATCATCCAGGGCTTGGTAGCATAAATCTTAAATTTTAGATTACCTCATAGATCCATTGGATTCAGATCAGAAAATTTTAACCCTGAAATGTGATTAGGGATAGGGGTAGTGCCATACCTCTTTTTAAAGGCCTCATCAACTTCTTTATGGCTTTATAATTTCACCTTACTATTTTAAACCACAAAGAAATGAGAGCTTGTTAAAATTTGTGAGAGATTTGAAGCTTTAATTTCTTCATTTATTACGTTTCTATGAAAAAAATCGAAGAACTTTCGGAACCGTCGATTTCTGATTTCAGGGGGAACAATTTGTCTGCTTTTCTCATCCCCGTAATTTCAACCCCCTAACTGGGGAAGCACAACCCCCTGATTTAGAATAGTGGTGAGAGGTTAAATGCTGCAAATGACCACCATTCATTTCCATGTAGTAAAATAAGTTGTATTCAAAGCGTTCCCGTACATTACGCAAAATTTCGGGTATATTTGACGACATTCATTAATTATACGGTTTTTTAAATGATCCAGGGCTTGGTAGCATAAATCTTAAATTTTAGATTACCTCATAGAAAAAAGTCCGTTGGATTCAGATCAGGTGATTTGCGTGGCCACTCAGTATGCTCTTCCAATTCAGCTTTCAGGAAAATTTTCATCTAAAAATTGTCGCATAGGTTGTACGAAATGAGGTGGTGTGCCGTCTTGTTGAAAAATGATCGTATAATCCATTGCTACATGACCTAAAACATCCATTTCGTCTTTTTTATGCACACTCTTTTTATTTCCGACTTAGTCATTAGAGTTAAATTTGGCAACCAGTTGCGAAATATAAATAGCAGATACATTTTTTTCAGGATTGCGTTCGATAAATAAAGCTGCTATTACACGCGCAGGGTCATTATTTTTCAAAAAAAAATATAGTTCCCACCCTTTCCTCTACGTAATACGTCATTTTAATCCTACTTAAAATTAACAATCGATTTGACACGGTTGTAACGATCTTAATTTCGCAAAATTAACAAACAAATAAATACTTCTCAAATGCCAGTCTGACAACAATAACATTGTATCTTTCACTATTTTAGCTTTTATTTTGTTATCGATGAACATTTTGATGCGAAATTTTGAGATCCTCAAAATGAGGTATCGCAAAACCCTTCACCCCTATTCAATATCAGGAGGTTGCGCTTAGGGATCTGAAGTTACAAGGATAAAAGAAATAAACAAGTTGTTTCTCCTCGAATAAAACGAAGTCTAATTTATATCCAGACCTTGAAGTCTCTAACAAATTTTAACAAGCTGACAATTTGTTGTGGTTTGTAGTAAAATAATAAGGCGAAATTATAGGATCATAAAGAATTCGATGAGACCTTTAAGAAGAGATATGGCACCTTTTTCCCCTGTTCAAATTTCGGAGGTTGTTCTTCCGCAACTAAGGGGTTGAAGAAGCTGAAAAATCGACGGGTCCAGGCGTTTTTCCAGATTTGCGTTTTAAATCCGAAAAAATGGGTTGTAAAGTTTTCGTTGGCCCACCTTATGTATCATAGAAGATCCTCGCCAATTCTGAACACATTTTAACTGTTTTTGCAACATCGGTTGTAAGGTTTTGTTGGTTCTTAACCCCGAGCCAATAAAATTACCTTATACTAGAATAGCATTACTGACAATTTTTTCTCGAAAATTGTAAATCTTATCTTTCCTAGTAAAGAACTTAAAACCCGTTTTTTATGTAAATAATTTTTTTATATATTTTCTCGGTAAATTTTTATAAACTACAACAACAATAAACAATACTGATTTTTTTCTTCGATAAATAAGTTTTAATGTTGATTATAATGATTTTCTTAAATGAAACTCCTGCATTACGCCGATGACCCCCAAACCAGATTCAAATACATGATCTACAACACTCCACGAATTCTGTCAAAAGAAGAAAATATTAGAGCTTCACCACAAAACAAGTTTAAATTTGATACGAATGGTAGGATACTCATAATTTAAAGAAAAGACACATCTAACTCAACCTCAAATATTTGCGTTCACCCCGCATTTTTCGCTAAAGTTTTCCGCTTCCACATTGAGAATGACATTTCCATTAAGAGAGCACTGTCGCAGCTATCATTGCGTGTTTTTGAGCTCATATTAAGGAGTGTTTTACCGAAGGGGGTTGAAAATCCGGAGAGCCTAAAACGTCTATTTGTTTTTGCTCGTCCTTTTTTAAGGGTGTCGTCATCTTATACCGCTTCGAGCATTGACTAAATCGATCAAAACCTTTTCCGTGTTAAATGTGGGGGAAGAAAAAGCATTTTATTTTTAACGCTTTTTTGTTGGCGTGTTGAAATAAATAGTTAAATTTCTGTCGCTCCCTTCCGATTTTTATCAAGTTCTTTGTTTCTCTAAATGGGATAATACATGTGGCATAATACGTACTTTTATTAAAGCAGGCATTAAGTCTCCTTCATCCCATAATTTGCAAATCTTAATACGCGGTAAGAACTTGTTAATATTGAGCAAACCGTACAACTGGTATAAAAGATTTTTTTTTAATTTAAAAACACCTCTATATACACAGCGTTCTAACGAAAATGAAATAAGCGACTTTAGGAATATTTATAGTCAAAAAGGAAGAGGTTATCAATTCGACTCTGTATTTTTCTTTAAGTATGTACAGTGTTATTCATTATATTTTCACACCCACCTACAGCCAGAGAGTTTAGAAAAAACTTAAATACAAAAGTTGTAGGGTTTTTTGTTTATTATCTTTTGGATGTCAGATTTCAAAAAAATCGAAAGTTAAAAATTATATATTAAAAATATTATATGACATGTACCTTTTCAAATGGAACACTCTGTATATTATTACCTAAAAGAAAAGTTCTTTCCATTCTGATTTTAAAAATATATAGTTTACTGGTTTGATATTTGGTTCAGCCGTTTTCGAGCTACTTCAATTTAAACATAATTGTTTCGATAAACGAGATTTCAGCCATAGTTTCGGTGATATTGTAACAGTTTAATTTTGTTATAAGTTCATTTCATTGTATGATTAATTTAATATTATAATCTACTACTTTAGTATTAAGTTTAGTGATTAATATATACGCCTTGTTGGTTTGATTTACTTAGATTTTAGTAGTTTTGTTATTAGAAGCGGTTACATCGTTCATATTTAAGCGAAATATAAATTCAACACCTTTTGCAGCAAATTTTGGTACACACAGTGTCATCTCTCGAAAAGTAGTTAATTTTGTACCTATATCTGAACTAAAGATATAAAGGAATAATTTTCAGTGAATGGTACAAGTTTAGCGTTCGAATCATAGATGTCGCCAAAAAAAAATCAGTTCAAATATAATTGTTGGATTTATTTAATTTTGCCGAATTTAATAATTATATACTGTATAAGAAAAACTTCAAATAGCATTTTAGACAAACTGTTTATTTCCCATATATTTTACAGAGTAGATATAAATTAACTTTTATTAATTTTGAAAACCTGTTTTCGAGTCCTTTATACAAGACTTGGGATTTTCGTTTTCCTTGGCTAGATATGCTGCATTTTTAGATTCGAGGGTATATTTTCTGTCGCTGTAAAAAAAACCAAATCATTAGTACCCCAATAAATTCTTTGATATAAAGTCGATATTATGTAATAATATTGAACTGTAAATACTTAAAAAAAAAGGTTGCCTTGATAAATATTTTTTTTCAGATATACATAGGATTATTTTTAGACTATAGATACTATATATACACCACTTCATACTTTCTCTTAAATCTACATTTTATTATTCGTGTTCCCTGTTGCTGTAAATATGTAACATATAAAGGTATTTTCATTTAAGTTAGACATAAATAAACCAAAGGTATTCTTTCCTTTTTTTTTCCTGAGACTATATATAATATAATAATACAGCCTTCTTATAATTTCTATCAATGTTTGATGTTCCGAAATTCAGATCGACTTTTGTTTTGTCCATAGTTGCATAATTACTTGGAGCCTATTATAAACTGAAATTTCGTTACGTCTGCGTCTGATGCATTTCCTAAAATAAATAGTTAATAATTGTGTGAATAAATTCCTATTTTATGGTTAAATAATGAGTTTATACAGTTGGGCAAATTCTGTTAAATTAAACTCAACTTACGTTTCATTTTTATGGCATTTAACTACTCCTGCATTAGCACATCATTTTTATGACTCTTTGGTACTCTACTCCGAACTAATATTTGACTTTTCTGAGTGGTCCTTTTCCATTATTACTAGAGTAATTAATTAAATAGTATTTGTTTATTTACGTTTCCATTTCGCCTAGGCGTTGCTTTTAAATTTCAGGTTAGTTGTTTCTGTCAATGTTATTATTGCGTCGTCTCGGAACTTTTCGGATCTATTCGGCTAAGACTTCCATATTAACTTATTTTCGAAACCCTCCAACCGGTACTTACTCATATCAAGAGCGCAGGCATCTTTTTCGCTTTATTATTTCCTGTATCTTTCTCAACCAATGGAGAGTCTTTTTTCTTGTCTAACAGGTTAATCATATCCTTGTTTGATTCCGACTATGTGCTCTTTTGGCAAGGTTGTTAGCACCTGACATATTCTAGCCAATGGTATTCCGCCACCTTAGTTAACCAAAGTTCTAGATGGAAAGGAAGCTGGGGGAACACATTTTTCACTTTTCTGGTCACCTGCAGTTAACCCACAGGTCTTCAGCGCGAGTCTAAGGAAATAATCCAGGAAAATCTTGGAAATCCGTTAGCGGGATTTTTCCTCAACACCGCAATAGTTTTTCGGGCACATTATAGTTTGCACTGTAAGTGTTATTTTTCGTGCTAGAAAATCTCTCTAAGAGAGGATTTTACCTGAAGGTTGGACCAGACCGCCATTTTCCATGCCCTTGTACTTGTCACGTGAAACCACTTTCTGACTAGAACTGAGTGACCCTATTGGATAGTTAATTTGCTTTAATATCATTTATCCTGAAAAGGGTATTTTTTTTCTTAAATTTTGCTTGATTTTCGATTTCGTAATTTGGTAACTTTCTCATTTTTTTTTGGAATTAACTTTTGCTCGGGTGAGACGATTATTTTTTTGACGCAACAGGGGGTAGTTTTTTTTTTTTTTTTTTGAAATCTTAAATATTAAATGCAAGTGTAACGAATTCATACGAAGACACATTTTTAGTTTGAATTTCGTCGAACATCTTTTACCTCAGTTATTTGATTAATTTTCTTATTATATTAACCATATTTTGTGGACCGTAAATTGGCTCTATTTTATTTTAAAATAAAACCACAATATTTAAGCAGCTTGCATAGTGTGATTTGATTACTGCATTCGTTCTTTTTAATAGATAATAAACAGATTAATAAATGGCTTGCAGAGGTTTTCAGTAACAATTAAGTATGACGTAAATTGCTTTTCTTTTAGTTTATGGTATTTCTTTGCATTTTGATTTGCCGCTGGAAAATAATTAATTAAATAAAACCCTTTTTTTAAGCTGGTTATATTATAATTTAAATATATTTGTTCCTTTTAATTTTTCTTATTGCTGCCTTATTATATCTATATTTTTTGGAAGTATTCTCACAACGTTTCGCTTAACTATTTGCTATTCTTCAGGTCTATACATACCTTCTTTTGTTAAGATTTTGCTTTTTTATTTTATTCTCATTTCTATTTAAATTGGCCGAGGTCAGTCTAAATTTTCTATTTATTTTATACGAGAAATTGTTATAGCAATCGATTTTGTAACAAAATTATTTATTGTAAATTGAATTTAGTTTTATTGCAGTCAGTTATAATAATGTGCTTATATTTTTCTTACCCAACGTTTCGATTAATTTTAGGTCATCATCAGGGCCTAATTTTTGTTTTTTAAGTATTAGAATTATTTCTAGTTATTACATATTGCTAATTTAAATCATTCATAATCATAATCATAAATCATTCGTATTCAGTCGAAACCTTGTATTTATTTTAGAGTTAACGCTGGTTATTGAGATTATATTTGGTAAAGTAAATTTTAGAATTTTCCTTTTCGGTCTTAGTTTGTATTTGTGGATTTGTGGATTTGTTGGATTTATTGACACAACGTTTCGACTGAATTTTCGATACCCATTAGTGTATTTTGTGCTTATTGATGGTATCTTTAGTGATTTCATTTTAAATTATTTTACTGTATTTTTTTTATTTTGTTGCTTGCGGTTTTAATTTATAAAAGAAAAGTTCTGATTAGTGTCTTGAAATTAATTAAATATTTTTTTTATACTTCTCGGTAGTACTAAATTTTTAAAATCAAATTATTGCTCTGACACTTCAGATAATTTTGAATCAGTAGAAACCTTTTGGGGGGATTTTTTGAATTAATTAAAATTATTTGAGTTTTCGTTATAGTATGCCTTGGTTATCACTACTATCTAAAAATGCTATGGATGACAATTGTTACACAACTGTAGTTATGGTAAATAAATACATAATTCTCCACTTTTCTGTCATTCATGGATCAATGTGTCTGATACAGGGTGGCCAGCTATATTTTGGACTTAAATAGCTCTGAAACAAAAAAAAGCATATGTCATTTTATTTTTACAACCGGTAGTACCGAAAACCAAATGACTGACTTTCAGGTATAGGGCAACTTTGTTATTTTAAACGGAACACCCTGTATATCTCTTTAAAATCAAAAAGCTTAGTCCTTTTTCTTTTTAAAAATGTAATACAAGCTGTAGTTATGCTGCAGAATGGTGGATTTATTAAGCTCCGAAAAAGATACTGTATTCCAAAGTCTCCTACGGAAACAAATTCATATTGTTCCAGATTTTACCTATTTCCTAAAGTATCAAAAACAGAACAACAAAACAGAAAATTTATTAAACAAGTCATGGAAAATGGTGTAAAAATCACCAACCATTAAAGATGAATATTATAGTAAAAACTTGTTATTAAAAAAGCACTACTGCAAATTTAGAACGGAAGCTTTCACGACTCTGGTCAATTAAGAAATCATGGTTCTTCAATATGTCAAAATAAAATCACTTTCCGACGTTTCGCCTTCGATTGCATGAGGCATTTTCAGGGATCTTTACTCCAGGAGATCTGAACTGCCCTGTATTAAGATAGGTTTCCACGTGTGATGTAGATCGTAACACCCATACCTCTATTGAAATTTCTTGCATGTTTGAATATTTCAATACATTCTCTAATTTTTCGTTTATAAAATCCTGGAACCGACATTAGAACCTTGGTTTCCTTTAAATTTATAATGTGGTTAGTGGTATGCTGGTGTTCAGCTACAGCAGATTGAACAATTTGTTTCATTTTGATAAATCGTTCATGTTCCTTAAGTTTAGTTGATATTGAGCGTCCTGTTTCTCCTACACACACTTCTCCACATGAGCAAGGAATTTTATATACTTCTTCTGTTTGGAAAGGTACAATGTATTTCGGGAATCGCAAGCATTGTCCAATCTTCTTATGCGTATTGAAGAAAGCGAAATAGCTCTGAATACTAGTAAATTAATAACCGATTTCTTTTGTGCTGGGCGGTGATGGGAATTTGGATTTAAGTATATGTTTGTATGTGTCGATTTTCTATACATAGAATGTCCTAATGTACCATTTTCCTTCCTTTGAGCACATACATCTAGAATCGCTCCATTAGATTCAATTTCCATTGTAAACTTGATATTATGACGTCGATTAAGATGATGCAGAAATATGAGAAGATTATCCTGTCCATGAGGCCAAACAGCAAAAGTATCATCTACATATCTGAACCATTGTTTTGGTTTTTAGTGGAGCGGATATTAGAGCAATATCCTCAAAAGCTTCCATAAAGATATTCGCTACCACAGGTGATAGAAGAGATTTCATAGCTGCCCCTGAAGTTTGATCATAAAAAGTTCCTTGAAAAATGAAATAAGCAGATGTAAGACAAGCTTTTATTGGGTCTATTGAGTTCTTTTCAATATTATTATGATCCAATATGTCTAATATAGTATATATCAGCATATTGTTGGAAGTGTCTTCCTCCGACTTTAATACATCTACTTAAATTAGTAGTAAACTTGTCAAAACTGTGGACTAAATATTCTTCGGGAAAATCGGCTATTACGTTGCAAATATTTGTTTTTTAACTGCTCTAAAGTTTGTGGTAGCGGATTATAACATCGCACTTTCATAGAAAAAAATCGGGAACATTTAGGTGCGGTAAATTTCTGGTAATTCACGCATAGTGCGCTGTAGCTTCATCTTGTTGAATTCAGAATATTTTCCTGAGGTAATTGCGAATAAAAAAAATTTCCAGCATATCTACATATGCATGAGAATTTAAAATCAGATTTTCAAAAAAGAATGGGCTATACATTTCTTGCCTGGACACACCATATCAAATTGTAACTTTCGGCGAATCTCTGACGGGTTCATGAAATTGCCTGGGATTCTCTTCTGCCCATATTCTACAACTATGTTTATTAACTTTTCCATTAAAATGTCTGTTTGTTGTTATTAAATTAAGTTTGGCATAGTTCTATACTTTTCGGAAAATCATTATCTTTCATTTCTTGCAAAATTTGTATTTTATATGGCGTTAGTAATATAGAGTATATTTGTCATAATGGTGAACACTGTGGATCGAGGATTTTTTGCTGAACCAGCGATTTTTCTTGTTGATAAGCTTGGATCTAATTGGCTAACCTTTATAACTTGTAATGTCTCGTTTAGTAAATTTTCATTATTTACTGTTCTTTTTTTACGTGTTAAAGATTCCTTATTCCAAAATGTTCTACACCAGATTTTAAATGCGTTATGTTATTTTTTATATTTTAAACAAGTGATTGAAAAATGTACCTATTAAATTTTAATGTACTAGTGTAAGAATAAAGTTTTTTAATAAAAATATTTAACTCGTAAACTTACAGGTCATTTTAATCAAAAAAGTCTTGATTTTTTTATTTTAGTAACAAAGTTAAAAAAAGTGACAAAATTTTAAAAATAATTAAGTTTTGAATAACTCTCATTTCAGAGCACACAATCTTGCAACACAGGACTGCCGCTGCAGTTAGTACTTATTACTCGAAAATAAAAGTATTCTAATCGTGAAAAAAATCACACTTCGAGATTTTTTTCCGATCTTTACGTTCTAGAGTCTCTAAATGCCGAAAAACATGTTTTCTTAATTCCGTCGGTCTGTCTGTTCGCGGCATAGCTAAAAACTACTTATCCGATTAACTTCAAATCTATTGTCAAAATTTAAAAGTCATATGGGGATAGTCTGGTAATGTTTTGGTAAAAATTCAATATGGCTTATCAAAATGGAGGCTTAGTAAAATCTTAAAAAAAATATTACTAAAAAACTACTTTTTTAGTTTGCCTCATATTTTGCACAAAAATCAAGTGTTTAGTATTAATCAACTAGTAAAGTTTTGGTACAAATCTAAGATAGCGAAAAAAAATGGCGGCGTAATAAAATATTTAAAAATTTTGCCTGAAAAACTACATAATAGATTCATTCCAAATTTTGTGCAAGAATTTATTTGATATAGAGATCAACTGGTAAAATTGTGGTATGAATTCAAGACAGCGGAACAAAATGGCGGCTAAATAAAATGTATTTAATCGTGAAACAAACACCAGTTTTAGATGCCAAAAAATATATATTTTATCAATTCCGTTAGTCTACCTGTCTGTTTGTCACTTTTTCGGTCTGATTTACAACTACTTGCCTGATCGACTGGCAAAACGGAAAGGTGACCAAATAAAATTTTTAGAAATTCAACGTTAAAAAATCTTCTGGTCCAATTGAGTTTAAATTTTGCAGAAAGTTTAAATTTAATATAGGGATAAACCGGTACGAATTCAAATGACGGCGGTGGGTGTCTATGTAAAAGTTATACCTATAAATGGGATTGGTACAAATTCCAATCCAATATGGTGGAACAAAACGGAGCCCAATACAAATGTTTCAAAAGACACTATATTTGTGGTAGTAAATGACTATGTACTGAACAAAACTGGGTCACACTTCACTATTCCTGATAAAAGGACAGGCTTATAACGATTTGTGTTCTCTATATTGCTATCAAAACTATACACAGATAAGAACTATCCATTTTTTAACAAAAAAAAATATAGCACTGTTATAGCACAGGTGTGTGACTATAGTTTCTGTAGGTTCAATAGTTCTTATTGAAAAACTAATATTAATTTTATGAAATTAAATGAATTTGTATAACATGTATGTTATTACGCAACTCGAGCCCTTTTGACTAAAGAGCCATTCAACAATTAACAGGTACTGCCGCAACCAACCACGGTATTTTTTAAAGGCTGTATGCTTTACAAAAAAATAATGTGAATTTTGTTATTCGTGTTGTTAATTGTTGTACTTCTATATTTTAATTATTTCACCTATTGACTATCAGTCTCTTTGTCGCTGCAATGTATAATGTGACAGGTAGAAGTAGGCTGAGAATGAGTAATTAGTGTTTCTTTTGGTGTCATTATATCTGAACGTGGATAGAGTCCACTAAATTTTCAATTTAATATAATTTTTAATTTAACTTATATCAAATATGAATATAATAATAGGCTTTCGTATAGGGGAAGAATTGTTTTTTCAATGGTTCAGAACCAAAGTGTTTTTTTTTCGTGTGTATGTTGTTTACTATAATTTAAAAACTTTAAACCGATTAATTTAAAATGTGGAATAAAACAAAGGTAAGTCGATGTATCCTGGGAGGCTTACATTATGAGCATCGGAGGATAAATCTTATATTTTGTAAGACAAATTATGACTATAACATGAAATGGAAAATCAACAATGTTAATATCTCAACAAATTCAGAAGGTTTTATTTTTTCTGCGAAATCCTTACATTACTTGAAATAACATATTTACGAATGCACAAAAAAACTTTTTGCCATTTTGAAAACAAAAGTTAAAACAACTAAAAAAAAACAAACAAACCATAACATATTTTATTATATTTATTTATTATTACTTGTTTCAAGAACGTTTTTGTTTCAGTGTAAAAAATCTAATTTGCACCGTTACCATTTTTTAGGGCATAAACACTCAAAAAATAAAATATGGAACAAAAACAGAAATCAAACTCTGCATATCTGAAGACTATGGTTTCAAATAAAACCAAACGAAAGCTGCTTATGTCAACATGTCATTCGGTATAGCTCAAGTCTTGAGCCTCCATAATATGTTTCAACAAATTTGGCTTCAAAAAGGTTACATATAAATGATCTTCCTGACAGCTGTCACACAAAAAGCGACTTAAAGGAGACAATAATTCCCTCACAATATTTCAATTTTCCCAGAATATTTACAGTATTTTCCTTGTTTTCTTTTTCGACTAACTGGGGTAATATTTAGTACGTTTATGGTTCTCGCAACTTAGCTAAATATACTTTATTTCTCTTAGGATTACATTATACAGGTTGACTATTACTATTTTGATTCATTTTGAATTAAAATAGCTCAAAAAGGAACATTGTTTTCAGGCGAAAGTTTTCCCTAAAAATTTAATTTTGCTGAAAGTATTTTCTTAAGTTTATGCCATTTTATTTTGACCATCACAAATACCAAAAACAAAATAGCCAATTTTCAGATATAGGACATTTTTTTATTTTAAAAATTACTCTGTACTTTTCTACAAAATTGTAAAGTTTGTTCCTTTCCCATTTTAAAAATATAGTACAAGTTATAGTAAAATTAAAAAAAAAGATTTTATTGGGCTCCGAAAAAGATAGTGCATGATGATAAATTTCGCGAATATTATTATTTTTGAGAAGATGGTTACTTAAGCAAATTTTGTTTAAGTGAAAAGGGAAGCCATAATGTGTGCCAAGACTTTATCAATAAAAGTAACTTAAAGAAGATTGGCCATATATTCAATAAAATTTTACCCATAAAAACGCATTTAAAATATGGTGTAGACAGTCTTGGAATACATGATCATTAAAATGGAAGAAAGAAACACTAAACGTTTAATATTTACTAACAAGGCAATACAAGTTATGACTTCAATACATTTAGCTATAAACACACCACATCAAACTGTAAACTTTGGAGCATCTTTGACGAATCTGCAGGAATTACCTTTATAATTTGTATAGTATTGTTAAGTAAATTTTCTTCATTAAGCCACAGCTTGAATTTATGCTGGGTGATGATGCGATCTTGCATTTAAATATCTGTCGGTATGTGTTGGTTTTCTATACATGGTGTATTCGAAATGTTCGTTATGCAATTTTGTGTCCAGAACATCTAAAAATGGAAGTTTGTTGTTTTCTTCTAACTTTAGACTAAATTGATGCTCTAGTCACAAAATTGCATAACGGACATTTACATCGCCTATAGAAAACCAACACCTACTGACAGATATTCAAAAAATGCAAGATTGCGTCATTACCCAGCACAAACTCAAGCTGTGGCATGGGCCATTCAGATTTATGCGATTAACTGAAACGCAAACGAGACAAAACGAACTTAATATAATATCTAATGATTTGACAAAAATGGCTACACAAATCGCACCATAGAGAAAACAATTAATGCACAGGGTTCCCGAACAACGAACAACAATAATTATGAACCGGAAAGGCAACCCGTAGTTTTACCATAAGTAAACGGTCCAACAGACAAGATCGGAATAATTCTTAGAAAAGACAACATACAAATAATACACAAGCGACAAACAACTATAAGTAAACAACTTCAAAACCCAAAAGACAAAATCAAAATTGGAAACACGGGGTATAAGCATTCCGTGCCAGGACAGTGAAAAGATGTACGTGGTGCAAAAAAACAACCTCAGCTCTATTCCAACATCATCAGGAAACCGGCCACAAAATAAATTTCGATTGGTGTAGGGAGATTACCAATATAGATCATTATAAGACCAGAATAATCTGAGAAGCCATGGAAATTGAAAAACAAGGTGATTTAAATAAAAGGGACGAATCATTAAAACTACCAGCAATATGGAAGACAATAATCGACAAATCTAAAATCACAGAAAATCAACCGCAATTAGCGCAACAACAACAGCAATATCCGGAAAATATAAATAATGACCAACGGCTGTTCAGCATCGCAGTCATTAACACTTCAGTCTCTATTCGGACACGAGAAAGAAAGCTTCGAAAACGCCAAATGTGATTTTGGCGAACCGTCAATAGTCATAGTGAACGGATGTACACCCGGAATGAAAACACATTCTATTTTTTCACAACCACAAATATCGGTTTTGCTCCTGTTGATGACTCTGATGTTGTTTTGTGTATTCATTTTGGCGCTAGTTGCACTCATCTTTCAACTAGTTGATAGTACTGATGAAGACCTTAAGTCAGAAACACGTGTCTATAGTTAGCCAAATTTCACTGCTTTAGCGGTAATCCCAAAAAAAATCCATTTTCTACTATATACTACTTCTTGCGGCGTTAATATTTTCCTACTTTTGATTTATATATATATATATATATATATATATATATATATATATATATATATATATATATATATATATATATATATATATATATATATATAAACTCCTATAAAATTATCGCACCACTGCTTATTTTTAAAAGAAAATTTAAATAAACATAAATATGAATTTTAAACGTTATTTATTTGTGTAAATACGATAAATAGAACTGGACCATAACAATTTTTAAACTTTATTATAGTGTTCAAGGTCAAATTTCTTTGAATTACTGAAATTCTTTATTTTGCATTTTTCCTTACATGTACCTAAGGCACAAAGTTTCAGTTGTACTTCGTACTGTTTAAGGTGATTTTTAAAAAAATTGTTTGTGAAACATAAACCATTCTTTTATTAAATATGGAGAGAGCGTCACGGCATCTAACTGAAAATGAAGCGGTCCAAGCAATAACTTTAGTTGGAGAAGGTAGAAGTTACCGTTATGTGGCTGGCGTTTTAGGAGTGCATCACACAACGGTTTTAAGAGCTGTGCAGCGATTTCGGGAGACCGAAGCTTACACAAGAAGACCGGGACAAGGCCGACATAGAGCTACTTCTCAAAGAGATGACAATTTTTTGCGTCTCAATGTTCTAAGAGATAGAACATCTACCAGCCGTAGCATAAACGATTTAATTAGGGAAGTACGCCATGTCAATATTTCCGATCGTACAGTTAGAAGACGCCTTCATGAAGCGAATTTAGATAACAGAAGGCCAGCAACTGGACCTCTCCTCATCAGACAACACCGTGTTAGCCGTTTAAGGTTTGCAAGACAATACTCGGGATGGGATGTAAATGACGGTGGAGGCGCGTCTTGTTTACCGACGAGACGAGAATTGGATTGCGATCACCAGACGGTCGTTCTAGAGTCTGGAGAAGACCTTTTTCCGGAGAACGATTTGCCCAAGCGTGCATATCTCCAAGAGAGCCATTTGCTGGAGGAAGCTTTATGTTTTGGGGAGGCATTGCCTACGATGCCTGTACGGAGTTAGTGCCTATACCTAGACCTGCCCTTAATGCACGAAGGTATGTGTTAGAGATCCTTGAAGAACATGTAGTTCCATTTGCGCCATTCATTGGACCGAATTTCTTATTAATGCACGATAATGCTCGGCCTCACGTGGCATTTGATGTCATTCAATATCTAAATGACGTGGAAATTACCTCTTTAGACTGGCCCCCACGCAGCCCTGACTTAAATCCTATAGAACATGTCTGGGACATGTTAAAAAGACGTATTCGACAAAGAAATCCTCCTCCCCGAACATTGGCTGAACTAGAGCAGGCTGCGCGTGAGGAGTGGGAAAACATTCCACAGGAAAGTATTCAACATCTAATAAGAGGAATGCCGCGAAGACGTCAAGCGGCGATTGCAGCTAGAGGTGGCAACACACGATATTAATTTTGCATTATGTTTGTTCTTGGGGTTATTGTTTTCTTTTTATTTAAAAGTTAAAATTATAAAAAATCGATTTTTTTTCCTAAAAATAAATTTTGTTAATTATTTTTTGGTATATCTTGTTTTTTTTTAAATCAAATATGATTGTTTTTGCTAATAAAAAATACACAGTTAAAAATGGTAATTATAATATTTTTTTTATTTCTTAAAAAAAAATTGTTCCTAAAAAAGCCAAGTGGTGCGTTAATTTTGTCCAGGATTTATATATATATATATATATATATATATATATATATATATATATATATATATATATATATATATATATATATATATATATTTCGTTTTTTCTCTAACCATATATAAATATTTTATTAATTATTTTCTTGGGCACAGGTTAACTCATTGAGAAGTAAAACTGTAATTCAATCGACGTTTCGCTCATTATAATGAGCTTTCTCAAGACATTTATTTTCTACAATAAAAACATGTATAGTTAGTATTTAAATTTTAAAATGGTTAAAACATTACTGAAAAAACATCACTCAAAAAAACATTACATTTAAAACAAAATTAATATTATATAGAGTACGTAAACATGTCGGTTTTACAAATGTTTTGAGATTGCAATAATTTCGACAGGTCTGGAATTCTGATAGATAAAAACGAGACAATTTTTTCTATTTTTTAAAAATTTTCTCGTTAAAACTCGTAATGTTTTTTCCGGATAATGGTTATTTATTAAACTCTCCTTAACCTTCTTTAAAATCTCAGGACGATATTCTGGGGAAGTAAGTGAGATGGCACGATCGATTAGACATATAATAAGGCTATATTTTTGATTCTTTGGATGGTTGGAGTTAAAGTTTAAGTACCGCCCTGTCCATGTTTTTTTGTATACCACTTGGTTTTTATATTTTGATCTTTCTTGTTTCTAATTAGGATTAAGTCTAGAAAATTAATTTGATTTTGTTTTCAGTTTCTATGGTAAATTTTAATTTGGGGTGAAAATTATTGAAAGTATTTAATAGGTCATTAATATGGTTAATAATCGTTTTTTCCTATTATTTTGGACATACAGATTGTAGATAAACCGAAAGAAATCAAAGATTCAATTCTCACCAGTGTTGTAAACGTTGTAACAAACCATAATCTTAAAATAAAACATAAAAAAAATAAAATATTCAAAGTTTCAAAAAAACATACAGAAGAGAATTAACAAAACCAAACCATTCGTAAAGGAGAACCCTCAAATTAAAATCATTAAACCTGATAAATCAAATAAAACTGTGATAATGAACTCTTACGACTATCATACAAAAATTAAAGAATTACTTAGTGACGTAAATACTTACAAACAATTAAGAAGTGATTTAACGACCTCTTATCAAACAAAAAATAACATGTTCATAAAAAAATTGTTAAATAAAGAAGTTATTTCTTATAAAGAAGCAAAAAACCTAATGATACACAACGTAGTAGCACCCAAAATAAACGGTCTTCCTAAATTGCATAAAGCTAACATACCTTTAAGGCCCATTGTATCATGTATCCAATCTCTTATCCAATTTGCCTAATTGTGTGTCCAAAATAACAGAAAAAAAAACGATTATTTTGTTAAAGATTCATTTGAATTAAAACAATTTATTGACAAGGTAAACGTTCCAGACAATCATATACTAATATCTCTTGATGTTGTGTCTCTATATAAAAAAAATTCCGAATGAACTTTTATCTGAAATAATAACAAAAAAATAGGACGCATTAAAGGGTCACACAACACTTCCATTAAAAGAATTTATAGAAGCTATTAACATTACTCTAAATAATAATTATTTCCAGTATGAGGACAAATATTATCAACAGTTAGATGGTTGCGCTATGGGTTCTCCTATTTCCTCCATTGTCGCACAATTAGTTATGGAATATCTGGAGGAGAGTGTGATAAGTGAACTTGATTTTAACCTTCCTTTTTTTAAAAGATTTGTGGGCAATTGTTTAACTGCGTTTCAAAAAACCGTATTAATGATCTATTAAATGCTTTCAATAATTTTCACCCCAAATTAAAATTTACCATGGAAACTGAAGACAAAATTTAAATTTATTTTGTAGACTTAACCCTAATTAGAAACAAGAAAGATCAAAATATAAAAACCAAGTGGTATACAAAAAAAAACATGGTCAGGGCGGTACTTAAACTTTAGCTTTAACCATCCAAAGAATCAAAAAAATAGCGTTATTGTAAGTCTAATCGATCGTGCCATCTCACTTACTTTTCCAGAATATCGTCATGAGATTTTAAAGAAGGTTAAGGAGATTTTAATAGATAACCATTATCTGGAAAAAAACATACTACGAGTTTTTAAACAACAAACTCATGTTTTTTATAATAACTTAAAGAAAGCAACAAAAGAAAAAATTGTTAATAATAAATACGTTGCAATGCCCTACGCAGACCATCTATCAGAAAAAATATATCACATCTTGTCTAAACACGACATAACTCTCTGTCATAAAGCACATAATTTACTAAACGGTCTTTTCACTCCCTTGAAAAGCAAAGTAATAAAAAAAGACATCAAACCTAGTTTACTCAATTCCGTGTTTAAATTGCCCTAAAAGGTACATAGGAATGACAACATAATGCTTAGATAGTCGATTAAACGGCCATAAATACACAAACAATGTATCTTCTGCACTCCACAAACACGAACATACAGAAAAACATGAATTCGATTTCAAACAAACCAAAATTTTAGAGCAAGAAGTTAATAAATAATAAATAAATAATGATAATTAGTTTATTAAAAACTCACAATAAAAGAAATGATACAAATTAAAAAAGAGAAAGATGCCGTCAACGATAAAAAAGACATCAATAACTTAAGCCAAATTTATCATAATCTGATATCTAAGTAACTTAATCTAAATATAAACCACTCCATACATAAAACCCTGTACATTTCAGTAATAGCATAAACCCAAACTCGGTACAGCAATAAAAATCTAATTGAATATAAAAAAAAAGAAGAAATTGTCTTCTTTTTATCTACCAGAACTCCAGACCTGTCGAAATTATTGCAGTCTCAAAACATTCGTAAAACTGACATGTTTCCAAGGTACGTACTCTGTATAATATTAATTTAGTTTTAAATGTATTTTTGTTTTCATGATCATAGTTTGTTTTAAATGTAACGTTTTTTGGAGTGATGTTTTTTCAGTAATGTTTTAACCATTTTAAAATTTAAATACTAATTATACATATTTTTATTGTAGAAAATAAATATCTTGAGAAAGCTCAATATCATGAGCGAAACGATTGAATTATAGTTTTATTTCTCAATGAGTTAACTTATGCCCAAGAAAATAATTAATAATATATATATATATATATATATATATATATATATATATATATATATATATATATATAGTTAATATATATAGCATTATATATATATATATATATATATATATATATATATATATATATACTATATATATATATATATATATATATATATATATATATATATATATATATATATATATATATATATATATATATATATATATATATATATATATATAAACTCCGGTGTTATAAAAGCCACGTTATAAAGAGTTCTTACGTAAGTGCAATGGACTTTTGGTGTATGAAAAGTGAAAATTATAAATGTGAAAGAAGCGCCAACACAAAAAATAATTTGTTTCCAACTTAATATTATGATTTGCTTTTATATTTGAAAAAATGATCAAAAACGCTGAGACAAAACAAGGGTACTACGGCACTCGATACAACATAAAAACATATTTGATTTTTGTCTAGATAAAACATAAAAGAGAATTATTATAAAGTTTTCAGGACGATGCTTGACGTTCATTTAATTTACATTTTGAAAACTGAAGGGGATTTGTTTGGCGAAGCGATTTAATTTAATATAAAAGTCGTATTTGTTGGCTCATAACTACAAAAAAGTTAAATTCGATATGTGAATGGAGCTTTCCCATTGTTTTTTTCCTCAAGGCTCGTTCTCTTTAATAAATCAAAATTTTTTTTTCTAGACATATAAAGTGCCTTTACGCTTGAATTGTCGTTGGCTTTAATAATTCTCAACCATGCTGGAATTTTACTGAAAATACCAAAAGTTAGTCAAAGAATCTAAATAACTTCCAAAAACTTAGTTCCTGACATCTTGGTGAATGACAAAAAATAATTTTTTTTTTTTTTAATTGAAAGTAAAATAACGTTACAATATATATATATATATATATATATATATATATATATATATATATATATATTATTGAACTTATATATATATATATATATATATATATATATATATATATATATATATATCTGTGCATTTAGTACGATGCAGGCCTAAATAGTTAAATAAATAATAAAACGTCTGGCTAATTACGATAATTTGTCGCTCCTCCATACCAGAAAATCCTCTGATCTTGATGACATTCTTGCCATTTTCCTAAAAATGTGCATTACTGAACTTGTCCCTATCCTTACCAGATTATTTCAAGTGTTTTAAGACAAAGACAATTTTCGCAACAGCGCGAAATCTGTTCGTGATCGCAAAAAACGGATTCAAAAGTGTTTCATCTAACTACAAACCTGTATATCAATACTGATCTTTTAAATTACCTTACTAGCGCTAGTTGTACTCGTCTTTCAACTAGTTGACTGTACTTATGAAAACCTTAAGTCAGAAACACGTATATATTGTTAGCCAAATTCCATTGCTTTAGCGGTCATCCCAAAGAATCAAGTTTCTACTATATACTCGTTTTGCCACGTTATATATTTCCTACTTTTGATTTACTACTCTTCAGTTATGAGTTTCGCCACAGGTGGCTATATGCTGCTTTGTGGTAAATACAGTATCTAGTCCGGCGAAGATTTCGGATGTTCTCTTGGTAATCACAAATGTCGATTTTGCTCCTGTTGGTGACTCTGGTATTGTTTTGTGTATTCATTTTGGCGCGAGTTTTACTCGTCTTTTAACTAGTTGACTGTACTGATGAAGACCTTAAGTCAGAAACACATGTCTATGGTTAGCCAAATTCCATTGGTTTAGCGGTTTTATATATATATATATATATATATATATATATATATATATATATATATATATATATATACCATATTTATTAACCAATTAAACCACTTTTACGATACATCCAATACAGTACTTATTTAAAATTTCACAAGTTGAATCAGTAATCTAATAGCTATGTGATAAATGATCTCAATTCAAAACACACAATTATGTTCTAAACATATGAATTAAATTATTACTTTACTTTAAAAATTTATCTAGTTTAACCACTATGTACCGACAATGGAAGAGTCTCTAAAATTACTTTTGAAAAAAGAAACAAACTCCAGTTTTTTTAACTCTATCAGTCTATCGAATCGCCTCGTGGAAGGCAGACCTCTATGTGTTTAACATAAGTGGTTCCACGTGTTTAGTTTTACTACTTTGTTTCGAGGGGAGGCGGAAGACTCAATTGCTCAGTGTGGAAACTAACGACCCCGCTAGAAAAAAAGCAGAAGCTGTGAACTTGTGAGGCCTAGTTGTTGCTGGATTCTATCCTGTTCGTCTGCCCAGTTCTACATAGAATATTAGCGTAATCGCCGCTACGAGGCGGGATTGGAAGATGATAGGAGATATCAGCAGTGCTCTCAAGGGGTACCAATATGCATTTCAAAAGTTAAAAAGGTAGGAGTAATTTAAAAATAAATTTGTTCCAGTAGCTTAGAGCTCTCCATCCGGACATCCCAACGATAACGTCTCCAAACCGGAATAAGTTGTAAATAATTTGAGAAGGTCGCCCCAGACAGAGCGATCTGGTGAATGGACTATCGTCCGAACCATAAACCTAATTAGAAAATGGAAAACTCTGACAATAAACAGTAAACAATTGGCAGTAAGAAGTATTTAATTGTTCTCAAAATGTTATTAGTCAATATGATTGCTATAAGTAACATTCAATGACATCATCTTTTCAAACCGATTAGTGATACATTGTTTAGGCAACCAATAAACCAGAAGTAATTTTCGGAGTGCGGGGTGGTGATCCTTTGGTAATGGTTTGTAATTTTGTTGTATTTCTTTCCGTGTAGTTAGTCTAAGTTTCCAATATTTTTTTCGTATGTTTAAACCTTTATTCGCACTCGATTATGCAAAACTTTATTTAGAAAACCAGATAAACTATTAGCGCAAAAACATTCACCAGACATGAGGAGCCCTGAATACTGCGTTATCAGATGGGCATTAGATTGGCCGTTATCGCTTCAGTTCAGCCATTTTCAAATCGCTTACAAAGTCCCTTTCACTGTTATGTATGTTATGTGTCTTTAACCCTTCAACAAGGACCACTTTGAGGATTAGCAAAGGGCCAGTGCTCCATATCATTGGTGTGCGGGTTAGCTAAATAGTTTAAACTGATTTGCAGTAGAAAAATCACGGTTTTATTATTTGTTTTTAGTCTGCCAGAAAGACAATTTTGTTGAAGTATAAAATTAATTTTAATTATAGCAATATGCGGTTTTAACGGACAACGAGTCAGAATGCGTCAAAATTCGACGGCAACTATGGTAGTTAAATCACATATTAAACCTATAAAAAAATTATAAAAAAATAGAACTAGCAACTAGCTTTAAAAAAAGCACTAAAAAGAAAAAATAATATTTTATGCCACAATGAAAATTTGATTTATGAAAACAGGTCATACAGTGTCTACACTGTATGACAACAATTTTCAACGTGGAATAAAATATAATTTATTACTTTTTAGTGCTTTTTTTTTAAGTCAGTTATATCGCATACAAAATTTAGCCAAAATCACCTTATTAATAATATAAAAACTGTTAAAACTTAAAAGATGACTAAAATTGAACTTCAAGCGATGAAAAACCCAGAAAAGCATATACACTATATTAACACGCATACTTTTTTTCCCGGTTAACGCCTAAATAATTGACAACTAGGCCGCCGTTTTTTACATTTTTAAAATATGCTGGACCATTCCGATAATATCCTGAATATTCCCTGAAAATTTCATCCAAATTGGTCAAATTATCTCGGTATAATCGATGTACATACACAAAAAAATACATAAGTTCAAATTTATAACCTCCTCCGTTTTTGAAGTGGGTTAAAAATAACTAATTGTACTCCATCGAGACTTGACGCTTTCCGAGCTTCTTCGTAAATATTTTTCGTCGCATTCATATAAGAAGTATACTTCATCATTTTATATGAGTTTTATTGTAAAAGTCAAGTTTAACAAAGTGCTACCGCTTCTACTGCATATTATGTAACATCATTGTATAAGAACGTGTATTATTACACAATATAAAATGATAATATACATACTTTTTCTTCCTGACAGAATGGTGAAACCATAAGTGAACGCTTATATTATTCAATGTAAGCATGTAAAACCTACCGGAGTAGTTGGCGACAGATAAATCACGGCTGATTTGCTTTATTGTAAATTGTACTTCCTCTTCCTCTATTTACCTGAGTGACCTTTGGAATTTGATAGTTATAACAGCACATGATTAATTATTGACGTTTATTGATTTTTGATGACAGTCTTGCTTTGTCAAGTGTAAAATAATAGCACGAAATATGCCATGTTTAAGTATTGCTGCAAAAACTGTCATAATTACACTAATAGTTTAAATTTTTTTTTTATATAAAAAATTATTTTTTAAAAAATCAAATAATATACACGCTGGTGACTCGGGAGAGTTGCCAATTATTTTAGTATAGCTAAGATCACGCCAACTACTTTTTTTTAGTTAAATTAATGAAGATTCAAGTCAATGTTAAAATGTTCCTGTTTTGAGTTTTAGGTATTTATGTCAATCAACCTTTTTTGTATCTGGAAAATCCAAGCTAATAAAAAAAAATCGTTGTCAGATTAGTTTTTTAACCGACTTCAGAAATATTCGAGCTGTTACCGGAGGGGTTCCATAGCAAGCATATTGAAAAAATATTAAACATGGCGAAATGACACTAGTTTGAACTGTTTTCTCGATGTTAAATTGAACAATATATACGTTCACTATTGCGTTCACCATTCTGTCAGAAAAAACTAGTATGTATGTCACCATTTTATATTGTATAGTAAGACCATGTTATTATACAACGATGTTACATAAGATTTAGTGGACCCAGTAGGTGTTTGTTAAATTTGACTTTTACAATAAAATTTGTATTATTTGAATTAAAAGCTTTAATAAAAAAAAAATTAAACCGCCTCCAAAGAAATGCTCTAAAAAGTCAGAAGGATTATATTATTTCAATTAGAAAATTTTACTCTGTGAAGTCGGCGGGCAGCGCCAAACTAATAAAGAGAGTAAGACATTATATTATACTCATGGTATTGGAAATCAAAACACGCAATACATAAATATATTTTTATTATTAAGTAATTAAGTATAAGTTGGGCGCAAGATGAAATAATTTATTTTTTACTTTCTAGTGCATTTTCCTGAGGTGAGGTTAATTTATAAACATTTTTAGCCCAAAATTACTAGGTTTTAGCTACTTAGTTTGAGGAAACAGACGAAATGTTTTTTGTTGGTCTAAGTTATGAGTCGAATACATTTATATTATACAGAATTAACAAAGTTAAGTAAAGTAATACATTCGAGTGTATATATATATATATATATATATATATATATATATATATATATATATATATATATATATATATATATATATATATATATATATATATATATATATATATATATATATATATATATATATATATATATATATATATATATATATATATATATATATACAATGAGGGCATAGTCTGGAAACCTTGAGATATGTCAAAAACTATAGAAGTTGGGCAAAAAAGTTTCATATAAAAGTTGTATAGTTCCTTACGATTAATGATTCAAAAATGTCTTGAAATATACAGGGTGTTTTAAAATCAAGTTACACGCCAAAACTTCAGAATCTCTAAACGAACACCCTGTATATTATTTCATTTTAAGGATCTAGATGAAATGCTGACCATATTTTATTAACCATACCCTATCCCTAGAGTCAACTGTTTTTGAGATAAAAAAATGAGAAAATGGAAATTTGGCTTTAAACAAACTTAACTCATTTCCCTGTGCATAGTGAAACCTGGTGTCAATTTTTAACATATTGTTGGAGAGTTACTTTTTTCTGATAAAAATGCTTTCAGAAAGAGAAAGAATAGAGAGTCTTATGATGTTTGGATGGGGAGATCGCCAAAGAAATCTTGACAAAGTATGTGAACTTTTTAATAATACGCATCCCGAGCGAGGACAAGCAATTGAAAAATCAACAGTTAGCAAAATTATCAAAAAATTTCGTGATCATGGTTGTGTAAAAGATTCTCCCAGGACAGGTAGGCCAAAACTAGATGATGATATGAAATTGAATGTTTTACTCAGTTATAACGAAAATCCACATTTACCTACAAGTGAAGTAGCATTAGATTTAAACCTTAGTCAATCATCGGTAAAAAATATTCTGCACATATTTTGACCGCCGACTTGAGTTTTGCGAAAGTATGCAAGAGCGGTGCAACCTGGATCCATTCTTTTGTAGAAATATTTTATTTTCCGATGAAGCCATCTTTTTTCTTAATGGTACTGTCAACCGACAAAACTGTAGATATGGGTCTACAGAGAATCCCCATTGGGCTCAAGTAGCTCATACGCAATATCCCGAGAAAATCAATGTTTGGGCTGGAATATTTCAAGATAGAATTATAGGTCCCTACTTTTTCTACGTAAATTTAACCGGCAAAATTTATCTTGATTTTTTACAACTCGAGTTGATTCCTGCCTTAGCTCAATTGTTTCCAGGTAATGAGCCCGATATGCCTACTGCAGCAATGTGGTTCCAACAAGATGGAGCACCACCTCACTACGCGCTACCTGTTCGGCAGTATCTCAGTGAAATATTTCCTAACAGGTGGATAGGACGTCGTGGTCCCTACGAATGGCCGGCCAGGTCCCCGAACTTAACTCCCATATATTATTTTCTGAGGGGATATTTAAAGAGCAAAGTTTATTTGAACAGACCTCCTAATATCGATGCGCTGAAAAATCGTATAAGAATATGAAATCCGACAAATCCCACCTACTTTCATTCGAAATCTACAACAAGAGTTCATCAATCGATTAGGATATTGTCAGGAAGTGAACGGACAACAGTTCCAGCATTTATTACGTTAAAACGCATCATTTAGAATTTTAGACTATCGTTGTTAATCGTTATTAAAAAAATTTTGTGAAACAGTTTTCGCATTTTTTTATCTCAAAAACAGTTGACTTTAGGGATAGGGTTTGCTTAATAAAATATGATCAGAATTTCATGTAGATTCTCAAAATGAAATAATATACAGAATGTTCCATTAGAGATTCTGAAGTTTTGGCGTGTAACTTGATTTTAAAACACCCTGTATATTTCAAGACATTTTTTAATCATAAATCGTAAGGAACTATACAACTTTTATATGAAACTTTTTTACCCAACTTGTATAGTTTTTGACATATCTCAAGGTTTCCAGACTTTATGCCCTCATTGTATATATATATATATATATATATATATATATATATATATATATATATATATATATATATATATATATATATATATATATATATATATATATATATATATATATATATATATATATATATATATATATATATATATATATATATATATATATATATATATATATATATATATATATATATATATATATATATATATATATATATATATATATATATATATATATATATATATATATATATATATATATATATATATATATATATATATATATATATATATATATATATATATATATATATATATATATATATATATATATATATATATATATATATATATATATATATATATATATTATAATGTAAATTTAAATTTTAATCATTTCATATCCCTACGTTAATTTATTGGGAGATCCATCATATTTTAATGAGCAAAATATGAATTTTATGCCTAAAGTATTTATAATAATGTGCGCTTAATTCACGCCCAACTAAAATATGCTATGACAATAACACAATAATCCTTTGCTTAAAATAAGAATCATATTATAAATAATTTTAATTACCTAATGCCAAAGACGAAGTTCCTACATTTAAAAACACTAATTTTCAACCGTGCCGAAACCTTGCGGTTAAATCACTTGCTTTTAGTCTAAAGATCCTGGGAAGGGAAAACTTCAGCGATACGTATAGAGCAAATTAGCAAGCATACATACGACTTTGCTAAACTTAGACACATGTATGTCTTGTGGTGATAGTAAACCACACGACAACCAAGTACACTTCTGCATTCCTGCAGTCGACAAATAGTATTAATCCGTGTATACCCACATCCTTTTTTTGTTGATTTTTGTTCACTGTTTGCACAAACAGCTTCACTAAACCGCTTGTTTTATATACACCTACTTCATTAGCGTGCAAATGAATGTGCACGCATGTAAACTTAATAAAAATAATAGTCAATAATTAAATGTTGGAACAAAGTAATTAGTGAAACATGGAAGTCTATCTGCAGACAAGTACATAGAGTAATGAACCTTTCAATTTTAAAGATGGAGGAAACCAGCCCACGAGAAAAAAAGGTTGGATTAACCGATATACTTACTCGTCACTAACATGGTCGATCAACCAATGTAATTTAAAATTAAATGTGTAACAAAATACAAAAACACAATGAATACTGATGAACGCCAAAATCATATTTAAAAAAAATCACTGGCTAAGTTGGTAATTTAAATGAAATTACTCACCACAAAATTATGGGTTACATTTTTTGTGTATATAAATTTACTAAAGGGCAATGCAATTATTCTATTAATTATAAATTCATTATGACAATCAGTCCCAGTATGAAACCCAACAGCGGAAAAAAGTGAAAGAGTTTAAAACCCATTTTAATGTTTAAGAAGGGAAAACAATCAAGGGATTAAAAATTAAAAACTACAAAACTTGTGTACAAACTAAGCTCAAATATCAAACTTTGATTAGTGTATATAATTTGATAATTTTTTATCCCATATTCATTAACCAATAAGCTGTAACATATATTTTAAAAAAACCATTTATAAGATGCAAATGGTTTCCTTGTCCCGTAATGGCCCTGTTTAGTCAATCCTTGATATTCCAAAGCGGGCCAAGTCGTGAACCAGGTTAAACATTTCTTACTGTGATTCATTAAGTGTTTATTGACTGAAAAAAGCACATCTTTCTTTTCGCTTTACTTCAACCGAACAAGCCTCCCGGTTAATTTTTTAGAACATTTATTGGTGCCATTAAATTTACGTAAGTAATCAAATTCATTAAATGAAAATTTTTGGACTTAAAACAATGCTATAAGGTTAATTCACCTTATACAGTATTGCTGCCATATTATGTAATAATGGCCAACTGCAAATTTAAAAGCGCACTAAGCTATATAGTTCTTCCATAATTTAATCTTAGGAACGAATTGAGAGCTGGGATTCTAAAAAATCATTAAAAATGTACCTTATATAAGCATTCCCGCGAACAGTCATCATGGTTTGCATACAAATAAATCGCAGACTATTCTAATCTAGGAAATGTCCAATTTTTTGCATATAATAAGTAATATTTAATGGCCGACAAGATTTTTCTAGCACACGCCAGCTCATTATTTTCACAATGGAAATACCCCCCCAATAATAAAAAAAATATTCAGAAAGCCCTAATATGTACCATTTTTAATAGCCTAATTAGAACCTTTTATTTTGACAGGTAAACAATTTTATTGTGGGGTGGCTAAAATGGGTCCATTTTACAACGGAAAAATTACCTAGACTGGGTTGTTTACAACATTAAACATAAAATAAACGTTAAACATTACTTTTCTGTTGAGTTTCCAATTGAGTGGTTCTCTGTGTATCGATAAGCAAGTGTATTTGAAGACGTGAATGTCGAGTCAAATGCGTCGAAGTTGCAAAATTACTCCCGACAAATTTTGTTTGTTATATTTGTGGAGAATTTCTGGTGAAATCTCAAGCTAGGCTATTTTCCGAAAATGTAAAAAAGGCCTACTTTAAATATTTTGGTGTGTTAATTGGGGATCAAGATAAGCGGTGGGCTACCCATGTGTGCTGTGTTAGTTGTAGTGTATCATTGGTGCAGTGGATGAAGGGAAAGAGAAAAAGTATAACTTTGCGGTTCCAATGGTATGGCGAGAACCCACCAATCATTCTGACGATTGTTATTTTTGCCTGACAAAGACTGAATGTTATTCCAAAAAAGGAAAGCACGGTATAGAATATCCAAGTTTGCAATCTGCCATACGACCTGTTCCTCATAATTTGCCAGTGCCGATTGCGCCTTTAAATTGGCCAGCTATTGATTTGGGAGATAATGGAGATAACGCATCATCAGGCAGCTCAGAAGAACAGTGCACTGATCCCACTTTTACCACAGGTCCTAGTTCTGGTGAACCACATTCGATTGCTCAAAGTGAATTAAATGATTTAGTATGTGACTTGGGGTTATCCAAGCAACAGTCAGAACTTCTGGATTCCCGTCTTAGGGAATGGAACCCATTGGCCAAAGAAACAAAAATTACGAATTTCATAAAAAGAAATGCTATGTTTTCTGAATTCTACAGTATGGAAAAATCGTTGTGCGCGTATACTGATATAGACAGGTTAATGTAGGAACTTGATATTGAACATTCTCCCCGTGAGTGGCGCTTATTCGTAGACTCATCTAAATACAGCTTAAACGCTGTATTTAGATGAGTCTAAGTTAGTGAATTTAAAACCCTCTATACCAGTGGCCCATTCAGTTGCAATGCAAGACAATTATGAAATTATGCACAGGACTTTGGATAAAATTAACTACAATAGGTTATAAATAGCAGACATGTGGGGATTTAAAAGTTGTAGCGGTTTTGGTGGGACTTCAAGGGGGACTTACAAAATATTGTTATTTTCTTTGTTTATGGGCCAGTCGTGCAATAAATCAACATTATGTAACAAAAATTTGGCCAGAAAAAAGCGGATTTCAACCGGGATCTCAAAATGTTAAATTTATACCTCTTGTTGATCCCAAAAATGTCCTTTTTTGCCTCCTCTTCACATTAAACTTGAACTGATGAAAAACTTTGTGAAGGCTTTGAATAAAGATGGTGATGGATTTAAATACCTAAGACAAGTCTTTCCTCAGTTAAGTGATACCAAATTAAAAGAAGGCATTTTTATTGGGCCACAAATCAGAAAATTGCTGGACGATGTCAATTTTACAGCAAAGCTTAAAAGGCAGGAACACAAGGAATGCAGTAAGAGGATTTTTAGGCAACAATATGGATGAAAATTATGAACAATTAGTTAATGAACTCTTAGATGCCTATAAAGCGCTTGGTGCCAGAATGTCATTAAACATTCACTTCATCCATTCCCATCTGTCATTTTTTCCTAAAAATTTGGGAGCTGTTAGTGACGAGCAGGTTGAAAGGTTTTACCAAGATATCAGAACAATGGAAATTCGGTACCAAGGACGATGGGACCCAGCGATGATGGGTGATTACTGTTGGTTTTTGAAGAGAGAAGATATTACACCTCATAAACGAAAAAAATAAAGTTTAATTAGTGTTTTAAGTTAATATTTTTCTCGTTTGCTTTTCTTTTAGATGTATTGTATGTTTAGTAGGCGAAAACTGTAAACATAGTCAATAAACAGGCTTAAGAATTTTCTGAAATAATTTTTTCTATAGATATTAAGTATCGTCACATTCAATATAGTTCTACAACTCTAACAAGAAAACCCTACGTGCTGTAACTTTCTATTTATCATTTTCGTATTTAGATAGGTCCATTGTATTAGATTATGCTATTCTGATTTGTGTTACAACAAAAAATTTTTTTGTCGGCCATTGATTAGATAAACTTCAGTGAAGATATCATTCTAAAAAATATATTTTGTAACTACAAACTTATTTTTTATTAAGTAAACAAAAATTTAGCTTGATTTTAAATCATCTTCACCAGCATATTAATATAAAATTGTCTTGTACCTAGTACTAGGTCAATCAAAAAATTTGTGTTAATAGAAATTGCTATTTCCCCTAATTTTTTCTCCATTTAGTTCATTTACACCCATTTCTCTTGTCATTACTTTTTCCATAGTTACATCCGTTTTTCAATTTTAAAAAATCAGGATAAGAAGCAAACTATTCATAACTTGAAATAGAAAAATTATGTCTCAATATTTACTCTTCTGTGCAAGCTTTGACGTATTAAGTAACCAAAATAGCATTTCCTTTATTACATATTTTCTGTTGCAATACATTAAAATTCTCTTTTTCTATCTTGAATCATTCGCGTGAACATCATAGGTACTGCCAAAAATAGGTTGCCAAAATTACTCAACATAACAACTTTAAATATTGTAGTGCAATAAATATTTTGGAATATCCTTTTTAGGAACAAAATAGTCTACGTCACTGAAAACAGCTAATGGTATTCTATCATAATTAAAGTTTTAAACCATTATCCTAAGCCGAGCCTAGTCATGGACAAATAGAACGTCAGCAACTAAACCCCAATAAACTTGAAATGTTGTATTAGGTCTGGTAAAAGTGGTGGGAATAATGTTATCGCCATTTATTTGTTAGAGGAATTAAGGACGCGTCTAGGTATGAAACAAATGGAACTTTATCGGCTTTCCAGAAATTCTGCTTAATACTCTGAACATTGTAACGCTGTAATTTTGTTATATAGTTTAATCTTAAGTTTAACATTTATAATGTACTCTTTTAGTGTTAATTTTTAATAATTGATATGTGCGCTTTATTTAAATTATATATTGGTTTTATAGTTTAGTTAGATTACCCATATCTCAAGCGAAAATTTCATTTGTTATACCGGATTATATTATAATAATCAGTATGTATAGCGTTACCTATTATCAACAACTATCAGTATTCTTAAACCAGAGTAGTTCACCACCCCTTTCTAAAGAAACGTTTTACTGCAAGTTCAAACGTTGTTACTTGGATGGCGATGCCTAGATTCATACAAAATCATTCATTAATTAAAACTATAATTATTTAAAAAACGAAACCAAAATAACAAATAAAGACATTTATTTCTTAAAAATACAGAGTAAATAAAAATTTAATTTTATCAGTCTTAAAAACCTGTTTTGCCTCCTTTATGCAAGTTTTGGTCTTTCAATAATCTTGTCAGGATACTGCATTTTTGACTTCAAACCTCTATTTTTGGGTCCAAACATATCTTTTCTGTTGCTGTAAATAATAAATACTACTATTAATGCACCAAATTTTTTTTTTGCATGTAAGGTCGATATTTAGTATCAATACTCATATGTAGGAATTTATGTTTATGAAGCACAGTTACTTTGATAAATATTTCTATTTTATATATATATATATATATATATATATATATATATATATATATATATATATATATATATATATATATATACAGTGTGTATCACAACATGGAATAAATTCGATAATAAATAAATGGGGGCTTTTTCGAAAAAGCTTTTATCGATTGGTATTTACGTTCATGTTGCTCATTTTTCTCCAATAAAAACTTTTTTTATACAGGGTGTGTCCTGTAACAGTGGTCAATGCCAACTTTCTTATTTCAAAAGCAACACCCCGGATATTATTTAATTTTTGGATTCTTTAGGAGATTCTAAACATATTATAGTTCAATGTCCTATACCTATCTTCAACTATTTCGGCAATATTAAGTGTTTTCAAATTTATTGCAAAAATTAAGATTAAAAAAATAAAATTATTTATTTCTTCATAATGTATAAACAAAAGTAAAAAGTTAATTTAGGAACTGTTGAATATGCTCGCCGCGAAAAACTTAAAAAATTCCTAATATTAAATAGAAATTTCTTCTAACGTTATTTAGCATCTCAGGCGTGACCGATCTAATCACAAAGCGTATATTCGTCTTCTTAAGTCAGCTAAGTCTGGGGTTTAGTTTTGTATTCAACATTTTTAATATGTCCCCAAAGTAAAAAGTTTAATGGCGTCAGATCCGATTTGGAAATATTCCGTTTGAGGTACTGCCGGACATTAATTTGGTAATGGGGCGTATTTCACCATCTTGCTGAAACCATATCATATTCGCTGGAACTATGTGTATTTGCTGGATCCGGATACAAATTTGAAAAATTTACGACATTATTTTAAAGCATCTTGCTAAATAATTATCGTCATTCAAATTGCCGTCAATCAAAAAATTTGTGTTAATGAAATGATCCCTAATTTTTTTCCATTTAGCCCAAACATTAACCTCTTTCAGGATATTAAAAAATGTTCTTCGCTGATCCACTAGGATTTTAACTGAAAATAGAAAAATTTTGACGATTTACATGACCGTGAAGTGTAAAGGTGCACTCATCCAAAAACATATTTTCTAATTGAATAACATTGTTATCTAACATAGCCATCATTTGTTCACAAAAATAATTCTCCTATCAAAATCGTCTTCAAAATTAGTTAACATAACAACTTTATATTGTAGGCAATAAATATTTTATATTCTTTTTTAATGTTCACTGAAAACAGCTAATGGTATTCTATCATAATTAAAGTTTTAAACCATTATCCTAAGCCGAGCCTAGTCATAGAAATATGGGTTTTCCTCAAACTCAATAAATAATATCCAACTTTGAGTGGATTATTCAGGAATGTTATTGAATTGGCAATATTTTGATGGGTTTGTTTAAACCACATAACTTGAAATGTTGTATTAGGTTTTCTATTTTATAATGTTATCGCCATTTATATGTTAGAGGAATTAAATTTTTATGAAACAAATGGAACTTTATCGGCTTTCCAGAAATTCTGTGTGTTACTCTGAACATTGTAACGCAATAATTTTGTTATATAGTTTAATTTTAGTTTAACATTTATAATGTACTCTTTTAGTGTTAATTTTTAATAATTGATATGTGCGCTTTATTTAAATTATATATTGGTTTTATGACACTGACATTACCCATATCTCAAGCGAAAGATTTCATTTGTTATACAAAAGGATTATATTATAATAATCAAAATGTATTTTGTTACCTATTATCAACAACTAAAGTATTCTTAAAATGGTTTTCACCACCCCTTTCTAAAGAAACGTTTTAATGCAAGTTCAAACGTTGTGTGTTGGATGGCGATTTTTGTAATCATATAAATCATTCATTAATTAAAACTATAATTATTTAAAAAACGAAACCAAAATAACAAATAAAGACATTTATTTCTTATTAAATTCTTATTTACTCTGTATTATTATACAGAGTAAATGAACATAAAATTTTATAGTCTTAAAAACCTGTTTTGCCTCCTTTATGCAAGTTTTGGTCTTTGAAATAATCTTGTCAGGATTGCATTTTTGACTTCACACCTCTATTTTTATAAAAAGTTTTCTGTTGCTGTAAATAATAAATACTGGCATTAATAAACCGATTTTTTTTGCATGTAAGGTCGATATTTTGTATTAATACTCATATGTAGGAATTTAAGTTTATGAAGCACAGTTACTTTAATAAATATTTCTATTTTGATATATATATATATATATATATATATATATATATATATATATATATATATATATATATATATATATATATATATATATATATATATATATATATATATCAGAATGTTTTTAGGCCAATACGTGCTTGTTACTTTATTTTAAATTTACCCTATGTTAATTGTATTCCCTTTTCGCCCTGGATATCTAACACATAAGGCAATATTAGTACAAATTCTTTCACTTAACTTTGGCCTACAAACACATATAATTTCTGGATTTAAATCAATATTCATACCTTTTTTTTCTTGGATTAGGTAGCAGTTGCATATAACTAAATCGGTTGTGTGTAGTGGTTGGAAAACCAAATTACTTCCTTGAATATTTCCTTTTTCAATAATTTTCTCCTGATTGCATGAGTATTTAGACCCTTTTATGTCCTGAATTATTACTCGACCATTTTTTGTCTTCTGTGGATTACCTAAAATATTTCGTTATGAATAAATCTCTTTTAATGGTAAAAATAACAAATTTATTTATATTGTATTGCTGCGAAAATCTAATTTAAATCAAGCATAGGTACCTTTTTGTTGTCAGGGTTGTTCCACTTCCCCATTTGAAATCAATTCCCCATAGCTTTGTTCTCTGTTTTAGTTGCAAGTTGATTTTTCGGGATAGCCTTTTCCACTATTATTCTAATTATCTAAGTTTTGGAAGCTGGAAGATAGATGTTTGTTTACTATTCGTTTTGCCTACTTCACATTATAATTTAGGGTTATGGGACGTGTCACATCCTATGCGCTGTCACTCGCTGCATCTGATATGCCCTCATTCAGTAGGCACATACTAAGATCCCAACTGTTGCCAAGTTTATTCTCAGGTGGTTGCCGTCTGAATTATAAACCAATCAGTGATCGTTTTTCTTGCCATGCAGTCCCTATTTTAAATCATTCCGAGTTCCTCTTGACAACACTGATGTCACCTGGGGCAATCTAACCAATGATAGTTCGGCATCCGAATTGAGTAAATTAGTAAATTCTAGAAGGTACAACGGAGCTGGTTCCGGGAAGGAACTACTTTTTCACTTCACTTTTTTGGTCTCCTGTAACATCGAAAAGTCTTCAGCGCGAACTGGGGAAAATAAAATCCAAGTTATTCTTGGAAATCCGTTAGTGGGATTTCTCCTCAGCTTCGTAAAAATTAACTTATTTGAGAATTTTATTGTATTTTGTAACCTCCAAGTAATCTCTCTGAGAGAGGATTTTTGGAGCTGAAGTTGGACCAGGCCGTCATTTTTCCTGCCACGTTCTGAAGAAGTCTTCCTGTCTGGGGTGAACTAAACCCTATTGAATAGTTAATTCAATTTCATCTATTTTGAAAAGTGTATATTCCTTTTGAATACTTTTCATTTTATATTACGTAATTTGGCAATTTTTGGTCATATATGGAAATTAAGTTTTACTCATATAATTTTTTTTTTGTATGGGGACTGGGGCTAATTTTTATAATACATTTTCTTTTGAATTTCCGAACAAGGGGGTTGCAAAAAAAAGGGAAATTACTGATATATTGCAAATTAAATTTTTGATGGTCATTATAGTTGCTATATTAGTTAAATTTTTTTAATTATATTTGAGATTCATGCCTTCACTTTTAGTATAAATCGGGCAACATTTGTAGCAGCTCACAGAGCTGAATTAAATTAAAAGTTCTAATTGTTATCTTTTATAAATTGGGTTAATAATTAAAAAATCTTGCCTAGCTGTTCAGTAATTTAATATGACGTAGTTTTTTTTAAATTTATAGTATTTTGTATTTTTAAGTTTGGGGTCGTCTGAAAATATTTTGTTGAAAGAAAATTTTATTATGCAAGTTTGTTATATTGGGGTTTAAATATATTTTTGCAGTTTTTATATTTCATACCATTATTATTCTGAATTAATTTTTAAAGTTTATTTTTTTACAACGTTTCTCTTGAATACTCAGGTATACTTCAGGTAGGTGCCTTTATTTTGGGAAGATTTTGCTATTTGATATTTTATTTTGCATTTTTTGATTTAGGTTGACCGAAATCAGTACTTATTGTATTTATGGATATGTCAATTGTTATTTAATATTTTACTATTTTTTCTAATGGTTGATTTTTTTTTTAATTAAATTTAATTTCTTTAATACCCTTTATTGCAAATCGCATTTAATATTATGCTGATTTTTTACACGACGTTTTGACTGAATTTTGGTTTTCTTTATTTCAGTAAATTAATAAAAATATTTCCTATTTTATTATTTTAAAAAAATAAGAGCGTAGAAATCTTGCACCCTACGGTTATAAACCAGAGCAAGGGTGGCATCATTGAATATTTATTATTAACCCTTTTACTATAGGTACAAATCATTTGTTTTTTAGAGGATTCGTGTTTCAGATGGGTGATCGATAAATTCATCCATAAGCTCAGAAATTTATCTAGAATAAAAAGTCTACGAAAGACTCCTTAAAAGCTCAAATGCTTTAAACCACAAAAATCTCTTAGCAATGAATTGTTCTGAACCAGCAAAATAAAATGTAGGTTACTGATAGCTGACAAAACCAATAACGTCGCTTTTCGATATTTGCCTTGCGCATTTTGTACTTGTACTCCATTATTACAATATTTTTAACGGTTAGTTTTTCAAGAATAAAAAACGCTTAGAAAGGTATATTTTATGCAGTGGATGATAGTGGGAAGAGGGCAGGCAAATAAAACCACTATGGTAATTTATATCTCAAGGTTTCGTTGTCAATCACCACTTTCTCAAGGGCCTATAATAAAGAAAAAGAAGAAGACACATTACATTTGGTCGTACTATGATAAATCTATCGAATTGGAATGTCAGAAATTGTACTTAACCCTGTTTAAATAATGTCGAGCAACAATAAATCGAACACATTAAGACAAGAATAAATAACATTGTTTAACTGACCAATACCTCACGCGGTCTGGATGCCTTTATAAATCATTTTAGTGTATGTAAATTACAAAGCTTTATGAGATAACTGCGAAATCTTAGCAAATACTATATTATATATATATATATATATATATATATATATATATATAAATATATATATATTTATATTTTTTTTATATATATTTTTTCATTTATACGGGGTGTTCCAAAAAATCGGAAACAATTTATAACGCAATATTTGCCAACTCGAAATTTTATTTAAATCTATAAAAAAATTTCGGTAAATAGGTCCTAAAGTCTTATCGGTTTCCTATATGTACCGTTGATGCGCCGATGATTTTGACAAAACTTTTGGCAATAGCTCTTTTAAAAATTAATGGGGGTTTCGGACATGCGGATTATTCCCGTTTGAACCAAATAATATTAATAATTCTAAATTGCTTCTTCCAGTAGCCACAAACAATATGCGAAGACAGAATTCAAGTGATTGTGCATCAGATTCTTCCATTACTTTATCACAAATCGAACGACAGTGGTGGAACGAGAGTGGTCCAATAGAAGACAAGAGTATATTCTATTTTTAGAAAATAGTAAAAGGAAAAGCCACATCAGCTACTGTTCCAAATAATGATGTTATTACTACACGACATTACGCGAATGAGGATATTTCTGAAAATTGCTTCTAATACATGGCTACTTATTTCATATGTACATTCTTCTTTATAGGGGTTATACGTTATCTTTCTGTTTACGTTGCAATCAAGATATTTCCTGTTAAGTTATAACTGCGTGTATTGACAGACTGGAATCCAGGAAAACTATATATGTGAAATGTACTTTTTTTGCAAGAAATAAACATTGGTTGTAGTTTTTCTAGCCCTAGTTTCATTACGGTAGATTCGTTTAATTTCCTTTTGTTTAACGAATTCGCAGATGAATGCATTTTGTGCGGAAAATTGCCCCATATTCCCATAATTTTCAGCCATACTTTTGTATATCGGTTCCTTTCGCGTATAGATTTGATATGTTTTTCTGGTTGCATAACGCACTTTCGACCTCCTCGTTTTTGGCTACTTCTTTAGATTGATCATGTCTTTACTAATTATTTTACCAAAAGAGGATAATTCAGAGCACTCGGACTAGTCTAGCACATTTAAAATTTTACCAGGAAGTAAAGTTCTTCAACGCGGTTCCAAATATGCCAGTAGGCAAAAAAAGCAGTTTTATGACTTGCAGTTCTCAACGTCACAAATTATGATTCCTACAGTCAGAAGGTGCAAGAAAAATAAATCAACTATTGTTCGATTTGCTCTTTAAATAACGTCCACATTTTTCGTAAATCCTATTTAATTTTAAATGGAAAGGTTATTTTTAAGTAACGTTGCTTAATTCCCAAATAATTTTCTCTGATGTCGTGTCAACATCGTTAAACATCGGTAACATTAAGGGGCAATAAATATGCAAAGGCAAAAATTATTGGAAGGAAACACACAATTCGGAAATTAATATCGTGTTAAAGCAATAGCGTGGTCGGCAGATACGGCGTCAGGGAATAATTAAATTATATAAAAAAATCTATAAAAACTCCTTTAATTAAAATTATTGCACTTTAATCAATACAAATATTTTCGAAATACACTAAATAAAACAATGAAATTACAAAAAATAGTTTTGATATTAAAAAAGGTATACAACATTTACAAGTCGAAAGCCTTGGTATTTATTAATACCAGAATAGAAAAATCCCCCTCTCTGCACAAGAGAAGATCGATTATTTCCAAACTTTTTAAAGATATAGACTTAAATATTCTGAATTCATTTGAACATATAATTAAGCTTCGTTTTTCATCTTATGTTATGCCTCAAGATTGGAAGGTCTTTATTGATAACCCAGTATTTAAAACAGGGGACCCAGTTTAACTACAGGAGACTAATATTAGTGTTAAATTACTTCTATAATCTTTAAAACAATCTTATAATAGAATTTGCAGAAAAAAGTAGCCTCATATATTTAAAATATTTACATTTTAAAATAGGAAATTGTTTTCTTTTGGAACTAAAAAAGCCTTTGATACGATTTCTCTTGAGTTTTTGTTCAACATAGTAGACGAAATAGGAACTAAGCAATGGCACACTCCAACTACTGCATAGCAATTTACACAGCAGAAAACAAAAAAAACTAAAATAAATAATTCCTTCAGCTTCCATTTAACAGTTATCACTAGTGTGCCACAGAGTACAGTATGGGTTCAATATTATTTCTGATTTATACTAACATCATGAAGTCTGTAGTTTTGTCATTGTTTATATCACAAAATTTAAAAAATAATATATATATATTTGGTTTACCAAAATAAAAACAAAATGGCTAGTATGCCATTTTTTATTTAAGAAAACTGCTTGTCAGTGTGACGTTTCGGCAGAGACTTATGCCTTTTTCAAACTATCAGACAAATGGAACATTTTTAGAAACAAAAAACAGAGCAAATATAATTTGCGTTATACAATCATCATCAACAGCCTTTTCATCCACTGCTGAATATCAGCCTACCTCTCGCATATACCTATGCTGTGTGTCTTAGCTGTAATTTACACAGGTCTATGAGACCTACAGTTTATCGTCGAATCCGAACGACGCTATTTGAGAGGTGATTTCAGCATATTACTGATGGAGCGCGCAACCACCAACCCATCAAAAGTCGAGCGCATTATGTATTCTTTACGAAGTCTGCCTCAGGTCGGAATCGACACAGGGACCTTGAGCGCCGAACAGCAAACACACAGCCATCGGCTCCACGCTCGCCTTATGATACAATAGAGTTTGCAACATTTTTGTGCTTTAATAGATATTTACCATACAACTTCAATAAAAGCTATGCACTCGTTAAATTTCCACACCCGTATGTTAATAATAATGTATCACACGCGTATTTATCTACAATCGTTTAAAATCTTATTCGAGTTATAATATAATTATATTTTCCAGAAAGTATTATTTATCAAATAAGCAAAAATAAATGACCTTTGTTACCTGTAGTCACTATACCATAGCAACCAACTAAGTTTTTGTTAGAAAACATTATAAAATATTGCTGTCAAACAATTTGTAATTTATTACAAAATTCGGAATGAGTTTCATACATTTTCAACATGAAGGATTCAGATCTTCTATCAGACATCGAAGAAGTGGCTGCCGGCGTAATTGCAGTCTTCTGCAATATGAGTTGGCCTACTCCCGGTATCAAAAACGGTGTGAAGAAAAGAACATAAAAACTATCTCCAGTGAGAAGGCATTATTAGCCTATTTTAATGATCTATCCAAAATTCAAAAGCCATGCTGTTTTTGGGCATACTATTCAATGTTGCGGAGTGTGATGTCTATTAAAAAAAAATGTGGATATTAATAAATACTCGCATATAATTGAATTTTTAAAAAGAAAGTCGGAAGGATATATACCTACAAAATCGACGCTATTAACGAAAATCGGTATTGGTGTTTTTCTTCAGGAAGCTAATTTATATAAACTTATGTTTATTATGGCGAAAATAGCACTTATTGTTGGACTGTTAGGAGCATGTAGAAGAGAAGTGCTGACACTCTTAGAAAATGTGAAAGATGAGGGTGCGTGTTTTCGATTTGTAATACCGTTCACAAAGACAAAATTAGTTCGAGAGTTTTTTTGTAACATCAGGAGGTATTGGAGGTTTAGATATGGTGGAAATTGTTCAAAATTACATCAAGTTACGCCCTAAACACATTGATCATGGTCGTTTCCTCGTGTGCTATAAGAACGGTAAATGTACAAGACAGCCAGTGCGAATAAACATTTTTGGAGGTATGCCTAAGACTAACGCTTTGTTTTTAAAACTATCCAATCCAGAACAATATACCGGCCACTGCTTTAGAAGGTTTTCTACATAACTATAAGCCAACACCTGAATGGATATTTTGACCGTAAAGAGGCACGAGAGATGGAGGTCATTCGGTCAAATACAGTTGCAGGAGGATACATTGAGGCTTCGGAAGAAACCAAAAAGAAGACTGCTTGAAGTATATTCGGAAATAAAAAATATGAAGCAATTAGTATCCAAAAACTGAACATATTTAAAGTACGTTCATCAAGTATATCTGGTATTCATTTAAATAACTGCAATAGTTGTGTAATTAATATTTACAATACATATTTTGTAATGCTGTATTTTAAACAATAATAAACGTCTTTTCGTTAGTTCTGTTTTAATTTTTTTATTCGTAGATATCAAGGGTTAAGAGCTTCTTATCTCACGATCGTAGATAATTCTTCTTACACAACGGCCGTTTTTACCCAACATATGTTACTTATTTTCAAATGAACTAAATTAATATCATACTAAAGGAAATCAAAATATGAATTTAGAACTACTTCGGCTATATATCTCTTTTTGTCAAAGATTTTTAATTAATTTACTAGGAAAAATGTGCAATATCTTACCGATTCATATAAAACATAGGACCAAAGTAAAAAAATCAGAAAAGAATAATTAAAAGCATTTACTTAAAAAAATTAAAACAGTATTCCCATTCATTTTAGATTTATATAAATTTCAGAAAGTTCTAAAAAACGTAATATAACCTTTATTTGACTATGAAAATCAAATTGTTATGTAAAGTTGGACTATATAAATAGCGCAACAATATTTTCTTGCTTGGTACCTGATAAATGCTTGTTTATTATTTGTTAATTTTTTTTAGCAAAATACTGCATAATGTCTTAAATTTGGGATGTTTGGATTTATTTTTTAACATTATTTATTTGTACTTACGTATACTTTATTAATTTAATTAGGTGAGGAGTTTTAGCATTAGATTTTTTTTTTCTGATCACTTTTAATATCTTCAATTGTTCGTATTCATCTGTTTATTATAAAATTTTATTCAAAATACAACGAGATTTCAACACGAGTCTATCATGTTTGGTTGAAGAGTTCCTATGGCCAGCTTCTCACCCCATCATCAGAGCCTGGGTACTACCTGGAGCTGTAGTACTTATTATTAAGATAAATCCAACAATCCCAAGCACGATGGTGCAATCTTGTTTAGATGCCAACTAAAAAAGTTATTTAGGTACTAATTTTTGTTGAAGTTCTCCTTAGAGAAATTAAGAACAATTAAAAACTATATATTTCAAAAATAATAGTTTCTCAAGAAACTAAATCAAATATCAAAAATTTAAGAAATAATTTTATTTCTATAAATTTATGAGGATATCAAAGTGAAATTAAATTCTCGATTCCAGTGCTGCACATAAGTGACATGATACCTACATTCTGACAAGTCGATGTAGGTCACCAACAGACACCTCATAAAAGATATGGCGGTCGAATTTTCAACTTCTCTTTTACCCAGGAAGAGAAAAATAATGTACCGAGTAAAAGTATGTTGTTTTTTCGTTGAGATTATCAACAGTTTTTCAATAAACAAAAAAAAATGAAACTGAGAAAAATAAATTTGAAAAATTACTGACTTTCTGATAATATTAACCAAAAAATAACGGGATACTTCTTCATCATCGATAAATAAGATGTAGGAATGTCAACGCGTTTCAGAGTTACTCGAGTTAAAACAATTTCGGATTTGCAAAATACCGATCTTGGCAAAATTCGTGTAAAAACACTATTTTGTTTTATCTTTCGTATATTAATACAATTACTACGGCAAATCGATCGTTGAAAATCAAAAATACATATTTGTTTACCAATTATGGCCATTTAACTTAAAGTTAAGTTTAGAAAACGGCACTTGAATTTAATGATAGTTTATTCAGACCTTTTTCTTACCAAATGAGCTAGTAAGACAAGATTATCTTATCTTTTTTAGCGTACTTTAAAAACGGTAGAAAATCTATTTAAATATTGTTCTTTTTTATTAAAATACAATATGTTTTTAGACGATCTTTGACAGTTCTGATCTCCGCTCTGTCGCAGAAAGAAATATTTATTAAAAAATGAACACCGGCTCCCTTAAGTATATTAATCCAAAAGCAATTTTCGTTTATTTTAAAAACGGTTATTTGGATCACGAACTTTTGCGTTCCACTACTTTTAATTATCGAATTTTCTTTCAGATTTGCGTTTGGCATAATTAACTTAGTTAATTGTTTAGCTAGAGTTTTCGAAGTTCAACATTAACTTCCCAAGTTGTTTAATTTGATCGGATTTTCGTTGTTAGGAAGATATTCGATAGGGGAATTTGATAGGATAAAAAACTATATTGCGTTTAGGTGGCTTTTGAATAAAGTTTTTTTTATTACTTAGATGGTTAATAGAAAGACTATATGTTGAGAATTTATAATAATAATATGCTTTGAAACAAGAACTAGGAAGGCTCACAGAATTTCGGAAGAATCAACACCCCTCCAACAGACTTAAAACGCGCATTAAAAAGATAGTTACAAAGCCCACCGATCTCAACCATAAACAAAAACTAAATGAATATCAGGATATACTAAAGAACAAACTAAAAGCTAAAGCGAAACGTCTGCAGGGATACAACAAATGCATAAAGAGAAAACGACAGAACTGGCTTTTCAACACCAACCAAAGACAATTCTATCGGGATATCAATAACACCAAAGATCAAACCAATACTGAGAAGATGTTACCTAGCAAAGAGTATTTGACCGATTATTGGTCGAAGACCTGGGAAAAACCAAAAGAGCATAACCGAAATGCTACATGGATAAAATCTCAACGTGATCAAATTCAAAAACCACAAATGGAATATGATTCTATCACCAAGGAGGAAGTAAGCAGCTTTATTAAGGTAACGAGTAACTGGAAGTCACCACAAGTTGATCAGATTCACAATTTCTGGTATAAAAAATTTGAGGTCCTCCATGAAGCTTTGGCCTGTCATTTTTCCAAAATAATACGTCTTCCGGAGACAACCCCTGCATTCCTCATGCTGGTCTCTACAATTATGCTGCACAAAAGCAATAGGACAGAAGACCCGTGCCAGTACAGGCCTATCACCTGTTTGTCCACCATGTACAAGATCCTAACAGGAAGCATTGCAAATCGTATCTATCACCATATTGAGAGTTATAAGCTGTTAGCCGAGGAACAGAAGGGATGCACTCAAAAATATCAAGGTTGCAAAGAACAACTTACCATCGACTCTGTGGTATTTAAGCAGGCACAGAAAAAACAACGCAACATGCACACTGCTTTCATAGACTATAAAAACACGTTTGACAGAGTACCACATTCCTGGCTCACAGAAGTTCTACGAATATACAAATTTCACTCTATGATCATCAATTTTCTGGCAACTATCAAACACCATTGGAGAACGAACCTGAGGATCTATAATGCAATCTTTTACCACCGATGAGATACACATCAATAGGGGAATTAATCAAAAAGACACTCGTTAAGTCCACTTTGGTTCTGCTTAGCAATTAACAGGGGGTTCATCACTAAGCAGGTTCCAGGTTGCTCAACAATACAGTACATGGCTTCAACATCAAAGCCAATAGAGGCAATTCCCGCACCATATCCCATCTTCTGTATATTGACGATATTAAGCTCTATGGTTGAAATCATCCCCAACTAAAAAAGCTTATTGACGTGACATACACCTTCTCGAAAGACATCCATATGGAATTTGGAATGGAATTGTGGAAAGCCTTAAACATCATAAAAGGCAAAGCCATTTATTGTGATGTTGGCCTACCGAATGGAGAAATAAATCTAGGGATGATTCCAGGAGACACCTACAAATACTTAGGGTTCCAACAAGCTAGACTACTCCAGAATAAACAAGTAAAAACCAAGCTGAAAGGTCAGTGAGGTCTAAGAGTTGCGAGCTCTTCTGAAGATAGAATTGAACGCCGGAAATCTCATTACAGTAATTAACACTTATGCTATCCCCGTGCTGACTTACGGTTTCGGAATCTTGAAACACGGAGCTAGAGGGACTGCAGCAAATTACTTGCGCAATGACGATCAAGCACAAGTCACACCATCCAAGGTCATCAACTCTCCGAATGACCTTACCACGAAGAGAAGGTGGAAGATCCCTTGTTGACTTGACCAATTCGCACTCCCGACAGCTGCAAAACTTGAGAGACTTCTTCACCAACAAGGCACAAACATCAAGCCTCCACCGCATAGTAAGCCTAAGTGACCACTCAATCTCGCAAGTGACAACATCATCCTAAAGTCACTTTCAGACCCCGACAAACAAGAACAGTGGGCTCAAATGGCACTGCACGACCGACATCACAAATGATTTGAATCAGCCACGCATAGAAAAGGAAGCATCCAACAGGTGGCTGAAGGATGGAGAACTATTTCCAGAGACAAGGATTTGTGATGGGAATACAGGACCAAGTTATTAACACACGGAATTACACGAAATTCATTATCAAAGCCGGGTATAGCGAGAGATCAGAGACTATAGAGCATATCACATCTGGCTGCACTTATCTAGCAAACACGGACATCTCCAGCGACATAACCAAATGTGTAACATCATACATCAGAAGCTTGCCAATAAATACAGACTACTGAACACCTTTGTACCCTATTATAAATACCAACCAAGTTCAGTGCTTGAAGATAATGCATTCAAATTACGACCGGGCAATTATCACCGACAGATGGGTGACGAATAATCGGCCTGACGTGGTACTGTTAACTAAGGAAACTAAGACAGCCTATTTGGTAGATGCCGCTCTACCTAACAGTAACAAAGTGTTGGATAAATATCAAGAGAAAAAGGCCAAATATGCGGAGCTGGCCATCGAGATAAAGCAGATGTGGCGACTGAATAAGGTTCACGTGATACCGATCATCGTATAATCAACTGGACTAGTTCCAAAAACGCTAGAGGAGAACCTGAAAATTATAGGACTGGATACTAACACCTTCATCAACATCAAGAAAGCAGTCCTGCTCAGACAGAAATTATGTTACTGTTAGAAGGTGTGTCGTAAATATACTTTTAAAATTTGTTAAACTTAGATTTGCTCATTTCAGTCGGTATCTAATTAAAATCTCTATAGCATTACAGAGAAAACAATCGCTCCGATGATGAAGCATAGTCAATTTCTTTTCACCACGAATATTAAGGCAATAGATATCTCTACGAAAAATCAGTTGCTCTCAAATAGAATGGGAGTATTAGAGCTGCTAATAATATTGATAAAAACATTACGTAAATGAAGTATTCTGCGTGCACCCATTTTTAACTATCCTATTTCAGCGTATAAATGAAAATACGGTCAAATTTCCTTATGTCATATACAAGAATTACACAGTCATTCTGCACCCTCTGGATGCGAGATCTACTCTCCGGATCTAAAAGAAAATCCAAACACAAAATCACAAGAATTAAAATGCTATAATACAAAATTTCTAAGGATCTTTAAATCTCAGCTTGGTATCGATTAATACACCCAAGTTTTTTGCAGTACCAGCAAAATTTAATTTTAGATCATTCAAAGACCTATAAAGAGACTCTTTGAGAAATTCAACTTTATTTTTGTCTCCAAATACCAGTAGTCATAACTGATGAGGATTTAATTGTATATTGTAATTTTGAAATATTGTTAAATCCTAATTAATATTTGGCACAGCCACCACGTAATTTTCGGCGTCCTTGTCCCTTTGAACTATTCTAATTTTCCTCTCTACACTTTTTCTTTCTTGTAGCTGTCTACCACGTAGGTATGTTATCGTTTTCCGCGCTTTCGGCCTATCTGGAAGCACTATGCCACATGCATTTTGACTCCTGTCGCATTTTGTCCATTTAAATAATATAAACGAATCATATTCACCTTCTCTGCCTCAGAATAATCCATTTCGGCACATTCATTAAAAATTAAATTTGATAGAATGAAACTGACATCATAACTCTCCATGGTTCACTTTGTTTTAAAAAGCTTCAGATATCACAAAATGTATTGCTTTTTATTTTTAAATCTGGTCCTGCACTCCTTTTATTCAAAACACAGGTTACAGCTATCACAGGTAAACACTGGTTATACCTAACAATCGTAACTAAGGTAACTTTAAACTTGTCAATGTCAGCTTGTTAACACTTCGAAATCTCAATTACAACTGAATTCAAATGTGACCTCGCGGCACTCTTATTTAAATCTTAACAAATCTATAACTAGGGCTAAATTCGTAACATTGCCCCCTTCCCAGAGTGTGGGACGGGGGACGATCAAACGATATCTTGGTAACGGGCTAATCGATGGAGATGCACCACTTTCATTTTTGCGTGAGGGCTTTTTTGAATGCGGTATACCAAGTCATTCAATCGGGTCACCACACGATACGGGCTTTCTCGTGATTTCTGCAACTTCAGCGAGCGTCCCTTAGTTCTTTTTGGATTGTATAACCAAACTTTTTCACCGACTGTAAAACTTTCTATCTGTAATTTATGGCGAACTTCTTCAGTCAGGATCTTTTCTTTCCTCGTGTCTGTTGCAATGTTTACAACTTTCTGGGCGTGGTCTTCTTGATAAAGCATCAGCTTTTTTATGATTTAACCCTTTGCGATGTTCAACTTTAAAGTCATATTCCTGTAGGCGCTACAACCACCTGGTTATTTGTCCTTCGGGATTGTTAAATTGTAGCAACCATTTAAGTGATGCATGATCCGTCCTTAAAAGGACTTTTTGCCCATACAAGTACTAACGAAAGTGCTCCAATGTTTTCACAATAGCCAGTAGTTCTTTCCTTGTCACACAGTAGTTGCGTTCAGGTTTAGAAAGGACCTTGCTGAAATAGGCAATTACTTTTTCTTCGTCACTTTGTACTTGTGAGAAAATACCACCAATAGCGGCATTGCTGGTATCGGTGTCTACAATAAACATCTGGGATGGCTCAGGATATGACAACACTGGAGGATTACACAAGGCTTGCTTCAAGTTGTTAAATGCTTCTCCACATTCTTGGGTCCATACATAGCTGTGACTGCTTTCAGTAAGTCGATATAATGGTCTAGCGATATTAGCAAAACCTTTTATGAATCGCCTGTAGTACGTACAAAGTCACAGAAAACTCCTTAGTTCATGTCTGTCGTTTGTATTGGCCAATTTTGAATGGTTTCAGTATTTCCAGGATTGGTTTTTACTCCATGTAATTACATGGTGTAGGTATTTCACTTCTTTTTGAAAAAACTGGCACTTTTTGGGACTTTTTGAGTTTTAAGCCAGCCATTCTCAGTTTCTGGAAAATAGCTTCAATATTCTTTAAATGACCTTCAAATGTTTTCCCAAGAATTATGATGACATCTAAATATACTAGGCATGTTTCCCATGTCATTCCATGTAATGCCAGTTCCATTAAACGTTCAAAAGTTGCTGGGGCGTTGCATAATCCAAAAGGCATAACTTTAAATTGCCACAGTCCAGTCCCAGTAGAAAATGCTGTCTTTTCTTTATCATCTGGATTAAGCTTAACTTGCCAATAACCACTTTTTAGGTCCAGGGTTGAGAACCATTCTGATCATGTTAAAGTGTCCGAATTTTTGGTAAGGGAAAGCTATCTTTCTTTGTGACATCATTAAGCCTGCGAAAGTCGACGCAGAATCTGGTGGAGCCATCTTTCTTCTTAACTAAGACTACTGGTGACCACCATGGATTTTGAGATGGTACTATAATTTCTTGTTTTTCCATATCCTTAAGTATCTGATTAACTTCATGTCGCTTTGTCAATGGTATTCGTCTTGGAGGCTGTTTTATGGGCGCTGCATCACCAGTATTAATTCGATGTTAAACTATGTTAGTTTTTTCTAAGTCGCTGTCAGAGACAGAGAAAACATGTTGATTTCTTCTCAAAAGTTCTTCCAGCTTGATCATCTGAACCTTATTCAGTAAATGTGGCAATTTCACCAGGTCTTCGAGTACCTTAGGTAAAGTAGTTCCAGGTTCTGAAGGTGGTAAGTTTGTACAGGTAAATATTGTATTAGCAGGTTGACAGGTTCCGATCTTGTCATCTTTTTTTACTTGCTGGAGATTTTGGCCCTTTTAGATTCATCATTTTATATGAAGGTAGTGTTCTCCAGGGTTACTTCAACCTCATCAATGCCTTTCACAGGTATGATTTCACCGTTGCCATTATTCTGCAGCCGGGATACTTTTATTTTTGTTGATGTCGATGGGGCTTGGTAGCTTTCGCCCCTTAAAACTAGCTAATGGGAAATTTTCAGGAATTCCATTGCTGGTACATCGGCTTTGCACATGTCCCTCTTTACCACATTTCCAACAACTGATGCCTTTTCTTTGTCGGAAAGTTAAAGACTTATTTTCGTCTTTCTGATGTTTAAGAAGAATTTCTTGCAGTTCTTTTAAAAGGTTCGAAGCATTTTCCTTTGTAGTCCGGTATTCTGGAGTGTACTGTAGTCTACGTAGTTTTTCTTGACACCTGGATGTTTGTTTAGCTGTTTCGAACTGAAGGGCATATGCCAGAACTTCTGAAATCTTCTTTATTCTAGCCATTCTTAAAGCTTGGTTGGTATCAGGATCACGAAGGCCTTCAATAAAACTGCTTACTGCCAACTCTTGCTTGATCTCTTCAGGGTAGGATGGATAAGTCAAGTTAATTAGTCGCACAATATCTGCTTCGTACTCTTGAAAACTTGCGTTATATTTTTGCCTTCGACACTGAAGTTGGGCTTTATAAACTTCCTGTAGATGTGCTTCACCATAACGCATTTCTAGATGGCTTACTAATGTCCTAAAGTCATTTTGTTTATCTTCGGGTATGTTCCTTAGCACCTCCATTGCTTCACCACGCAAGAAACAAACCAGTGCTCATGCCTTTTCGATGGATTCCTAATTATTTCCAGTTGCGGCAGCTTCAAATTGTTTCAGGTAAGTAACCCTACCATCAAACGTAGGTGGTTTTATCACATGTGATGAAGAGGCAACATCGGATTTTAGCTCACATTGTTTTTCAAACTGTATCTGGGATCGTAGACTTTGGACTTCCTGTTGTTCCCATGTGGTCATAAACCTCCTTAACTTGCTTTTGTACCTTCTTCTCCATTTGTCCCATTTCCTCTTTTACATCTTCCTTGGTCATTGTCAATTCAAATAACATTTTTCTAGTTATTTCTTCTCGATTCTTTCTTATGTCTATGTATTTCTTGCTTTACGTCTTCTTGGTTCCTCATCATGTCTTCTTTTATTTCTTGCTTCATATATTCTTGATTCTTCCTCATATCTTCTGTGAGTTCAGGCTTTAGTTCCTCTTGGTTTTTCTTCATGTCTTCTTTAAGTTCTTGTTTCATGTCTTCTTGGCTTCTCTTTATGTCTTCTTTAAGTTCATTCTTCATTTCTTCTTGGGTTTTTCTTTATGTCTTCTTGGTTTTTCTGCATGTCATTATGCATTGCAATAATCATCTTCATCAAAGAATCCAAATTTGCTGCCATGATTATTGCTACTAGAAGAAACTTTTTTCTTACTTCTCAATCTTACTTCTTTTGGATCCTCATCTCGCTTCTGACACCAAATGTTTCGGATTAACCGGTACACAAACACGTAGTTCCTGAATGCACTCCTTTTATTCAAAACACAGGTTACAGTTATCACAGGTAAACACTGGTTATACCTAACAATCGTAACTAAGCTAACACTTCGAAATCTCAATTACAACTAAATCCAAATGTGTTCGGGGTCCTCTTCGATTCTTATGTCAGCCGAAACAATCAAATTGTAAGGATAGGGGAAAAAGTCATAGGAGGGGGGATCCCAGTTGGTGATGGGGGGGATAGTTTAAATTCTAGGTAAAAGACAGTCTTTAGGGAGCTTGAATTTGTTACGTGGTTGGGAGAAGTCATGAGTTTTGGTAATGAGGTCATTGTTAGCAAGTTCGGTCCTTATGAAATAATTTGAATTAAGTTTGTTAATGAAGTCGCCCAAGCTCTCAAGGTTTGTATCCCTGTGGAGAATTGAGTTTCTAATGAATCTGACCGCGTTTAGAATGATCCTGATTATTTTATTTTGGAGCGATTGAAGTCTTTTTGACTGGTTTTTATGATGAGTGCTCCACGTGGGTGAAGCGTAGATTAGAATTGGTCTAATACAGAGTTTAAAAAGTGTGATCTTATTTTTAACATTAAGACTACTTTTTTTGGTGCAATAATGAATATAAATGAGCTAGAACACCTTTAGCTTTCTTAATAGTATAGTCAGTATTCGCAGACTACCTAAGGCCTCTATCAAATATTATTCCCAAATATTTAATTTGCTTAGACCAATTAATCTCCTGTCCTTGAATTTTGATTTTTTTAGCAGTAGGGATTCTACTATTTTTTGTGAAAATAATAGCTTGAGTTTTTAAATGATTAAGATCCAACTTCCAGTGATTCATGCAGACTTGAATGGAACCAATGTGCCTTTGAAGCCTGCATGATAACATGTTTAAGCTTTCATTTGTGGAAATTAGAGCGGTTCATCTGCAAAAAGATAGAGATTGGTGTAATTGTTGGTCGGAATGTCAAAAATAAACACGTTAAATAGTAGGGGAGAGAGGGAAGAACCTTGTGGGACTCCCGCCCTTATTGGCCTAGGAGTGGAGGTAAAGCCATCTACATGTACCATATATATAGCCTTTAGAAAAGGATGGAATGATCTAGAAAATTCTAGAATAATCTAAATGCTACAGGGTGAGATGAATTAAGTCTAACAGAACATTCGAGAATGATTTTTTTTGACACTATCATAGTCGTTACAGGGATAGAAATTAAGGTAAGGCTACTTCAATAAAATAACAAACAATAAATAAATTCATCTAAATCTTAACAAACCTAATCTATAACTAGGGCTAAATTCGTAAAAATATATATATATATATATATATATATATATATATATATATATATATATATATATATATATATATATATATATATATATATATATATATATATATATATATATATATATATATATATATATATATATATATATATATATATATATATATATATATATATATATATATATATATATATATATATATATATATATATATATATATATATATATATATATATATATATATATATATATATATATATATATATATATATATATATATATATATATATATATATATATATATATATATATATATATATATATATATATATATATATATATATATATATATATATATATATATATATATATATATATATATATATATATATATATATATATATATATATATATATATATATATATATATATATAATAGCCCTCTAGGTGGGTTGCAAAATATACGGGAAAACCCTGTACATTGCGGCCTAACATATTAATTTATTGTTTTGAAAGGAAATCCGAAATCACCCTCAGCCATTTTTGTTAATGCCGCTTCATAATTTGCTAATAAATCTAATAACAGGAAGCTGTTCGAACAAACCAAACAGAGGTCATTTCGACGGCTAAATAAAACGTTTTTAAAACCCGTATTGTTCCACGACAATGGAGGGACAAATGCGAGATCAAATTCGACCCATTATTTTCCATTCAAAACATTTAAACACTAATGTCTCTACAAAGTTTCTATTGTTTATTTTACTGCAATAAATTACTGCTTTTATTTATTGTCCGGCACAAGCGAGGTGTAAATATTACTGTTATTATTCCATGTTTTTAGACCCTCGAACTGCCACAACTTGCTCCGCTGTTTGTTTGTTCGGCCAATAAAAGCGTTTGTGCATTGTTCCTGGATAGTAATGTTTTGGTACAGCCATACCAAGGGCTTAGAGCATGATTTAATCATACTGGGGCTGGATTATTGCTTTATGGCCCAGGAAAATTCTACATATTATGGTTGTGTTTGGTTACAAAAACAACCGCAAAACTTGCGGCGTAACAGTTTTTTTCCGGGCGCGTATAATAGATTAGAAAAATAGTACAAAAATCATTTATGACATGTTTTTCAAAAATGACTGTGCGAGTTGTTTATCTAAACGTTTTTTATTATACCAAAATCCATCCCAAAAATAGATGGAGTCTAAAGTGATGAAAGAAGGTTCCGAGAAGCTTTTTTGCAATTCTCAATACGTAGGTAAAGCAAGTAAATATATATTTCCAAAATGATGATATACATCAGTAAAATAAACTTCAATTATAATTTTTTATAGAATACACTTTAAATAGTAAAACATATTCCTATAAACCCTAAGAAATAATATGCATGTGTAAAACATACAAACATTATATCATGTACAATATCTTATTTAAACTATTGAAAAAAATATACTTTAACATGAAGTAGAACAAAACAAATATACAAGTTATCAGTTTTTTTTATTTATTTATAGTGACCACAATAATAATTTTGTGAGTGTTTTCGGTTAAATTAGGTCAATAAAACGCACATAGGAAATTTATTGTTGCAAATTAGTCGAGGTTTCGACCTCCATGAGGTCATCTTCAGGACTTTAAAAGTTAAGAATTTTGGTTAAATATTTTTTTTACATTTTAAAGGACAATAATCTTCAGAAAATTTAAGTTAGATAAGATAAATAAATAAATTGTTTTACAAGTATAGGTATATATTATGGTAAAAACCTGTTGCGTATCTTATTACATTTAAAATTGACGGTACATATTAGAACACATTATATATTATATTTTTTAGTTTAATACGGAAGATCACATTGTATGTAAGTATGGTAATGCCTGCTAGTCAACATTGATTTTTATCAAAATTTATTATATCCTTATTTAAATCTTTTTGTATATTAACTGTGTTGTGTCAGGTACATTGTGTTTTTGTTTTATATATTTAATGTCTTTTAATATGTTTCGTCAATTTTAATTGTCATAAGATATGCTAGAGTTTTTTAACTTATATACGTATAATTACAAAACAATTTATTTATTTATCTTTTCTAACATAAATTTTCTAAAATACGTTGAACTTTAAATTATAAAAAGAACAATATTTAACAGTCCTTAACTTTAAGAGTCCTGAAAGTGACCTCATAGAGGTCGAAACGTCGACTAATTACAACAATATACTTTCTATGTGCGTTTTATTGACCATCATGCAACCTAAAAGAACAACTAAAATGTATCGGTTTTATTGAAAATCGTCTGTTAAAAATTCAACTAAGGCGCAGTGTCTTCTTTCAGAAAGAAAAATTTTTATTTCATATTTTAATCTATTGGTTGGCAATCTCTCTTTTTTTTAAATAAAATATTACAGATCATTCCACACGGAAAGAGTAAATTTTTCTGAAAAAAGAGTCTTGGCAGAATTATACTATTTTCTTCTTGGCGGGTATTTGCTTGTGAAAACAGAAATAAATATTTGATCTTTAAAACAAATGGAATAAATTCTAATATAAATAGCAGAGGAAGTGTTAATATTTTTAAATTTTTTAAATATGCCTTACATACTTTTGTACTACAAATACCCCCACACCCCAGTGTGGTATTTCATAAAAAAAACATGCTCTTGGTAGTTTTGTACAAAGATGTTTACAGCGAAAATTCCTTTTCAAATTGCTATTGATATAGAATCCTAACATTTTTATATAGTCAACATAATGCTTATCAAATTTCGTCAGTGCGTCTATGCGATTCAGGTGACACCAATCTTTGATTTCGGAGAAAGTATGGTCCACTCTAATCTGCAGAATGTTTTAAGTATTAGAGGAAATTGTCATGAATCCATCATCAGCAAAGAGGGTGTGATATGTAGAGACTGAGAGTGGTAAGTCAGATAAATAAAAAAAAGTTGTCCCAATATTGATTCCTCTCGAACTCCACATGAGCTATTTTCCCAATCTGAGAAGAATTCTTTCCCAGTATTTTCAAACATGACCACTCTTTGTCTCTGAAAAGTTAAGTATGATGAAAACCACTGTAACGGCAACCTCCTAGCACCAATATAAGATTAAGAAATCAAACTGAGAGCTACCTAAAATTTCATATTTAAGAATAAATTAAGAAGGCTGTATACTAGCTCTTTAATTAATTAAAGATTGGTCGGCAATTAGAAATATCTTCTTTGTCACTTGATTTGAACAGTGCCTTTACATGAGCCAATTTTAAGCAGTTGGGAAACAGACCATCTGAAAAAGCCTTATTAATATAATAGTAGTAAGTTTCGTGGACAAACAAAAGCCAGTTTCCTTCAGCAGCTTAGTAGATGAAAGATCATAATCCACTTAAGTTTTTATTTTTTAGGCGTGCAAACGTCTATAATTTCATTGTATGTTGCAATTTGCAATATACACACCTTAAACTTCGTAAAATTTAGTCTAAGTGATGCTAAATATGTGTACAAAATATTGACTCGATGACTTCGTTTAACCAGTTTTTGGGTATTCCTTTGTCCCGGCAGCTATTGTTTAAACAACAATTCTGCTGCGAACGAAACACCTCTACGCAAGTTATTTTTTCTGTCACGCCATTTCATGCTAATCAGCATACATATAGGGGAGGGCGATCAAGGGAATCAGCCCTCCACAATAGAGTGCAAAGGGTTGAGAAGGCATTACAATTTAACGAAGCAGTTTAGGCCGTGTTTTTCGATGTTGAAGTGGTATTTGACAGGACATGAACTAGCATCATCTGCGAAGTCAAGGCGAGTATCAGATGGACATCACGATGCGAGGTGGATGCCCTCAAGGTAGTACCATCAACAGTTTTGAAAGTCTTGCTGGGGATGTTCTCTTTGATGATTTCTATTTAGAAATAGGCAATGCATCTGCGAATAAGAAAAGAAAGAGTATGGCATGCCAGAGAGGAGATTATGGATGATGCAAGGATCGCATATATTGAAAAAAGAGAGATCTCAATGTTTCCCTATAGAGTAGCACGTATCTCTCTCAACCCTAAAAAAAGAGGATTGGGAGAAGAACAGGTGGAATTCTCGAGGGATGCACTTATTTGTTATATGGATGGATCACGTGTCCCGAATTGCAGTGTCCAAACTTTAACAGCGCATTCTGCATTCAAAATAAGCCCTAATTTTCTATATAAACATATATCGGCAAATGCTTCGTTTTCGAAATACACGGTGTTAAAGTCTTAAGAAAAAAATTGTTATTTAGTCATAACTTTTTTAGTACTTGAGATATTGTCATTAAATTTGGTAAACAGCATTTGAGTAACACAAGGCATTTTTTGATTTGAAATATTTTTAATTCTTTATCAGTGGCGTCCGTACAGGATTTTTTATTGAATATTCTTGAAAAAAAAATGGTACGCTACTGCTTTTTCTGAAAACAAAAATCATTCCTAAAATCCCCACTCAGTTTGGAGCAAATTTGATCCCTTGCCTTTTTTTCGTGCGGTGTAAGGATTTCGAGTAAAAAACTAAAAACCATTTTTATGTATGGCATAGTTAAAATTTCCATTATTGTTAATTTCAGTAGCAAAACCTTTAAGGTGGGATTGTAACAGCAAGTTTTTAAAATTATTTGGTTTCCGATATTTATTTCATGCATTCCGGGTGAGTTCATAATTTCTGAACAACGTATGTAGGGTTTCTAAAATAAAAGCTTCTCTGACAACTAAGGAGAGATGACGTCATCGACCCGTTGTAATGGAGATTTGCATTATGTTTGGGTTATCAGGGTGACATCGCAGAAGTTAGCAGGCAACCTATTAAAATCTAATGTCCTTGGTACTTATCATCATTTCTTCATTGTCGACTCTTGGTATGCCATGATTGCATTTTTGTGATAATTGAACAATTGCTAGGTTCGTCTTTAAAGTATGACAGATGAGTTTATAATTCTAAAATCGTCGATTCATTTTGTAAAAGGTAATTAGAATTAATTCAATTTTGAAGATGATACTTCATTTTACAGAAACTACTCTTTATTAACTAAGTTCGTAATTAATTTTACAAAAACTAGAATTCATAACTTTTATTAACTTAGATCGTGAAAAAAATTTATAGAGCACTTTAAATATCATTAAGGATTAATGTGGACCTTAAAATTCACAATAATTGCTCAAAATGAGCTCCTCTAACTTCGACACATTTTCGGCATCTGCTCTTAACTGTATCAGTGGCATGGCGTATAAAATTCGTATTGGCTCAGAAAGTTTCACAGGCTTGCTCTATCCTTAGAATCAGTTCTTCTCTTGTATGAACTGGTCTGGAATAAACTAAATTTTTCAAATAACCCCACACAAAGAAGTCGACAGGTGTGAGGTCAGGAAAACGTGGTGGCCAGGCTGTAGCTCCTAATCGTCCAAACCACCGTTCTGGATAATTATTATTTAACCACTCGCGATTTACAAGTGCGAAATGCGCGGGAGCCTCGTCCATTTGAATCCAGAATTCGTTTCTAAGATTTAGAGGAATATTTTCTAGATATTGAAATAACTCATTTTACAGAAAATCATTAAATAACCGTCCATCTAGGCGTGGTGGTAGAATATGGGGCCCGCAAAAAATTTCATTTATTACACCACACCAAACATTAACAGAAAATTCTTGCTAAAATACTCTAGTTCGTACAACACGTGGATTATCATGGCTCCAGATTCGTAAATTATGGAAATTTACTGAGCCGCTTCGGGTAAATATCGCTTCGTCAGTTCATAAAATTTTTTTTGAGAAGTTCTCGTCTTCCTCTATTTGGCGCAAAAACGAATTGCAAAAACTGACATGTTTTTCGGCATCACCAGGTTGTAAGTTTTGAACTGGCTGCATCTGAAATGGCTTCCTGTGATCTTTCCTGAAAACGCGATGAACCTTATTTTTAGAAACAAAAACTGCGTTGCCTTATAAATTATGAGCTGCTCTTCGTAGGCTCAATGTCCTATCGTTGTCAAACTTATTTAAAATTACGTTTCGATATTGTTCCTTTCTCCTACCTTCGTTTCTCGGATTCTTTTTGAGTCCAGATTCCTAAACTTTAAATGCGTTTTAATGAAAACTTGTTTGCAAGGTAATCTTCTATTTGGAAATCTTCCTTGGTATTCCCGTACTGCTGCATTTGCATTTCCATTACAGAAACCATAAACGAAATGAATATCAGCATACTCAAAGTTACTGAATAACACCATTTTGAAATTACTAGTTACACTGATAATTACCTTTTTGTATAAACTGTAATGTACCTGACATTTATTTACTCTAAAAACTCAAATGTCACACTTTAAAGACGAAACTAGCAATTGTTCAATTGTCACAAAAATGCAATCATGGCATACCAAGATGTTAAAGGTTTTGCCACTGAAATAATTAACAATAATGGAAATTTTAACTACGCCATACATAAAAATAGTTTTTAACTCGAAATCCTTGCATCGCACGAAAAAAAGGCAAGGGATCAAATTTGCTCCAAACTGAGTGGGGATTTTAGGAATGATTTTTGTGTTCAGAAAAAGCAGTAACGTACCATTTTTTCTTCAAGAATATTCAATAAAAAATCCTGTACGGACGCCACTGATAAAGAATTAAAAATTTCAAATCAAAAAATGCCTTTTGTTACTCAAATGCTGTTTACCAAATTTAATAACAATATCTCAAGTACTAAAAAAGTTATGATTAAATAACAATTTTTTTCTTAAAACTTTCACACCCTGTATTTCTAAAACAAAGCATTTGCCGATATATGTTTATATATAAAATTAGGGCTTATTTTAAATGCAGAATGCGCTGTTAAAGTTTGGACACTGCAATTCGGGACATTCTGTATATATATATATATATATATATATATATATATATATATATATATATATATATATATATATATATATATATATATATATATATATATATATATATATATATATATAGAGAGAGAGGTTTGACAAACAAATTTTAATTGTAACAATGATAAAGAAAGATATACAAGGGGGAGAATCTATATCTGCAGTGGTTTGCAGTGAAATGATTGTTTAAACAATGCCTTTCGGAATAAATAAGCAGCCGAAACTAGTTAACAAATAAAGTTACAGGTTCGATATTTTACATAGACGTTTAGCATCACGTAGGCGATATTTGTGACATTTGCAAAAAAGCTCATTTTTTAAAGGTTTGAGGCAATTTTCCCGGAATCTAATTAACGCTGCTCCACCGGACATGTCTCAAAAGGAAGAATTCTAAAATATCTACAACTTATAAAAAGCTTATTGCACTTTATAGCACCCATTTTAGTCTAAAAAAAACAATTTCCGCACTGTTTATAAATTTTATCCATCTAATTTTTTGGATTGACTTGTGTAAAATAACATTATTTAGATGTACTTAAAGCAACTCGCACAATTATTTTTCTTATAACATGTCATAAATGGTTTTTGTATTATTTTCCTGGCGTATTAAACGCGCCCCGAAAATTGTTATGCAGCAAGATTTCCTGTTTGGTTGTTTATGAAACCTCAAAGAACCCCACGAAAAGTTTATGAGAAATTTGGTTTAGTCAATTTTCCTGAAAATTAGATATCTTAAAGTTCTGGACTTCTGGAATAAGGTCCTTTTTGCACGGAACTCAATCTTATCTTAAGTTTCGATATAGAGGGTTTTAAAGGGTGAATATCTGATAAGGCGGATAGTTTATTAGGGGTATCACAACTAACGCACGTAGTATCTTAATAGAACTTTAAGTTATATACTGGTTCATAAAACAAAAACTATTTTATATTAGTTGATAATTAATTTCTAACAGGGACAATAAGCAGCCGATGTATTCGCTTATAAATATTAAACTAGTATAAACTTAAGTATGGCATTTAAAACTATTATAAAAATATTTATTGCTGGCTTTTAGTTATGAAGAAATATTTATGCGATTAACTGGTTATATTAAACGTGGAGATTTTTGTGAATGATAAAGACTTTTAATACAGAAGTCCAGAAGCAGTAAAAAACGTTATAATATTTTCACAAGGAAATAAAATTTATTGGATCACACTAATACATTAATAGATAGGTAATAAGTTGAAATAACTTAAAAATTTCAAATCTACCGAAATAAAGTTCAACTGAGTAGGTAAGCCATAATGTTAGGCATCGCATCTTCAGGTTCCGAACCATCAGAAAAATTATGCACCGCTGAGCTATCAGGAGGAACTGAGGTTGACACAGTCTCTCCTAATTTTTTCTGTTGTCCTTAAGGGTAAAATATCAAATCTCGTATGTTTATAATCAACAGGAAGAGGCGCATTCCATAACATATAAAATGGAGGGTGTACACGTAGTAGGTGAAATAAGAGAGTTTGGGAACCGCAGTCCGCGGGCGGAGGTTCTTATCTTAATATCTCTGACGCCAGATATTTTTCTCCTGCCAACTGTCTTTTGTCAAGGTCATTTTTTTAGGGTGGTATGGTGCAGGATGACGACATAAATTAAAAAAAAAGGTTTGGCGCCGATCGACCGAGCCGGTCTTGAGATACATTTTTTTGACATTTGTGGTCTTAGCGAAATGAAGTAGTTGGTTGTGCTCTAAGTGATAGATAGATCTTAAGGCCCTATATCACCCTGTGACCTGTATTTGCAAAACCTGTAGAAAAGACCAAAATTCGGAAACATCAGTGCTCGAATATGAGTCAATCCCCATAGTTTTTAGTTATTAGAGCCTAAATGAACTGACAGCAAATTATGCTTTAGTTGAGTTTTGCTAAAACCTGTAAAATAACGTCAGAGGAAGAAAAAATTCAAAAGTCTCGTTAGGGATAGAAATTCTCTAAGCAGGTTTTTCATATTCACTACTTTTACGGTATTAATAATATTTATCACTCTATAGTTTTTATGTTATTCAAAGCAACCGCATTTAAATAGTAGAACAACGCTTTCCTAAACATGGATGACGTTATTTAGAGCTCTGACACAGCTTTAGAATTTTTAATAACAATTATCTGTTTCAAGAATAACAAGTTTATATGACTTTTGGAACAAATCTATTTAGAAAAACTTTGTTTTCCTGTTCGAATGCGGTAGCTAATAATAACGCGAAAATAATATAATTATAAATATTAATAATATATACTTATACCCTAAAAATAGCGAATATGTAGGACCTATTTCACATGTTTTCCTTAATATTTTTTTAAAAATTAATGGAGGATATGAAGATCTATCTCTTACCTAAATCATTTGCTACGTCATTTCGATTAAACTCTAACACCCGTATTCACTAAAGAGGTTTAAATTTAGACCAAGTCTAAGTTGACAGTTATAGGTTTAAGATGGCATTTTTAACAATTGAACAAATAATTATTCTAAATGTCACAATTACAAACTGACAGTAACATAAGCAAAACATAACTGGCGAACTAAGAGTTTTAAGTACCATGGCAACTAGACCTAGTTTAAATCTTAAACCGTTTTAGTGAATAAGGGGGTAATAGTTAAAACTATCGGGTTTGTTTTTTACTCGAGCATTGATGTCTCCTAGTTGTAGCTTTCTTTCTTTCCTGCATCGCCATCTTAAATGTTTTTACAAATATTTTTTCACAGGCCGATAAAAGGCGTTAACGTCCACCTCTCACCTAAACCACAACTCACTATGTCATTTTCTTAGGGTCTTAACGGCAAAAAAGTATATCTCAGGACCGGCTCAGCAGAGCGACACCAAACTTTTCTTTAACACTTACGACGTTATCCTGCATCAGGCCATGGCCAAAAAAATGATCTTGACCAATGACAGTTTACAGGCGACCTTTGATATTGACAGGTGACATTGACAGATGACAGGTGACTTTTGCCATCGACCAGTGACCTTGGCAAATGAGGTAACCCACGTGAACGAAAAATGTGCATATGCCTTGTACGAAATGTCATTATTATCATTATTATTCAGCTTAATTACGAGAAAATCCTTCTCCACAACTTGTTCAAATATGGTTTTAGGAAAAACATGTTCGACTTATCCAGCGTCTGGTGCAATCATCATACCATAATATTATTGAAGAAGTGCTAGGAACTTTAAGAGTGCAAATAACTGTAGGTTTTCGTGGTAAGAAAAACAATAAAATTTTTATTATGGAAGTGATAAATACCTATTTTTTTTGTATTAAAACAATAACACCCGTATTCACTAAAGAGGTTTAAATTTAGACCAGGTCAAACTTGGCAGTTGTTGATTTAAGATGACACTTTTACCAATTGAACAAATAATTTTTCTAAATGTCACAATTACAAAATGACAGTGACATAAGCGAAACTTAACTGTCGAACTAAGAGTTTTAAATTAAACAGTAAACAGACGGCTCGGTCTCAGTCAAAGTTCATAATAAAATAAAATTGGTTACACGTGTTGCGCCCGGTCGGGCATCATCAGACCTATCAGAAAAAATATATCCTAATTACTAACTAAAAACCTTTAAATTAAATAAATAAATAGTACCTTTAAAATTAAACAACACGTCACACATACAACGTTAAAACAATAAACAAACAATCACATTACGTAGTTCGACGGATACTGAAAGAGGTTGAAGCAAAATGTGGTCAAATGTATGTATAAAAACTCCTTATGCTTAAATTATAAATAAATAAGGTAGTAATACAATAATGAAAAATTTAAAAAAAAATAAAAAAAGAGGTATACCAGTGGTGAGATTTGAACCCGTAGGGTTTCTTTCTTCTAGGTGAGAGACAAGAATAATAGATTTAGCAGTAAATCTGGACTAATAATATTTCGTTTTGGATTTTTAGATATCACAGAAACAAAATCAGCATTCGCTAACCATCTTCTATCTACAGGCTACCGATTTTCTACATCGGATGACGTAACAGTTATCCATGAATGTTAGAAGAATAAAAAATTGGACCTTTTGGAGAAGATGAAAATAACCAAAGCTAAAAAGAGCCCTGATTTATGTTGTGTGAATGATATATTTAATTTTGAACCGAACCTCGTCTTTAATAATTTACCTAAGAACTAAAAACCCAAAACGAAATATTATTATAGTCCCGAATAGCAGTAAATCTGTTATTCTTGCCTATCACCTAGAAGATACGGGTTCAAATCTCACCACTGGTATACCTCTTTTTTTAAGTTTTCATTGTTGTATTACTACCTTATTTATTTATAATTTAAGCATAAGGAGTTTTTATTCATACATTTGACCACATTTCGTTTCAACCTTTTTCAATATCCGTCGAACTATGTAATCTGATTGTTTTGATGTTTTACTGTTTTAACGTTGTATGTGTGATGTGTTGTTTAATTTGAAAGGTACTATTTATTTATCTAATTTAAAGGCTTTTAGTTAGTAATTAGGATATATTTTTTCTGATAGGTCTGGTGATGCCCCCGACCGGACGAAACACGTGTAACCAATTTTATTTTATTATAAACTTTGACTGAGACCGAGACTTAGCGTCTGTTTACTGTTTAATTTAGAAAAAGGTCTCGTTGTGAATAATGGATGATTTACTACAAGAAGAGTTTTAAGTACCATGGCAACTAGACCTGGTCTAACTTTTAAACCTTTTTAGTGAATACGGTGGTAAGTGTCTTAGATAGGCTCAGGTAAACTTAAAAACAAACAGTTAATATTTTTTGATGACTTTAGATGGGAAACTTGTCAATAATGTATTTTGATATTCCAATTAAGGCTCAGGAATATGTTAAATGACATAACTGCTATGACTCTTTTATCAAAGCCACATATTATGTTAATTATTGATCCATAATTTCTATATATATGCCTGTAACTTTCAGTCAGTATTTTAAATATTCTTGTGAATATTAAAAAATACCATTATTATTTTTTAAATTATTTAGCTGTTGGAAATAATTGTATTTAATATTTCTTTATAGTAGTGTTTAAAATAAAATAATATTAAAAACAATTTGTTGCTTTACTCTTGTGGCACATATTACTTCCTTGTCAGTCAATTCAGTGTTTTGATGTCCAATACTCTGCGTAAAAGGTCTTGACGCCGACTTCACGGAGTAAATTTTTCAAAATGGAGTAAAATATTATTTTTCACTTTTTATTTTGCATTTTTTGAAGTCGGTATCTTTTGTTTCTAAAAAGTTTTATAAATGCTAAAGATGTATACAAACAATGATAAAACGATTTTTGCAACTTTTATAAAACATTTTGTTTTATTTTGAATATTTATGTGATGTGTGCGCTTTAAAGTCTGAAGAAAGCTCAAGATCACTTCAAGGATGTTCCTATGACAAATCAATTAGTAATCAAGAATACGTCAGAGATAATTGTAAATCTTACCCGCTTTATTCGTTCAGTTTGTATTGTCTGCATCACTGAATTCAATTGCTTGGAATCGAACAAATCCGTTCCCCCTTTTTCTAAAGGAAACAATAGTCATTGCCAAGTTGTCAGACTCAGACTTTAAATTAATTGAAAGGAAATATGCCTCATTAAACAGTAAGCTCATTTTTCAGTCCGGGTACATATACTTTTCAGATGTGGTTATATTTTCTAAACTGCCAGAGAAAAATGACAAACGGAGATCTTTTAAAAGTACTTTAATTTTTTGTACGGAAATCCTCTGCAGCATAGCTTCAAAAATGATATGTGAGTCAAAAAAGTATATGATAATATTTAACTTGAATAGCTTCTTTGCAGACTAAACATACGAGCTATGAGTTCAGACTGCGCTAAGCTAACCTCTTTTTCACAGCATTTAAAATATAATATAAATATAGATACTAATCATAATAGGTACACAAAATGTAGAAGCACTAATTCTCCTAATCAAACAGGATTTTTCATGTTTGAGAAAGTCCTTCAAGTCGTTCGCTACCTTCGCAAGAGAAAAATATCGTAATTGGGAAAAAGTCACCAGTCATGATTTTTTTAAATTTTCCTGTTTCAGGGCCACCTATTGCTTAAAAATGTATTGCATTTATTCCCGTCGGATTGTTCTCTGTAGGTTTCTCAGTTTATCGGTCTGTCAGTGTGTCGCTCAAATTGTCTACCTAGTTATAATATAGCTCAAAAACTGCCAAGCCCATTGACTTCAAAGCTTGCTCAAAAATCGAAGGTAATATGGCAATGAAATGGCAAGGATTTCCATTTCTTATTTTACATAATAAATAAATTGAAATCATAAAATTAAAATAAGTTCAAAATCAAATGAGAATAAAATGAAAGATGGTATACAGGATCAAATCTAACAAAAAAAAAACATTAATAAAGAAACCGATAAAGTTCCCTAATAAAAATTTTATCAAATACAAGTAACACAGATTGTATATACATATTATAGTTCTCAGGCATTAAATTTTTACATATAAAAATTGAAATATATTTTACATTTATTTTTAAAAAAGGGTTTCAGGTACTTTGTGAAGAAATAAATAAAACCCTTTTAAAGGAATTGACCTTTTTTTAAGAATAAGATATATTCTTCAAGATTTGTGCGTATATTTTAGAGGAACTTTTAGCGTTTTCGCAACGTAAAAAAATATATAAATATCCACCAAATGTACACTAATCTGCTTACCATTGCTTTACATACTCATCGACAGATATTAAATTCACTGTTACGCGCCCATTAAAATTTACGGTAAGTCGAAACATAAGTTTTATTTTTTTTTTCGTAAATATGGTGTGAATGCTGCTATAATTTATTTAATTTTAAAAACTTTACAGACTGCTGCAATATATTTTTTTGTCTAAGTTACATATTAACACTGATAACCTTCAGTTTTCAATGGACCATATCTTATAACAATATTTTGCTTTTAAAATCCGGCGTCCTCAGAGGCTCAAAAAACTGAATTCCCAATTTTGCCTCTATAAAAAGTTGAGGTAAATCACACAGTTAAATATTTTTTTTGTTAAAAGAATATTTTTGTTCATGTTTGACGTAAAGAAATGTGTGTGTAAAGAAATCGTCGAAAGCAGAGTTTTGCCTATTTGGACTAATTATTCCAAACTTTATTGTAGAGATTTCTATTCAAGGGGCAATTCTCGAAAGACTAGCTACTAGCAGACTTTGGTGTGGTTTCCTATCTGCTAGTTGTTTATTGGACATTTTTTTGGTAGATACGGTCTACGTAGCTGAGCTGTAGTACATATATATATATATATATATATATATATATATATATATATATATATATATATATATATATATATATATATATATATATATATATATATATATATATATATATATATATATATATATATATATTGATATATATATATATATATATATATATATATATATATATATATATATATATATATATATATATATATATATATATATTGATATACATATATATATATATATATATATATATATATATATATATATATATATATATATATATATATATATATATATATATATATATATATATATATATATATATATATATATATATATATATATATATATATATATATGTTGAGTCTTAGTCCTTCATGGAAAAATACAATGTGTTTTCGGTCCGGGTGTACATCCTTTTACTACTGTCGTTCTGAATAGAACAGTTTTGCTGACGTTTCGCCAAAATCACGTTTGGCATTTTCGAAGCTTTCTTTCTCGCGCCCGAAAAGAGACTGAAGTGTTGCGCGAAGGGGCCAAATGGCCCGAGGTCCCACCACCACCCGGTTCCCTAACCTAGGGAACCGCCTCTCTGTGATAGGTACTCACGGTTTAACGGGCCTAGGGCCTTAATAAACCATAAGTCTTCTCTATCCTAGGTGTGTCAGCTCGTACACATCCGGATGTGTGTACTTACATCGCACCTCTCCTATATGCTTCGCGGACATATAGGGAGTATCTCTGAAACTGACGTACCATGGTGTTAATTACTTATTGTAATTATGAAATAAAATTAAATGAGAAGGGGCATGTCAATGCCAAAATTAAACACGCTCAAATTTTAAAGAGCCACTCGCGCTACATTGTCTTTCCCGTAAAACACTTCAACCACCTTTCCCATTTTTCACTTCATGGGAGGAGCATTGTCATCTTTCACTAACACTAATGCACCAACACTCAAACCATCATAGTTGTGTTTCCATTTGGTTCTCTGCTGGAGTTCGGCAACATACTCCTTGCTCCATCTGGTCCAAAGATGCTGCTTTAACTGCTGCAAGTGTTGATACAATGACAATCGATTAGTGGGCAAACTCTTTAAGTCTTCATTCATCCAGGAACTTAACTGACGCCCGATGATTAAATGTCCAGGCGTTAGTGGAGTGAGATCATCAGGATGAGAGGATAGAGGTGAGAGAGGACGTGAATTCATTATTGCCTCTACCTCTGACAAAAGAGTATAAAAATGTTCAAATGTTAATGGCGTATTGCTAACTACTCGCTTTAAATGGGCTTTCATACTTTTAATACCTGCCTCCCAGTGGCCACCAAAATGAGGTGATTGAGGTGGTATAAAATGCCTCTCTATTTCTTCCTTACATATGCTTGAGGTTAATTCATCTTTATTTTTTTTTTGATGAACTGACCTAAATATTTTAAGTCTGAATATGCCGATACAAAATTGCTGCCATTATCTGAAAAAATTACGGAGGGTTTACCCCGACGTGCAGAAAATCTACGTAACGACAATATAAAGGCTTCTTTACTGAGATCGGTTACTAGCTCTAAATGTACCGCTTTTGTTAGGAAACAGATAAAAAGGCAAATATATGATTTTAAAATTTTGGTACCATGACCAGCGTAACTCTTCAGCAAAAAAGGACCTGCATAATCAACGCCCACAATATCAAACGGGTGATTAGGACTTAAGCGTTGTTCAGGTAAATTGCCCATAATAGGCTTCAGCATCTTGGGATTATACCTGAAACATTTCAAACATTTATGTACAATTTGTTTGGATAAGGACCGACCTGCCAATGGCCAATATAACTCTCGTATTGAAGCCAATAAATGTTGTGGTCCACAATGATATAATTTCAAGTGCTCATGTAGAAAAATTAATTTTGTGAGATGGTGACGTGCTGACAAAATTATAGGGTGTTTTTTTTCGAAATTGAATTTTGCATTTGTCAATCTTCCACCAACCCTCAAGAAACCAAAGTCATCAATAAATGGTTTTAAACTAAGAAGTTTTGAAGAACCTTTTACCCTATTAGCCCTTATTTCTTCAAATTCTTTTGAAAAACAATTATTTTGTACATGCTTGAGCAATATTTTAAATGATTGATCAATTTCGCTTTTCATTAAGGGACCATAGTTATGCTCACTTGGAATTTTAGTACAATTATGTGCAAACCTGCGCATTAGAGTGGTTACTCTTTTTAGTTTCACCAAATCAGAAAATCTTTCTACAACATAATTACTATTTTCCATTGTAACTGAACTATTTGTACAATAAGTTTTAACTTTACGCAAATCAGGTAAATCATCTTTTTGGCCAGGAAATTTGGGCCATTCGTTTTCGGGCAAAAATAAAAACTGTGGCCCATGCCACCACATGTCTACATTTTTTATTTCAGAACATTTTACACCACGAGATAAATAGTCAGCTGGGTTAAATTGACTTGGAACATGTCTCCATATGTCACGCTCAGTAGCCTCCTGAATTTCGGAAACTCTGTTACTAACAAATGTTTTTAATTTGTTTGGAGCAGTTTTTACCCAACCTAAAACAATTGTTGAATCTGTCCAAAAAACAATTTTTTCTATATTCAACCTCTGCCCACAAGAAATCTTTTTTGCAAGTCTTGAAGCTACTACAGCTCCACAAAGTTCTAATCGCGGCAAAGTCACCGTTTGTAGAGGCGCAACCTTTGCCTTGGATGCTAAAAGACATATGTTTATTTCACCATTCTCGCTTATAGATCTGAGATAAACACATGCGCCATATGCCTTTTCAGAACTATCAGAAAAACAATGCATTTCAACAGACTTTGCATTTTCACAAACAACCCGACGTTCTATCCTCAGATCATTTAAAAAATTCAACTCCGATATAAAAGCGCTCCAAACCGCAGAAATATTGTGAGGAACTGGATCATCCCATGAGAGCTTTTCTAACCAGAGACTTTGGAGAAGAATTTTGACAACAATTACACATGGACTAATAAGTCCTAAGGGATCAAAAATTTTAGAACTTTCGGATAATATTGAACGCTTTGTAATTATCTTAGAATGAATTATGTCATTCACCTTAAACATTAATGTGTCATTAGTAGGGCTCCAGATTAAACCAAGTGTTTTTTTTGCATCATTCTCTCCGAATTCAACAATTTTTGACAAAGGATCATTATTAGGAATGCCGTCAAAAATCGTAGGATCATTAGAATAAAATTTGCGCAAAACAAAACAACCTTTTTTGAGGGTCTCAAAAACAAGCTCAGTAATGCGTTTCGCATTTTCAAAATTATCGGTTCCCGTCAACAAGTCATCCACATAAAAATCCATTTTAATAATATCGGCAATATCTGGATTAATAGTTTCAATATCAATAGCCAGCTGAAATAAACTGCGAATCGCGAGAAAAGATGCCGATGTAGTGCCATACGTCACTGTATTTAATTCATAACAATCTAAAGGGTCTTCGGGATTAAAACGCCATAAAATTCGTTGTAGCGGCCTATCATCTAAGGAAACCCACACGGACCTATACATTTTTGTACAATCGGCAGAAATGACAATTTTATGCTGTCTAAATCGAACTAAAATTGAAAATAAATCTTGCTGTATTGTAGGTCCAGCCATTTGAATATTATTTAAGGAAAAACCTGTGCTACTTGGCAATGACGCGTCAAAGACCACACGAAGATTAGTAGTGATAGCATCTTCTCGGTACACACCATGATGACACATGAAATAATCGCCTGAAGAGGTGGCATTGAAATCTGAAACCTTTGTCATATGTCCTAAATCAATATATTCCTTTATAAAGTCATGGTATAATTTTTTATAATTATTATTAGAACAAAATTTACGTTCAAGGTTCAAAAATCGTTTTTTGGCTTGTTCAAAAGAACTACTTAACTTTGAAATTTCCATTTTTAAAGGTAATTTAACCATAAATGAACCATCCTTATTTCGTTTCGTGTTTTCTATAAAATGTTTTTCTCAAGCAAGTTCTTCGTCCGATAATTGTTTATCAGTAAAACTAACATTCTCTAATTCCCAAAATAATTTTAGGTTATCGTGAATTTGCTGATCAATGGTTTTAACAAAACAACAATTTAAAACCGCTTGTGCGTTGTTTAACTTACTAACAGGACCAGTTACAATCCATCCAAGTCTTGTGTTTTGTAAAATCGGCAGTTTGAAACCTAAACATATTTTCTCCTCGCATAATAAATCCCATAATAAATCTGAGCCGATTAACATATCGACTTCCTGAGGTTAAAAAAATGTAGGATTAGCTAACTTGCAGTTACTGGGAATTTTTAAATGACTTATTTTTATCGGCGATGCCGGCAAAGGACCCGTTATGTTTGGGATAATAAAACAAGAAACGTTTAGTGAGAAATTATTTAACTTTGAAAATATTTGCGTATTACATTTATAATTTATCATTGAAATAGAATTGTTTATTCCATTCAGAGAAACATTTATTTTTTCTTTAAATAATTGAAGTTTGTCGCAGGCACTTTCAGTAATAAAACTCGACTGAGAGCCACTGTCTAGGTTTACACGAATGGTGTGTTTATTATTGAAACGGTCCAAAATATAAACATGAGCTGTCCATAACAAAACATCAGTTATTTCACAGTTGGCAGAATTATTAATTACTTTGTTTGCATTGACCAATGAAAAAGACGAACTTCCGATATCAATATTAGATTGTTGATTTTTATCGAAAAGTTCTTGTGAATTGACATTGTCAAAATGCAATAAAATATTATGCTTCTTGTGACATTTTCTACAGGGTGGTTTTCGACAACTTCTATTAAAATGGCCTGGTTTCAAACAGTTCAAACACATTTTTAAAGCAATAATCTCCTGACCTCGTTTTTCCACAGGAATTTTCAAAAAGGAAGGACATGACTGAATATAATGCTCACTTTTACAAACTACACACTTTGGCAATTTAACATCAGTTAAGGTTAAACTTCCCAAATTTTCATCCACAACAACCAAACCTCTAAAATTACTACCATGTTGTTTTTCGGTACGACTTTGCTCCACATTTTCTAAAAGCTCCGCCTTAGAACTCAGGAATAATTTAAAATCTTCTAAAGAAGGATTTTTTTTTGCTTTCGATTTATATGATTCCCATTCCCTAGCAGTGGCCCTATCCAATTTTGTGCTTAATAGATAGACAATGGGTACATCCCAGGATGCTGTGGGCAAACCTACTTGACTTAACGCGTGCATATTTTTTGTTAAAATATTCATAATTGCGCGTATTCCTTTAGCGGACTCTTTGCTTAAGGCTTCTATATTATAAATATTTTTAATATGATTATGGATTACCATTTTATCCTTATTATAGCGTTTTCCCAACAACTCCCAAGCAATATTATAGTTGATAGCGGAAAACTCTATACTTGACAATAACTGAACAGGTTCATTACGTATAGAAGCTCTTAAATAATGAAAGCGTTGAATATCTAATAATGATTCATTTTTATGAATTAGAGATTCAAAAATGTCCCTAAATTCAAGCCAATTTTGCACAGATCCGTCAAATATAGGCAAATTTATATCAGGAAGCTTTACCGATTGTATCGGGTTAATAACGGATTTTTGAGTGCCTTTACTACTATTACTACTTGAATCATCATCATTTTTGTTATCATACAAATACTTTTTTGCCAAAGAAATTACTGAATAATATCTATTTTCAAATTCACCTCTATCTGAATATTCCTTGTCTAACTCGGTTAAATCGCATAATGAATCAATTTTATCTTGAATTTCGACAAATTTTTGCAACAAATTAACCTCAATATTATTGAGACGAGTTTCTAATTCTAAAATTAATCGATGAGATATATTTGTGCTATCTTGAAAATTATCGCCAATATATTTTGAAAAATTAGTTAAAGTGGCTTTTACAGCACCTCTTTGCCTTTTAAGTATGTCCATTTTTTTTTAATTAATTAGCAATTCGCCTCAAATTAAACAAATATTTAAACTATTCAATGGCAATGATGAAATTCACAAATTACTCACTTATCCTCAAAAACTTGTCCTCTTCGTACAAACTTGACCTCTGCAAAGCCGTTGCTGACCAAACAAAACTGGAACTTTGGGCACTTGTATTTTTAAACACCCACAACTTAATACTTTCGGCCGCCTTGGCTACTACAGGTAAAATTATGACTTTTTAAAAAAAAATCCGGAACAGCCGGTTCGAAGGACCATGTTAATTACTTTGTAATTATGAAATAAAATTAAATGAGAAGGGGCATGTCAATGCCAAAATTAAACACGCTCAAATTTTAAAACATCTTAACTATATTCATCTTCTCAACTCACTTACTACATACAAAGAGCAAACGTTTTTACAGTAAAAATACACAATCAGCAAAATGTTATCGCCTTGACGCGACGATGCACAAAAATGGTTATTTAAATGCGCTGTTGTCATGCTTAACACAATTTAAGTAATATATTTTTACATAGATTGGTGCTATTGGAAATAAAAATATTATTAAAATAAAAGGAAAAGGACAAATTTCAACGTTATTATTAAAATAATAAACACATGGTGCGTCGGCTGCCATTCTCAGATACTTGTTTTCTGTTGATGCTAACTTGTTTATGTAGGTGGGCGCTGCATACGCCCACGCTACTGCTCCGTATGTGAGTTGTGATCTTGCGATCATCTTTATCATTGTCAGCTTTATCCGAAGAGCCATAGGGCTCTTTCGGTTCATAAGAGGGTATAGTCTAGCCATACCTCTGCCAGTCTTTGTTCTTGTCTGTTCAATATGAGGCTTCCATGTTAGCCCCTTATCCCATAGTCAGCCCTAGATATTTGACCGTGTTTGTCCAGATAAATAAATATAGAAGGAACAGACGTTCCTTCTATATTTATTTATCTCTGGTGTCTAGTTCCCGAAGTTTGTTACTCCACATTCTATCTCTATGCTCCCTCAGTGCATCTCTCAACCTAGTTGAGTGCCTATTTAGGGCTATTCGTTCCTGCTCAAGGAGCCTGCGTCCGTAGGCACGTTTGAGTCGTCTGTTCTCTCTGATGAGAATTCTCAGGTCGTGAGGTATATCGCTGCCAGGCTGTGAGAATGGTGTTGTGACTATTACTGTGCTTTCGTGGAAAGCTTCCAGTATTTTTGTTTCAAGAGTCTCTACGGCTCTTTCTAGTTCCTGGGAGTCATTAATGGCTGCGATTTCGATTTTGTCTTGGACTTTTTGTTGGTAAGTCCGCCAGTTCGTCTGCTTCCTTACTGTGGTTTCCTGTGCCCTATCATCATTACCCAGAAATAGCTTGATCGGATTATGGTCCGACGTCCCTTCTTCTAGGGTTTCGATTTCAAAGTCATGGACAATGTTCTTTAGGATTTCTATATCTAGCACCTGAGGAGTGCCTTGGTTTTTTGGTAGAAACGTTGGCCTGTCTGGTCCTATGACTGTGCCCCCTTGGGCCTCAGTGAAGTCCAAGAGTCTTTGACCGTTCCTGTCTTGCGTAGTGCTATTCCACTGCGGATGTTTGCAGTTCAGATCACCTATGATGATCTGGGGGTGTCTATCCCTTAGCAAATCATCTATGTCTTGAAGTGTTGGTGACTGCGACACTTCCTTTTATATCCCCACCCAGGGCCGAAGGTTATATCTGCGCGGCCGTTGGTCGTTATTTATGTTTTCCGGATAGTGCCGTTGTTGTTGCGCTAATTGCGCTTGAGTTTTTGCGATTTTAGATTTGTCAATTATTGTCTTCCATACTGTTGCGAGTTTTAATGATTCGTTCCTTTTAATCAAATCACCTTGTTTTTCAATTTCTGTGGCTTCTCGGATTATTCTGGTCTTATAATGTTCTATATTAGCAATCTCCCAACACCCATCGAAATTTATTTTATGGCGGGTTTCCTGATGATGTAGGAATAAAGCTGAGGTTGTTTGTTTGTTTCTGATGCTGAGTTTATGCTCTTTCACGCTGATATTCGCCTGTTAGTTTGTCCCACGTACAACTTTGCACAGTACTGGCACGGAATGCTGTATTGAAAAACAAGGTGATTTGAATAAAAGGGACGTATCATTAAAACTACCAATAGTATGAACGACAGTAGTAAACGGATGTACACCCAGAATGAAAACACACACACATATATATATATATATATATATATATATATATATATATATATATATATATAATTAACGAATTTTAAAGGCGCGTAATTGTTTTAGGACTATCATCAGCATATTCACCAGAGAAATTGCCTGCGTTTTAATTTTAGTTCCTTAGAATGCCAGAAGTAAATTGAATGTATCCTACCTCAAATACCAATAACGTATTCTATACGCTCTACACTATATTCTGAATTTGAGTGTTTGTAGTTGCCATAATTGTTTTGTTTGTATTAAAACGAACCATACATATTTTTAAAACGGATTAAATAAAGACAGAAATAAAGAAGTGTCGAATAGGGTGAATTACATTAGTAGTCAAAATTACAGTTACATGTTATTCACGAAATAGTTACTTTAAAATTGTTCCCCATTTTGGTAATGATTACGTAGTCTCAGCTTAAACAGAACGTGGCGAAACCAAGTTCCGGTTACTTCAATGAAAATACTTGTAATAACAATAACGTATTCATGACTAAAAGTACTACTTGGGGGGGAACGCTGTCATACGGATATTATTTTCCTCATGATCTTTAATTACAGTAGGTGAAAAATGAGTAGCTAAATTGCCCCTAACAAGAATTTTTTTTCCAGGATTGTCGATTTCTTTAATTTTAGTCAACAAAATTTCAAAGAACCACTTTTCAAATTGGTTTATATCGAACCAGCCACTAGGTTTATGGCTGTCCAAACTTCCTATAAATTGCCTGCGTTTTACACGACTATCGGGGGTAATAAATCTCCTCCGTAATACTGATGATCAAGGCCTTGGAATGTTGGGGAACTCTCTCCACACATTTGGTTTCCCCGGAACTATGACATTGTGGCCGCAGGAGCATCCTAAACATTAATTTTATGATAATTAAAAACCAAGCAAGGATCAGTTTCTTGCAAACCATTTTTAACATTGTCCTTAAATTTCTTAACCGTACGGCTTTTCGTTTGCAGGTATTTAATGCCTTTGTAAATAATTGCTCCACCTCAAGTGTGAATACGATTGGGTCACCTGGGAGGCAGTTATGTTGACCATTTAACTTATTTTAGAGTCCTGCATGAATTTGAACCTTTACTGTAGTTCTAGAAGGTACGCGCCCTCAGTTGTTTCTATTAGATTCTAGGAATTTTTGCTTTCTTTAGACTAACACAGTGGCGGGAACTGGTCGGGCTTCATTTGAATGAAAAAAATGTGGTTTCATCCTAAGCCAAATATTTTACCTGGGCGGATTAATTCTTGAGCATTTTATATAGATATTGTCTTTCTTTACAATGACATATTGGATAAAACCAAAATTCTACATTAGCAAAAATAAAAATGTTCAAAAGAAAACGATTGCTAATTATCTTTTTGCCCTATAATCGAGAAAACTCATCTCACTTTATTAAGAGCGTCTTATCTATGAAAATCCCCTTTCCACTTTCCAGTAATACACATGTTTTAAAAGACGTTCTCCAGGAAGCTCTGTTTGGAGCAGGGGCTTTAGTTAGATGAATGGCAGCCTGGTTCACCTATCAGCGAGAAAAATAGACAGGCTCAGGACAGTGAACGGTATTTATTCGATATTTTATTAGATTAAGTGGCTCCTGTAAATCCCAACGCTATTCCCTGTAAAATGTACGGATCCTGATAGCTTTATGGGTTTAAGTGTTTCGTCGAATAAGAGCTTGTTACCGGCAACATTTGATTTTTCGTTCGCTGAACTTGTTACATATTAAAATATGTTTAATCTAAAACAAACGAAGTTAAAAGATTTTTTTTAACAATTTCATTTATTTAGTTACTAGTAATCAAGTAGGTAATAGTTATTTTCGTAAAAAGTGAGAAAAGTAATACTTATCCGCATGAGACTGTAGTTGCACGAACTTTCCGCCAATGTTAGGAATAATATTTTTCTAGGAGCGTAGGAAATAAAACTGTATCTACTTAATAATTATTATTTCGAAAGAAATAAAATATCTAACAACAAAAAAAAATTATGATGACATTATTACAGTAAAACTGCAATTTTTTGCGATATGCAAATTAATTGCTGAAGTTAACTGAGTTCTTTCAGCTGAAAATTCATGCTTAGATCTGTTGATGAGAAGAAAGGGGTGAATTGACAATTAACTACAGATAGAGGGTAGAGTATTTCTGAGACTAGAGAAAGACTATCTATTACTGGACATCATCTTTTCTGGTTTGTTGAATTTTCTAAGTATACTTCTGCAACTTCATATTTGAATTGCTATACTTGAAATGTATACAGAGTTCTTAAAAGCTCTAATTTGAGAAATTGGAACTTGTAAATAAATAGATCTAATGTTAATTAGAAGAATAACGCTTTTTCTAATGTGTTGAAAATAAAAATTACACAGAATAAATATTCATCCACAATGCCAAAATTTCGAAAGGTTTTATTTTTTCGCAATTTCCACAATAGCGCGGAAAATAAATTACTGTGTGATGGTGCAGAAAGTAGACCCCTGCCATAGGCTCGTATGAAAATATGTAATTAATTTACTAAATAATTACCGTAAAGGTTAAACTATGTTAAAAAGGAGCAGATCTTATTAATATATTTCACTTCACATTACATCAACATCATAACAAAGATATTATAATCCCGTCTAGAACATATCTTGCAATGTCATATGCGCAATGATCTATTTTAAACGAAAAAAAATCACGTTGTTTTAACGTGAAATAAAATATATTAACAATATTGTTTCTAACGAGAATCAGGAAAAAGTGGTGTAAATTAATACCGGTCATGGTAGGTATTAGCCAGTGCATTAGTGGCTTGCCATACATGCATCTCGCTAGCATATGGTGGCCTGATGAGCTTCAAAAAGAGCGAAATCGTGATCGCCGTTTGGCTAAATTGGATTATTCCGCTATAGTTTCCTTGTTATAACTTTGTTGTAAAGAGAAACTAGCGAGTACCCGCCACTTAACGAAAGAGATATAAAGAGGTACAGCTCGTCCAACGTAGGTTTGCGGGTCGCTTATATTACTGCAATTGTGAGCGTTGACAAAACTGGACGGGGTCCCGACAGATAAGCGCAATGTTAAGTCGATTGATCTTCGGTGGGCAAAGTTTGCTTCTGTGTGTATGGTCGGAAAAGAAAGTACTAGCGTTTTAAGTAAAGTTCAATTTAAAGTTATTATGAGTTTTAAACCGAAATCAAAAACAAAGTGTTGCACGGGCATACCCGTGAAGTAATTGCTAACGTTAATCAGTATATGAGGCGAGAATCGGAAGCTAAGCAACCTATTAAAAGCGCTGCAGTCCCCGGTGCATTCAAAATATTTGCAGGGAAATGAGCGATCTGTTAGACGAAACGCGAGCCTCATTTTCAACACCAAATAAAAAAAGGGAGAAGAGCAGTCCAAAAAGTGCCGTTGATAATTGTGATATGGATGTATTGAGATGATTTATTTTACAATATCACATAAATGAGAAAAAGGCTCCTACTCTACGGAGAATTCATTAAAAGTTTAAAGATGATTACGATCATACTGATGGTGTTGAGAGCCTTTGAAAAATAATAAGCAAAATGGGCTTCCGCTAGAAACGTACGAAAAGCAATAGAAAATTGCTCATGGAAAAACCTGAAATGCAAAGATTGCGAGAAGACTATTTGAGAAGTATAACCCAGTATCGTCGTGAGAATAGGCCTATTATTTATATGGATAAAACTTAAATTCAGTCTTCCATACCCACGCGAAGAGTTGGTGCGACGATTCAAATGAAGGCGTACGTAAACCTGTATCGAAGTGACAAAGATTAATAATAGTGAATTCAAGGGAGCAAAGAAGGCTTTGTTGCAAACGCTTATTTAAGGTTTAAGTCCAACTTAAAATCAGAGGATTACCACGATGAAATGACCCTTGAAAATTATAAAAAATAGCTACAGGAAAAACTCATACCAAATTTACCTCTAAACAGTGTTGTCATAATAGACATTGCTAATATAAGTTAATTTTTTTTTTCAATTAATTAAAAAAAATCAAATTGACTAGCATGTTATTTTTTAACCATACATTTTAATTAAGGGCTATAATACATTCTACCTGCTTTTATTCAGGGGACTCTGATATTCAAAGGGAGGTTAAATTATACTAATATTATATATAAATTTAACGGACGGTTTCATCCCCTTATAATTTGAATTTGAAAAATTTCTTCTTATCGAACCTCCATATCTTACCATCAACATGTATGCCAAAATTCCTACATCAAGCAGTTTGAGCAGCATCGTGATTAATCAGTGGTCCGATTTTTTTAAACACCCTGTAAAAATTTTTATTAACATTGTTTCTCCCGACAAAAATCAGAAGTCAACAGTGTAATTCAATGCCGATCCTAGTATTAGCCAGAGGAGTAGTTGCGTCTGTGATTCCGTTTTGTGTCTTTGTCCTACACGTGGTTCGCTAGACTATAGCGGCCTGATGAGCTCTAAAAAGAGCGAAACCGCGACCTTCGTTTGATCGAAATGTAACATTGCGCTTGCAGTATTACATGACAAGTTTCAGACAGATTTATGACAAACAAAAACAGTACAATACTGTAATTTAATGTCGATTCGTGATTACGTTTTGGTAAGTGGAGGAAAGCCTTTGTATCTAATTTGCTCTAAAATTCTGGTGTCAGACAGCATGAAAACTAATAACCTTGAACGGCATTCATAAAAGAGTTCATAGAGATTACAATAACAATCCTCGGTTTTTTCGCTGCCAAGCTAAAAAAAAAGCAAAAGTCTGTTTAAAAGAAGCTTTCCCTGTAGAGTTTAAAAAAAGCATTATTTGCTTCATAACAAAGTGTTAAGTTTGTTACGAAGTTAAGTTTTTAAGGACTAAATCTTGCATAAGAAGCAGCAGTAGCGAAAAAGAATATCTATAAATGCAGTATTCCTAGAAAGGGATCAGGGAATTTTCAGTAAGTTTAGTGTGGATATTTCAAATATATAGAAGCCAACGCTTGCTCAAAATAACCACTTTAAACTACACGGTTCCAGTAACCATATGCGCCGAAACCTGACGCATCACCGCACATGACTAGTAGGCGTCTGTTTTATTTTAGTTTACAAAAACTTTTTATTATCGATTTTAGGAAATAAACCCGAAAAATTTTGCTATAAAATATTTTCTGTATAATATACAAGGAGAGCAAGAAAAATACGTAAATTAACTAGGCAAAACTAAAAAATTGTTAAATCAAATTTTCTAAAATAGGCGAATTGGAGAGGGTAAAAATATGAGATAAAAAGCCATTTAATTTTTTTGTAGCATCAATTTTACATATTCACTATTCGTTTTCTCAAAAACTACGTCTATTACAAAAAAAAGTTTAAAATGCCTTTTGACTTTTTGCAGGTTTTTGAATTTTGCTATTTTAGAGTAATTTTTTTTGGTTTGCAAACTTTTATTTATGTATTTGTCTTGTACCCTGTATAGTAAATCATATATATTTTTAACTATTATAATTTTTAATTTTTTAACTATTTTAAATGAGGAATTTTTTTGCATTAGTCGGTATTAAAGTTCCCATTTGTTAATTAAAATTGAACAAGCCTTCTATAAGACCGTAGTTTTAGGATAAGTTATTAGCTTACAGTTGGAAACGATTGTGAATAGTTACCGTAAATTAGAATAATTTAAACAGCGGGGTTAACTTCGACACCTATATTTTTTAAGTGTTATATTGCTGTTTTTATTATTTCTTTTAGGTTATTGCTTAATTTGTTGATTTTTTATTGATATTTTTTACTATTTTTGTTCATAAAATAATATTATTGATAATATTTACAATTAATAATTCTCATTATTATTTTAATTAATATGATTTTGGTATTTTTATCATTAATACTAACTTTTCTTTATTTCAGACTAATTTTCAATAGAGATAATGCCTCGTACCTACGTGAAAAAGTTGGGAGGTAGATCATACATCAACTATAGGAAGGAGAACATGGAAAAAGCCATCGAAACAGTCAAAAAATGTATGCCAAAACTAGAAGCGAGTAGAAAGTTCAAAGACCCAAGAACAAACTTGATCAATAAGTGTCTTGGGCAACATTCTCTTAAGCCGGGACGTCCGTGTGTGTTAACTAGTAACAAAGAATATTTACTAGCAAAAACGCTTAGCACACTAAACGACTGGGGTTTTCCTATGACACACCAAGATATTCGGAAGAGTCGTTAGAGATTGGAAAGACAATCAACCAGGTTTAGATTTTATACAAAACTTTGCTTCATGAAACAATTTAACCACCCCCTTAGCCAATAACATTAAACGTCAACGGACTGCTGTGGGTAAACCGGAGCTACCAGATTTTTTTAACAACATCAAACATGTCTTAGAAAATGTTGTGCCGGATCACATTGTAACGGGTTGTATTTTCCTAACAGAAATTTAGAATTTTGCTATACTTTTATTTAAGATAATATCTGTAAAATATGCTTACCAGTTCCTATAATCTTCATAGTTGAAATAAGACACATATTTAATGTTTTTTTTTATCGTTTAATTCAAAATTTAAAATCACAATCTCAGTAATCCTAGGTTAAATTTATAACAATAAACCAAGTAGTGGAGACCTCCATAGGCACATTCTTCTCATTCTGAAAAAATTATTAAAATTAGCAATTTTAGGAACAAATTGGTTACGTGATTATGGAGTTGACAATTTTAGGCTAAGTTAAGTAAAAGAAATCAAAGTTTACCTTGTATTCTGGTGATAGCTCTCTTTAGCTCTGATTGTATTTGTTGTTTTTCAGTAGCATCAAGCTCCTTTGTAGAAATAAAGCTGATATTTTTCTGAAATTAAGAGAAAGCACATTACATAACCTTTAATAAAAACAATAACAAACAATAAGGTTAGGAATTAGGAAAATAGGAAATCAGAGTAAGGAAAATTTATATGATCAAAAATCTTCATTTTGAAACTTACCATTGTAATTTTAACTAACATTTTGGTACATCCTAATTATCTCAAAACAAAAATAAAAGTTATCTAAATTTAAATTAATTTTGAAATATCTGTCAACTTCATTAACAATTAATAATACCAACATCGGGTTGTATCAAAAATCTCTAGGTTTCTATCCAACAGGAGAAAGAAAAAGTGACAGAAGGAGTTAAAAAAAGGCAGACCATATTCTGGAACTTTCGGTTGTCTTTAGGGCATTTTTGCCGATATTTCTTCGAAAAATGGGTCCATTCTAATTATTTTGGGTGAGTTATTGTTTAAGTCTCCTATAGCTATGCTAGCTAAGTTAAAATTAGAATTTTAGTGGAAGAAACCCATTTTTCATTCCAAGTCACATGTTCTTGACCCTTTGAAAAGGCCAATATATCATTGGTAAGTCTCATTTTCATCATTCTCTCACAAATATTAATTTATTATTAAAACTAAAATGTATAATTTACCTACCTTGGGTTCTCGAACTTTCTTCTATTGCTTGATTTGTTTCTTTTAGGCCTTTTTTTCTTTATTTGGTGTTTTGGTCCAATGTTTTTGTGTGCTGATGAACTTTAACCATAGCACAGTCACTCTGAAGCTTGCTTGCAGTCCCTCAGGAGTCATGTTTCAAGCTGTATGAAACTAGGCCTGCCAACCATATGTACATCCTCGATGCTGTTGTGAGATCCTCGACAGACTCTTCTACGTATCAAATATAATCAACTTCAGGTTTGATCTGTGTGTGTTGTCTTGGGAACATACTTGACTGTCTGTTAGTGTTATTATGTGCCAAATAGAGCCATTCCATTTTGATAATAGAATTAATATATAATGAACTTTAACGAAACACTTTAAATCATGTCTAGTGTTTAACTTTTAACGAATAGCACTCAGTACACCGCACTGTTGTTTTATGAATTTGCACATTTATTTGTAAACTGGGTTAAATAGGCCTATTTCGAAAGTAATTATATCACTGACAAGTACTGTACTTAAAATTTGAATGATGTAAGTTTTGAAGCCTTTTGATTTAAGTTAACTTGGTATAAAACCCACACTACTTCTTTCTGAGATACTTAACATAGTTAAATCTTGATGAGCTTTCTCTCGTACCACTGATTATTAAATATATAAAAATTTAAGTGCAACATGCAAAATTATTTGGAAGAATCCTAGGTTAGGTTACGTCACATCTTACGACCTCTTCCTATATTGTATAGACAGCTCTCTCTCTTTCTTTTGTTTATACTCAGGAAATAGTCGTAAGAGAAGGTAATAATTATTAATATGTCTGTAATCTCATTTATTAAACTTTATATGAACTAAGTGTGACTATAATCTATGTATAAACAAGGCTATAACAGTAAGTTTTCGTAAATATATTCTTCAATATTAGGGATATTGGTGTTATTGTAATATTTTTGTAGTTTTCCTGTTTTTCTTAAGTTCATCCGGTCTCGGGCTTTCTTTTAAGGGCCATAAAAACAGGTGGCGCATACTTTTTCTATTTTTACCCCGACCCACTCTACCGATCACTAGTTATCTAGTTAGCCGACGGCAGCCCAGCCCTATAGACCTTGGAAAACCGAAAGTACTACCAAATCCATCTAGCGGCCGAGTTTCAAAGTCCTCGCCGAGAGATCGATAACGGTTCAACAGTTCTCCCTTTAACCCTTCAATCTTTAATAATATTAAAATCAATCTTCAATATTTTATTATACTTTTATTCTTTTTAACAAATTGGCGCCCAAAACGTGCTGTATTTTAGCTGCGTAGTAGATGTATTGGCAGATTTGGCTATTTAATTTATATAGTTTACCTAGGAATTTCTCCAGCTATAGTTCATATTTGATATTGTACAGGGTTGGACTCTTGGCTCTTTACTTTTGTTGCTGGCACTAGCATTTGTTTTTTTTTTTCGTAAATACTTGGTGTTACCATAATTGTGGTAAAATATTTACTTACCTAGATATATAACTTGAATTTTGTTTTTTTTTATAGTTAATAGTGAAAATTAACGACTGATATTTCTGCAAATTAAGGCATGTAGCATAATGTTAGTAATGGTTATTGATATTGAATAATCTTACAGACGTTATTGCGAAATTTGGGATTTTGATTTTCAAAATATTATATAGGTGAATACAGATAGAGTATTTTTAAATTAGTAGATGAAATACAGAGTGTTATATATACCTGTGGTATATGATATATGATTTTTTTTTCTAAATGATCATTCATAGTAGGTGTTTATGCTTAGAGTACTGATTTTATTTCAGGTATTTATTGATGTAGTGTATGATAGGTATGATTTATTGATAATTTTTTTCACATATTGGTGATTTCATTCTGTTGATTGAACTGATTAAATTAATTGCGCATATTTACACCGAGATATAAAGCATTTTTTTTTGTGATTTAATTTTCTTAGGGTAAAATTGTTTATAGTTTAATTTTTATAGAGCCTTAAAACAAAAAAAAACGAATTTTGATAAAAATTTTTGATTTATCGCAAACCGATCTAGATTTTATTCTGGTTGTAATATAATTCTGTTACTAGGTTGTTAACCTATATTATACAGGGTTTTAAGATTGTAGGTATATATTTTTGTGGGTTTTTTTTTAATTATTTTTTAACATTTTTTTTTGTGACTTGTGGTCGGGTTGTCCAGTTTGGACATACAAATACGTACATTTTGATAAGAATACTTAAATAAAATTCTCAATTTAAGAGTTTTGTAATTAAAGATGGACGTTAATGTACTTGGTAGTGAAGAGCTAAAATACGAGTTAAGGGTACGCGGATTACCAATAACCGGTAGTTTTGCTCAGAAAAGAGCTGATTTAAGAGGAGATTTGCGCATGGAGCGTGAAGGCCGTGTTCAGCCACCCACATCTTCACCATACGAAACAGTTAGTAAACTTTGTTTATGCGGAGCGAAATTATATTCCATAGAGCGGGATATTTTAAATATTGATATCGAAAATAAAGAAAATGAGCGTAAGAAGATAAGTACATTATTGGAACACATTAAATTACGTATATCACGCATTAATACTGCTTGTGACCCAGACAATATTTTAAAAAATAACTTAGAAACAAGGCGTGCAGCACTTGAAAAGGATCTTGATCATAAATGTAATAGTTTTACGAGTGTACCGCGAGAAACTGATAACTTGGAAGCACATGTATCCTATGACTTAGTGATTTTAGAACCACCAAATTTACCTGAAAATAGGGAACCAATTGAAAATTTTACTCAATCTTCCACCAATCAAAAACAAAATGATATCGCTTTTGTTAACTGTCGGAAAACTATCTCTGCTTCTCAAGTATCCACAAATTCCAGGAATACAAACACTCAGCTTTCTGCTGTCTACTCCAGCGATTCCTTAATCGAGTTGGATGAAGTAATTGATTTGTCCAATCCTCAAACCCGTGAAAATTCTAACATTTTGCCATCTTCTAATAGTGAACGTGAAACACGTGTCCCAGATACAAATATTAATGTACACCCAGCAACTATCGTACAAACTGAAAACATTGAAGTTCAATCTTTGATTGATGCTCCTATTTCTCATATACAACTTCAGGTACCAAGATCTTCCACAACCGCTCCTAGATCCTCCGAAAATAGAATTTTTCAGTCTTCCATTATTCCGCAACCTAATCATCGACCATCAAATATTCCGGTAAACAGAAACTATTCGATAGGTGTTAACAATGTCGATCCCAGTAGAACTTTGTCTTTACCTGGTGGAGGCAGTAATAAAACAAATTGCACCAATCTAAGTGTGAACATACAATATCCCCCTCTTTCGATTGTTGATAATCGGCGACATTCACAGGTTCGATTTAGTGAACCAGATTCATTCACTTCACAAATTCCAGATATAAATTCTACTCAGCATAATGAAACTTTATCGCATTCTCTTCCTTTTCTTGACTTAGCAGATCGGTTGGATAATTTTCAATTTTCACCATTTCGTGTTCCCACTAATAATTATTCTCATACATTAGTCGATGCAATTCCACCGTATAAGGATATTAGCCGTTGGAACATAAAATATGATGGACAAGGAAGCCTCTCTAACTTTTTGGAAAGAATCGAGGAATTAAGATTGTCCAGAGGAGTAAGTAAAGAACAATTATTGAGGTCAGCTACAGAGCTATTCACAAAGGATGCGCTTTTATGGTATCGAACTTGCAATTTTCATAGTTGGGATGATCTATTAGCTCAGCTCCGAGATACTTTCATGCCTTATGACTATGAATTTTCATTGTGGGATGATATCAGACGTCGTACCCAGGGTTCTCAAGAAAGGGTAATAGGTTTCGTTGGTGCCATGGAGAACTTGTTTCGTAAACTACCTCAACCACCTTCAGAGGAGACAAAGCTTCAATTACTTAGACGTAATCTTTTGCCTTATTTGCAAACCCGCCTTGCGACTCATCAAATTTCTTCCGTTAAAGAACTTATTCGTTTGAGTCGTGCGATAGAAGAAACCGAACAGCGTGTTCAAAGATTTGTACCGCCGCCGACTAATTTCAGACAAATGTTAGAACCTGAACTTGCCTATCACAGACCTAATTATCATGTAAGCACAATTGATCCCCACCTTTCATCAGACATTAACGATCAAGGAATACACAATAATACGGACTCCAATAATTTTGAAAGTATTGTTGTGGATGTCATATCGGGAGAAAAGCCGTCATGTTGGAATTGTCGTCAGCACATAGATTTCGTCAATGCCCTAATCCGAAAAGACTGTTTTGTTACCGCTGTGGAAAAGATGAGGTCACCTCAAGAACATGCACAACTTGTTCAAAAAACGTAAAGCAGGCGAGGCATTAGGCCGAACGTCTTGCCTAACGTCTATTGACTTAGAGGCCTCAATTCGTCCTAAAATTTTACTTGATTATGTATTAGCTCATGCTAAAGAGGATGAAAGACCATACTTAAATGTAAATATATTCGGCTTAAAAGTTCTTGGATTATTAGATAGTGGAGCTTCTAAATCCATACTTGGTGAAGCTGGTTGGAAAATTCTGAAACCCTTGTGTAAACTTAATTTAAGTAACTGTCATTGCACTGTGGCGAATGGTGAATCGTGTGATGTCATTGGATCTGTGCAACTTCCTATCCAACTTCGAGACCGTGTAGTTCTCATGGATGTTCTTGTTGTTCCATCCCTTCCTCACTCTCTAATTCTCGGAATCGATTTTTGGACCAGAATGGGAATCATTCCTGACTTGTATACTGGTGAATGGAAGTTTCGTTCAAGTACAACTGATACTATTAAGGTTTGTGCTATTCAAAGCGGTGAAGCACTTTCAGCTGATCAACAACAAGAACTGAATGACTTTGTAGAAGAAACCTTTTCAAAAATGGGTGATAATCTTGGCTGTATCAGCTCTACTAGCTGGTAATCAAGACTAATTCACCTCCTATCAAGCAAAGATACTACCCACTCTGACGTGCGCTACAACTTGAAGTAAATAAAGAATTGGAACAAATGTTGCAGGATGATATCGTCGAACCCTCGGTATCCCCATAGTCGTCACCAATTGTAATGGTTAAAAAGAAAACAGGTGGTTGGCGATTTTGTGTAGATTATCGCTAACTGAACCGAGTTACTGTTCCTGATAGTTATCCAATCCCGTACGTATCTGCCATTTTAGACAAATTACGAAACGCAAAATATATCAGCACGTTAGATATAAAATCAGCTTATTGGCAGATACCTATTGCAGAGGAATCAAGACCACTTACCGCCTTTATTGTTCCGACTCGAGGTCTTTATCAATTTAAGCGTATGCCCTTTGGTTTGACTAACGCACCAGCTGTGTGGCAACGCCTCATTGATCGCGTTATTGGTGTTGAATTAGAAGAATTTGTATTTGTCTATTTGGACGATGTGATTATTTGTACGCCTTCCTTTGAGGAACATATTCGAATCCTGCGTGAAGTAACAAACCGTCTTGTTCGTGCTGGTTTAACTCTGAATAAAGAAAAGTGTGTCTTTTGTAAACCAGAACTCAAGTATTTGGGCTATGTTGTCAACGCGTCCGGTCTTCTGGTTGATCCTGAGAAAATAGAGGCAATTTTGAGCATCCCGACCCCAAAATCTGTTAAGGAAGTAAGGCGAATTATCGGTCTCGCATCGTGGTATCGCAGGTTTGTCCCAAAATTTTCGACCATAATAGCCCCTCTTTGCTCACTCACAAGAAAAAATATTAAATTTAATTGGGACCAAAATTGCGAATTAGCTTTTAATACAATCAAAGAACACCTTGTGAAAGCACCTGTTCTATCATGCCCTGATTTTGATAAACCTTTTGTCGTGCAATGTGATGCCTCAGACTTCGGACTCGGTGCTGTCCTTTCCCAGGTTCAAGATAATGAAGAACGTGTTATTTGTTATCTTAGCCGTTCTTTAACGAAAAATGAAAGAAAGTTCACGACGACAGAAAAAGAGTGCCTTGCTGTGTTATTTGCTATTGAAAAACTTCGACCATACTTAGAGGGAACAAAATTTACTGTTATCACCGACCATTATAGTTTGAAATGGTTGAATCCAATCAAGGACCCCGTAGGACGAATAGCAAGATGGGCGATTCGTTTACAACAATACGATTTTGAGGTTGTACATCGGAAAGGTAAAGAAAACGTCGTTCCAGACACATTATCACGATCAGTACCAATTATAGATTCGGTAAAGGGAGAAATAAAAGATATAAAGCTACCTCCCGTAGAAGACAAGTGGTATCTTGAAATGATCAAGAAAGTAACCCAGCAGCCATCTAAATATCCTCTTTGGCATATCGACAACGATAACTTGTATAAACGAGCTAGGCATCCATATCCACCTCTTGTAAATCCCGAAGATGAATGGCTTGTAGTGGTTCCCCGAGAACGTCGATCAGAAATAATTCGTTCAAACCACGACCCTCCGACATGTGGACATTTAGGAGTGTTTAAAACACTATCTCGCATCATCCAGAAGTATTACTGGCCCCAAATTAAATCTGATGTATCACGATACATTAAGAGATGCCGAACCTGCATTGAATCGAAGCCTCAACGGCAGGCCCCCGCTGGCCAAATGTTAAGTCAAATACCAACTGTTTCCAGACCTTGGCAGGTAATCAGTGTTGATATTGTTGGCCCACTGCCACGCTCTAACTCTGGCCATTCGTATATATTTTCTGTTTGTGATGTGTTCAGCAAATTCTGCTAATTTTTTCCTCTTCGTACCGCTACAGCTACGTCTATTTTAAAATGGTTGGAAGATTACGTAATACTAATATATGGGATACCTAAGAAACTAATTGCTGATAATGGTCCCCAGTTCCGCAGTAAAACTTTTCGAGATACTTTGGAAAGCTATGGCATAGAAATTCGATATACCGCCAATTATCATCCTCAAGCCAATCCCGTGGAGAGAGTACATCGCGTATTAAAGACTATTCTTACGTGATATGTAAGCAAGGACCAACGACATTGGGATAAATTCCTAGTTAAGCTGGTTGTGCAATCCGATCAGCAAAACATCAGACTACAGGCTTGACTCCAAATTTTGTAGTCTTTGGACATGAAATTAGACTACCTCATGACGAAAACGCTACTCAAGAAAAATCAGGAAATTATGATGCTTTAGTGCGATCAAACGCTTTGTCGAAAGTTTTTGTGGATGTTCAGAATCGCTTAAAGCAAGCTTATGTGAAATCAAGTCATGCATACAACCTTCGTCGACGAGATAATCGCTTTGTGCTAAATCAGAAAAGTTTGGAAGAAAAATTACATTTTATCAGATGCTTCGAAACACTTTACTTCCAGACTAGCTCCTAAATTTACAGGACCCTATGTTATTTCCCGTGTTCTGTCACCATGGACTTATAAACTCACGGATTCTAATGGGCGAAACTGTGGTGTTTGGAATGCCAAAGACCTAAAAGCTCATCCACTTGATGACTCCATCTAAACTGCATCAGACTCTTTTTCTCTATTTAATCTACATTAAAAATAAGTATATAATTTTTTTTTTGAGTTCAAGTTAATTAAGTTTTTTTATTAGAAAAGATTTTTCAAATCTTTTTTTAAGGAGGGGAGGTGTTGTAACGGGTTATATTTTCCTAACAGATATTTAGAATTTTGCTATACTTTTATTTAAGATAATATCTGTAAAATATGCTTACCAGTTCCTATAATCTTCATAGTTGAAATAAGACACATATTTAATGTTTTTTTATCGTTTAATTCAAAATTTAAAATCACAATCTCAGTAATCCTAGGTTAACTTTATAACAATAAACCATGTAGTGGAGACCTCCATAGGCACATTCTTCTCATTCTGAAACAAATTATTAAAATTAGCAATTTTAGGTACAAATTGGTTACGTGATTATGGAGTTGACAATTTTAGGCTAGTTAAGTAAAAAAATCAAAGTTTACCTTGTATTCTGGTGATAGCTCTCTTTAGCTCTTATTGTATTTGTTGTTTTTCAGTAGCATCAAGCCCCTTTGTAGAAATAAAGCTGATATTTTTCTGAAATTAAGAGAAAGCACATTACATAACCTTTAGTAAAAGCAATAACAAACAATAAGGTTAGGAATTAGAAAAATAGGAAATCAGAGTAAAGAAAATTTATATGATCAAAAATCTTCATTAACAATTATTTTTAACAGTATACCAAAACAAAAATAACAGTTATCTAAATTTAAATTAATTTTGAAATATTGTCAACTTCATTAAAAATCAAAAATCTCTAGGTTTCTATCCAACAGGAGAAAGAAAACGTGGCAGAAGGAGTTAAAAAAAAGGCAGACCATATTCTGGAACTTTTGGTTGTCTTTAGGGCATTTTTGTCGATATTTCTTCGAAAAATGGGTCCATTCTAATTATTTTGGGTGACTTATTGTTTAAGTGTCCTATAGCTATGCTAGCTGAGTTAAAATTAGAATTTTAGTGGAAGAAACCCATTTTTCATTCCAAGTCACATGTTCTTGACTCTTTGAAAAGGCCAATATATCGTTGGTAAGTCTCATTTTCATCATTCTCTCACAAATATTTATTATTAAAACTAAAATGTATAATTTACCTACCTTGGGTTCTCGAACTTTCTTCTATTGCTTGATTTGTTTCTTTTAGGCTTTTTTTTCTTTATTTGGTGTTTTGGTCCAATGTTTTTGTGTGCTGATGAATTTTAACCATAGCACAGTCACTCTGAAGCTTGCTTGCAGTCCCTCAGGAGTCATGTTTCAAGCTGTATGAAACTAGGCCTACCAACCATATGTACATCCTCGATGCTATTGTGAGATCCTCGACAGACTCTTCTACGTATCAAATATAATCAACTTCAGGTTTGATCTGTGTGTGTTGTCTTGGGAACATACTTGACTGTCTGTTAGTGTTATTATGTGCCAAATAGAGCCATTCCATTTTGATAATAGAATTAATATATAATGAACTTTAACGAAACACTTTAAATCATGTCTAGTTTTTAACTTTTAACGAATAGCACTCAGTACACCGCACTGTTGTTTTATGAATTTACACATTTATTTGTAAACTGGGTTAAATAGGCCTATTTCGAACGTAATTGAATCACTGACAAGTACTGTACTTAAAACTTGAATGATGTAAGTTTTGTAGCCTTTTGATTTAAGTTAACTTGGTATAAAACCCACACTACTTCTTTCTGAGATACTTAACATAGTTAAATCTTGATGAGCTTTCTCTCGTACCACTTATTATTAAATATATAAAAATTTAAGTGCAACATGCAAAATTATTTGGAAGAATCCTAGGTTAGGTTAAGTCACATCTTACGACCTCTTCCTATATTTTATAGACAGCTCTCTCTCTCTCTCTTTCTTTTGCTCATAGTCAGGAAATAGTCGTAAGAGAAGGTAATAATTATTAACATCTTTAATCTCATTTATTAAACTTTATATGAACTAAGTGTGACTATAATCTAAAAATAAAAAAGGTTAAAACGGTAAGTTTTCGTAAATATATTTTTCAATATTAAGGATATTGGTGTTATTGTAAAGTTTTTGTAGTTTTCCTGTTTTTCTTAAGTTCATCCGGTCTCGGGCTTTCTTTTAAGGGCCATAAAAACAGGTGGCGCATACTTTTTCTATTTTTACCCCGACCCACTCTACCGATCACTAGTTATCTAGTTAGCCGACGGCAGCCCAGCCCTATAGACCTTGGAAAACCGAAGAGTACCACCAAATCCATCTAGCGGCCGAGTTTCAAAGTCCTCGCCGAGAGATCGATAACGGTTCAACAGTTCTCCCTTTAACCCTTCAATCTTTAATAATATTAAAATCAATCTTCAATATTTTATTATACTTTTTTTCTTTTTAACAACATCCGGGTGCAAAAAAAGTGTCGATACCGAGAGGAACTAAAAGAGTGGTGCATGTTCAGGAGAACTCTAGAACGTCTGTAAGTTTGATAGTATGCGGCACAGCTAAGGACGACTTGTTGCCTCCTATGGTGATTTATAAAGCTTAACACTTGTACGCAAATTGAACGGCTGGTGGTACTGTGGGGACAGCTTACGATGTTACGCCAAGCGGTTGGCTTGACATGGTTACATTTGAGAAATGTTTGTTTGGAAATAAACTGGCTTCGCATTAACAACTTAAAAACTCTAAACTACAAATAAAAAAACTTAAACCATGGGTGACCGTAGGCATTTTAAATTCAATTAAAAGGGATTTACTAAAGCGTAAAACTAACAAAAACGTAAATGTAACAGAGCAGCAAATAATTGAATATAAGGCATACAGAAACAAATTAAATAAGTTAATACAATTTAAAGGACAATTTTTTTCGAAATAAAATCGAAAATGTAAAAGGAAGTATTAAAAAAAACATGGGATATCATTAAAGAAGTTACAAATGTTAAAAATAAATCCAAAAACTCTCTTTCAAAAATTAAAGAAGATGATGGTACTATTATAAACAATGACTGTCAACTAGCAGTAGCCTTTAATGATTATTTTTCCAATGTAGGTTTAAAAATGGTTCGACAAATTGCAAAGTCTCCGGAGCATACTACTAATCATTCTCTCAGTTCGAATTCTTTATTTCTTGAACCAGTGGATGAAACAGAGCTAACTAATACAATAAATTCATAAAAAAATAAATATAGTGTAGGTTTAGATGAAATTTCATCTATCTTATAAAAAAAATGTCGGCAATATATACTCACTTCACTAAAACATATTATAAATAAAATCTTTTCAACTGGAATAGTCCCCAGTCATTTAAAAGAAACCGTAATTGTACCGCTACATAAAGGAGGAGAAAAAAAGGTAATATCTAATTACCGACCGATATCTTTAATAAATAATGTAGGAAAATTTTTTGAAAAGTGCTTTAAAAAAAGACTTATAAGCTTTTTAGATAAATACACAATAATAGGTCAAAATCAGTATGGTTTTATAGTTGGAAAAAATACCGAAATCGCTATACACAGCTCAATAGAAAACATTAGCAACAGTTTAAATGACAGCAAATCATTAGTGGTGTTTCTTGACCTTACTAAAGCTTTTGGCACGGTCGACCATAAAGTATTATTAGAGCGATGTCAAAGAGTAGGTATTAGGGAAATCCCTTTAAATATTTTAGAAAATTATCTTTCTCAGTAAAAACAACAGAGCAAAGTTAATGATACTCTAAGTAGCTCTCTCACAACTTAAATAGGAGTTCCTCAGGGGAATTTTGTTCTTAATTTACATTAATAGCATACTTCATCTTGATATTGGCGGAAAAATAGTTCCATATGCTCATGACACTGCTTTAATATTCTCAGGCAAAAACTGGGACGTGGTAATGCGTTCCGCTTCTAAGTGTCTAAGTTTAGTGTATAATTGGCTAAGTTATAGCCCCCGATCTTTGAACGTTAAAAAAAATTTATGTCTTTCACCATTACAAACATCGGAACAAACCCTCATAATGAAATTAAAAATTCATTCTGAGCTATGCCTTAAGCAAGACCTACACAACTGCCCATGCAAACTCTCTGTGAGTTCTACAGAATACACGACATATTTAGGTTTAACAATCGATCAGAATCTAAGATGAAATTACCATGTAGAAACTATAACTAATAGGTTAAGATCACTCATTTCAATTTTCTACCAACTAAGAGGTATTTTACAAACAAAACTGCTTATAAATGTTTATAAGTCTTTGGTTGAATCTGTTTTAAGTTACGGTTTAATTTTTTTTGGCGGGCAAGGAGAATCTGTTTTAACCCCTGTTAAAGTCATTCAGAACAGTATTTTAAAAATATTGTTAGAAAAACATCCTAGATATTCCAGTAAGGAACTATACCACGAAACAAAACTTTTTGATTTAAATCTGCTTTATGTTTTTAATTGCATTGTGTTTGTGTATAAAAATTATAATATAGTGTATGGAAAAATATCGCATATGTATAATACCCGGAATAAATTGAAGGAACTAATTTCTGAACAATTTTTTGCTGAAACATTCGGTCAAAAATCTTTTTTTTGTAATGGCTCTAAATATTTCAATAAATTGCCTAAAAACATAAGAAATATAAAGAAATTTCATAAATTTAAATCGGACGCAAAAGAATATATTTCAGCTAATAACTCATTTTTTTTCTTAAATAAATAAAAGTTAGAATCAGTAACCATTTCAGAAAAATGTTGGTTGTTTTTGGCTCAGGCCAGTGCTTTCGCTCGGTCCTCACAGGTTAGGGACAATTTTTGTTTTTTTTAAATTGTGTCACTTACATGCCATTGGTTGTATTATATTAAGTTGAAAAATATATAAACTACTTATGGAGCACAATACAAATTGTTAAAATTTAGGTGCTTCTTTTATTAAGCATAGATTAATTTACATTTTGTATAATAATACTATAGTAATAAATTTATTGGCATAATTATTGTAAATGTAAATAATATGTATTTGTAACAATGAAAAATAAATGAAATAAATGAAACATCCTTGTTTTTGTTTTTACTTGTTTGCTGAATTTTAAATTTCGGCAAAGGTCGACCACTGGTGTTAAATTCGAGTCCTTTCTCAAAGTACAGCTCAACAAAATAATTGAAAACGAATTATAAAGTCTTAATATTCTAAAACACTGTGTCTACCTGTCTTTAAAACATTAATTTAAATCACAAAATCAACAAACAAAATATAAAGTCTTCAAAATAAAATCTATAAAAATACGCAGTCGTAACTACAAACTATCACACAATCAACATTAAACCCATCAACTGACAAATATATTTAAGTTTCCTCGGCGCGGCTGTTGACCGAAACTTTGGCAACGTAAGTATAGATGTGTCGTTCACGACTGATCCGGATCTGAGATCCGTATCTTTATACTGACCCACGGGAGCCGGGTCTTAAAAATATTGTGAGCCGGATCACGGATCTTTGAAATAGAGACAAAGCAAAATGAAGCATTCAGGTGCGTTTGTATATGGTTCAGTCAGTTCTTAGGTTCGTTCAATGCATCATCATTGTTTGTAGGTCTCGAGTCGGGAGCTGAACCGCGGAGCCGACGACCGATATAACGCGATTTTCGAAACGGTCTGATTGATAAGAAGAGCGGGATGATGGGTTGGATCGGTCATTATCTTGTTGAATGCTGATTGCCATGAAATATGAATTTCTGTATAGCCAAAATCTCGTCTAAAAATTTAATTTGGGGTTGTATAGCTTGTTGACTTCGTAAATCATCCTAAAAACATCATATTACACCAGTCTCTTAAAACTTAGATTTTAGTTGTGTGGATTAGACAATAGATTTAAGTCTTTACTTTTTTTGTGCGAGGTTGAAGTTCAGATGGCCTTATAACTAGTGATGATAATAGGATGATAGTTAATAAAAAACAATATAAAAATCTATATTAACAACATAGTTCATGTATGTAAAATTGATTTTCTGAGAAATAAATTAGTAAATAAATAAAAACGGAAACATAAAAAACTTCAACTTCAAAATCACTATATCAAGATTCTTAAGCCTTGTAAGTTAAAAGTATATCTTTAAAAAATATTATTTCACTTAAAACGCATCCCTGTAAATCGCATACAAGTTTTAAACAAAAAACTAGACTGGTAAGGTCGCCACTCATTTTACTCGTCGCGAAAAACTAAAAAAATGTTCGGACAGTACTGTCTATAAAACCGATATTGCATGAGTTAACTAACACCACCGACGGTTTCCCTTTTTAAAAAGTTTTATTTTTCTAAAATATTGTAAGTACAAAATATATGTATTCAAAATGGCTTCTTCTGACTGACTGGCTCGGCTCCGCTGAAGCGTAATATTATAGCAGCCTCGTTGACATAGGATCCGCTGGCTCAGCAGTTCTTGGGGATGGAACGTGACATAACTCCTCCCTCCTCAGACTTAACTACACCTGGTATGGGGTAGTTCAATTGGTGGGCGGCTAGTTTCTGGCTGGGTGGTTGTCTTCTTGAAGAACTTTCTTTGAACCATCACTTTGCACAATGCATAGCCGCATAGTATAATTAAAATAATGTAAATTATAATTGTCCATAAGCTGGGTAATTTTGAGATTTTGTCAAAAATAATTCGTGGTTGGTTTTTTGAAATCTTGTTCTTTAGTGCATGTAATTCATCTAGCTTAATTTTTTGCAAGTGAATGCTTAAGTTCAGTAGTGGTAGGTATGGCTGCGTTTTTTCAAAATCAGGAAAGATTATTGGCTGTTTCTCGAATTTGGTTGGACTCTCGTTGTTGATTAATGATATTCCATCAAATTTGGCTCGGCAACCGGTCGGCAGAGTAACTAGGTAACTTCCGTGTAACTTCTGATGTTCTTCTTCCTGGGAACATTTTATGTCGATGGCTGTACTTCTAGGAACAATGAGTAACCATTTATTAGAAGTATCTAGTTGGTTTGCGACTGGTCATGTTACAGTGACGTCAACTTGTTTACATGTGGAGGTGCTTGTACTGGGCTGTAACAGCTGAATTTCACAGGGGCTCCATTGGTCTATTTCTTTCAATTCTTCATTTTCGCAGATAAACAGATTGGGCTGTATTTCTTGGCATGGTGTTCCTCGATGAGAGTAGTGTAATTGATTTTTAATTAAATATTTATCATGCGGTATGACAACCTTAAACAGACTCTGGTGCGCCACTGGTACAGAATATAAATGATAATATTCAAAATTGTCAGGAGCAACTATTGGTACCTTTAATAGGTACGTTATTTTGTTATTTAGTATAAAACAGTTAATTTCAATTAGTTTTTCATAGTGGAAAATATTTTCTAGATCAGTGGGTAAAGGTAATCTATTGAAACCTATTATTTTTCCAACTTTCGTAATTTCTTTTGATAGATCGGTTAATTTTATTATACTTGGATGAATAATTTTTAATTTAGAAAATGCTATCGAGTTTTCAATATCCTGTAGGATTAGATCTATGATTTCATACAAATTGATAATTTGGTTTAGAATATCTTTAATAAAGTGCATGTTTTCCCTATATGTAGTTTTTTGCACGATTATGCTAATTTGATTTATTCTATTTTCGATAAGATTTTCATTTTGGCCTATTTGTTGAATAGTAGTGTTAAATTTGTCGATGACGCTTGAGGAAATTGAGTTTTGGTCTCGAATGTTTTCAGCCAATTTACTTTGATTTTCTTCTAACTCTTTTATTAGTTTTTCATAATGTTCGTCATCGGCTGCATCTAAATTTCCTGTCACTACTTTGAAAACAGAGCCTCTTTTATTTCGTTGAGGATGAGGTATAATTTCTTTTAATTTGTTTTCTACCCTATCTTGTGTAATTTTTAATATTTTTAAATAATTAGTCGACTCAGCATAATATTCTTTGTGAGTAATTAAGGAGTTGGTTATGTTTTGTGATTTATAATGTAATTTGTTAATTTGTACTATAATGGGATTTAAATCATAATAATGTATAAGTGTGAAGGTGTATTTTTTAAGTTTTGCTTGTCCTAGTTTTAACGGCAAAATTCCTGGGTTGTCGTCTAGCTGTCTGATCGTGACTTTATCCCCGTCTCCGATAACGACCCCGACAAGGCTGAAATATAATATTTATATTTTAGTCAAAGTTGTACGTTTGTCTAAGTGGGCGTTTTAAATTATCCATATGAATTTTAGAATGAGACTGAGTTGATATGGTTTTACGATTTTGATTCACTGCTTCGACTTTTGTAGGATCTGCAAATTTGTCAGAGAGTTTTTGTCTTATGTGTTTCTTAATATAGACTTTTTGGTCTGGGCTATATAATTCAGGGTTATCGCGGTTTTCGTTGATTTTTGAGATAAGTTTTTCTTTATGATCGATTAATTTTTGGTTTATATTTGAATACATTAATTGTGATTTTTCTTTGTGGGTGTTAATGTAATCACTTAATAATATTTGGTCTAAGTTAATATTAAACGGGTCATTTGGGGAGATATGACCATTAATTACATCGATTGGTTTTAAATTTATAGCTGAATGGATTGAATGATTGTACGCTAGAACTGCGTATATCATTTTTTGTGTTATTGGTGTTTTATTAAAATTTTGGTTATTAAGTAAGCGCATATGCTCCGCTATAGTGGAATGGAATCGTTCGACTAAACCATTCGACTGGGCGTGATTAGGGGAACAAAAATGTATTTTAATTTTGTGTAGATTTAAAAGTTCTGTCACCATAGTATTTTTAAATTCGGTACCATTATCGACTATGATTTGTTTAGGTATACTGTGATGAGAGAAAAACAACAGCAGTTTGTCTACCACTTCAGTGGCGGCGAGAGATTTGAGTGCATATGCTTGGGCGTATTTTGAGAAACTATCTATTATAGTTAAAAATTTGGTTTTTTCAAGTGTATATGTGTCTAAGTGTATGATTTCAAATGGTTTGGTAGCTGTGGGTGTGACATTCATTTGCATATTAATTGGGTGACGTTCGTATTTACTTTTTTGGCAAATTTCGCAGTTGTTAATGTATGTTTGAACAGAGTTTTTTAAGTGCGGCCAATAGTATTTATCTTTAATTCGGTTTAATGTTTCATCAATGCCGCGATGATTGGTTTTTGATTCGTGATAGTTTTGTATTATTTCGGGAATGCTTTGCTTGTCGGTGACGTCTATCAATTTATTTAGACATCTTTTAAATTTTAAAGATGGCTATTTAAATGTTTTTCGAATGACCTCACAAAATGGCTCGTATATTTCCGGTTTTTCGAGATATAAGTGGTATTGCTTATCGGGAATTATTAATTCTTTAACAAAAGTAAATATGTCCTGGTCAAAGTTATTTTCGGATATTTGAATATTGATACGACGTTTTTTCTCAAATAAAATGGTAGTTTTTGGTTTTGCTGGGGAATGCAGTACTGAAGAAATAATTATTTGGTTAGAACCATAATTTACGGGAATATCGCAGATGGGGATTCCTACTATAGGATCTTCGCTTTCGTTGGTGTGTACTGTCATATTTTCATCAGGTGTTTTGTCGTCAGCTGATTTATGTGCTCTCATATCATTGACCTGTGCGAGGTCATTATCATCAGCTTGTGCTACGGTAGACATTTGGTCTAGATTTTCTTCTTCCCTTAGGTTTTCTTGTAATTCTCGGTTAAATTCTTCGATATATTGTTTTAGTGGGAAGTCTTCCGTTGTCTCTTTTGTATGCAGTTCAATTCGGGAAAGAGCATCGGCGTTTGTGTTTAATTTACCCTTTTTGTATATTATGTTGTAATCGTACTCGTCTAGTTTAATTCGCCATCTTAGTAATTTAGAGCTAGGATCCTTTAAGGAGAAAAGCCATTGAAGTGGCTTATGGTCAGTTATTAAATTTATTTTTCTGCCAAATATGTACGGACGAAAATACTTGGTGGCCCAGACAATTGCCAGGAGCTCTTTTTCGATTGTCGAATAATTCCTTTCGGAATCATTTAGTGTCCTTGATGCGTACGCTACAGGCAGGTCTTGTCCAATTACACCCTGTGAGAGGACACTCCCAATACCCACGTTACTTGCATCTGTGGTTAAGTTAAAGGGTTTTGAGAAGTCTGGGTACTGTAGTATAGGTTCAATTACTAGCAAATTTTTACACATATCGACACATTCTAAGAATTCTTTATTATGTTCTATAGTGGCACCTTTTTTTAAACACTTAGTAAGTGGCTTTGTTATTCCCGCGAAGTTCTTAATGAATCGCCTATAATACCCTAACAATCCTAAGAAACCCTTAATCTGTTTCGTTGTTTTAGGAATCGGAAATTTTTTGAAAGCCTCTATCTTGTCCGGGTTAACGCCATTTGCTGTGACTACATGGCCAAGGTACGCTACTTCTTTTCGCAAGAATTCGGATTTATCTAATTGGATTTTAAAATTAGACTCACGCAGACGCTGAAAAACACTTCTTAATCGTTCTAAATGTTCTTGAAGTGATGTAGAAAAGACTATTATGTCATCTAGGTATACTAAGCATTTTTCGTTCTGAATTCCGCGAAGAATGTTGTCCATTACCCGCTGAAACGTTGCGGGGGCGTTTTTCAGCCCGAATGGCATTCGCAAAAATTCATAGTGCCCATTCTCGGTGCTAAACGCCGTTTTTTCAATGTCACTCTCGTGTACTTGAATTTGATGAAATCCACTAGCCAAATCTAAGGTTGTAAAATATTGGCATTTGCCTAATTTGTCTAATAAGTCTGTAATATTAGGGAGAGGATAACGATCATCAAGGGTCTTAAAATTTACACCCCTATAATCTAAAACTACCCTATATTTAGCCACCCCCGAGGCATCTGCCTTCACCCAGATGGGTGAGCTCCACGGAGAACTACTAGGTTGTATAATTTTTTGGTCTAGCATCTTTTTTATTTGGTTTTCCACCTCTTTTTTGTGTATAAAGGGGTAGCGGTATGATTTTGTATACTCCGGTATCTCATCTGACGTTCTAATTCGATGTTTTATTTTGCTAGTGAAAGTTAACGGGTCGTTTTCATTATAAAATATGTCCGAGTATTCATGAATTAATTTTAAAATTTTAATTCTTTCTTCATCATTTAAATGGTCTATGCGAAATTTAGAAAAATCTAATTTCGATTTGGGATAGTCATCAAAGTTATTTAACTCGATCTCACGTAATTCATTTGAATTAAACTTTTCCACGGTAATCGTCTCTGAGAGATCTAACGTTACGGGCTCGCAAGTGTTATTTAACACTGTTGTTATCGCAATGCCTTTTCTCGCAACTGATAAACACTCCGGTATCTCGCAGTTATGTAATTTTTGATGAGGTATTATTATGTCACCATTTTTTATGGAAGTCTTGATTTTTATAACTTGCTCGACACGAGGCGGAATTGTTATACAATGTATTTGATTTTGTGTTTTATGAAATTGCAATTTAACGCGCGCATAAGGTGTTTCTAGGAATCCCTTATGATAGTCAAGGTTGGCTTGCAAAAGTTTAAGATTGTCGAGTCCTAGGAGACCGTCGAACACATTGTGGAATTTAAAGAGATAAAATTTCATATTCTTGTTTACGGGTAAATTAAATATTTTTGATGAAGGTATAAAAGCGCTGTATTGATGAGCCGATTTTTGGAATACTGTTGAAACCAAAAATGGGTCATTAATTATACAATTGGGATATCATTTTTTGGCAATATTTGGGTCGATAAATGATCTAGTCGAACCTGAGTCTATTAGTATTTTTAAATTTGTTTCGGGAAATACGATATAGGAGAGTTCGCTAGAATTAGACATATTAAATGAAATTACTTCAGTTAAGTCTTTTTGTCTTGTTGCGTCGGGTTCCGAAAATTTTCCTTATTTTCGGTTGTTTCTTCATAAGAATATTGTTCAAGAGGCGCGGTATTATATATGTCAGATTGGACATTTGCTTCCTTATATTCATTATTTACATAAGAATAAGAATTATTTTGGTCATAATATTGATACTGATATTGATCATTTTGATTATATTGGCAATATTGGCTATCGTCATATGAGAGTTGCTCTGGTTGGTATAGATCTTGAGTTTCGGCGTTATAGACCTCTTCAAAAACTAGTTTTGGAGGGTTATAATTTGATGTGCTAGGCAAGGGTTTAAAGACCGACGTCTCTATCCCCGACATAGGCGTGGGTGTTTGTAATTGTTTCTGTTGGTTTGGTTTAAAAACGTTTGTTCTGTTGCCAGGTTTGCCGAAAACTTGAGAGTTCGAAAAATATTTTGGTTGTGGCCTATTTGGGTTTGGGCGCACATTTATAGGTTGTGTTGGAAAGCTGGGTCTAAAAGCGTTGTGTGGTGTTTGCGAATTAAAAGGCCGATTTTGGTTTATTGCGAAATTGGGTTGAAAACTATTAAAATTATGTTGCATGGGCCTAAAATTACTATTTTTTGGGATTGCTGGACTAGATTTGGTTTGATTCTGAAAATAGTGTATATTGTATTCTTGGGTTAGAAATTGCAATGCTTGCATTAAGTTTTCTGGCCGCATACACCTTATGGTTGTACCAAGCGGTTCTTTTAGCCCTGATAAGAAAGTTTTAAGAGCAAGATCATTATATAGCTCGCGTTTTAAATGTTTCGCAGATATAGTATTTTCATGTGAATCTATATATGAACATAACAGATTTAAAATGTGTAATACTCTATCATAGAAATCATTAGGCTTTTCATTCGGTAATTGTTTCATCATAACCAAGTCTCTATTTAAACAAGCTTCATCTCTATGATCCGCAAAATTACGACGCAGGGTGTCCTTCAGACTTTCCCACGTACCAACATTTTGAATATTTGCAACTAATTTTGCATGGCCAGTAAGTTTCCCTATTATAGAGTTAAGTAAATAAATGTTTTGAACATTTTGTGCATTATTCGTATCATAAAAACTATCGATAAGTGATTGGCAAGTTGAAAGATACCTATTTAAATCATTCGGATTTCCATCAAAAACAGGGACACAATTTAGGTACTCTGGCTTAAATTGAGCCATATTGCTTGTAATTAAATTATTTATTGATTGATTATTGATATCTAAATTTGTAGATTCTAAATTTTCACTAATATTATTTGAGTTTGTGTTTGTATTTAAATCTAATGCCTCTAAATTTGTATTAGAAACAGAGTCAGTTGAAGGTGTCGAAATTTTTAAACCTTGTAATTCCGCGACAATATTTTCAATAGACATCAAGAGTAAATCAATTACACTTACAGAAGTATTTGAAGGGCAACTCTGGTCATTTCTATAAGGCAAGCTTTGGTTGGGCGATTGAGGTCCTTCCCCAAATCTTTGTCCTTGCGAAGACAGGCGATATTGGTCCTATCCTCCGTTGGTCAGCTGTTCGATGGTAATCCACAGTTCTGCGATAGATTGGAAATTTTCGATTCGGAAAATTTCACTCTGCTTCAAGCACCTCCGACAACGTCACAACAAATTGTTCTTTTCCGGTTAATCCGTAGAAACGGAAAAATCAATACAGTCCGCTGGCTCAGCAGTTCTTGGGGATGGAACGTGACATAACTCATGCTTACAAAGTTTTCAGATGGATGAAGCTACGCATACATACCTACCCAATGCCCAATATGACGAATATTGCCCGCATATTTTAATGAATTTAAAGAGATCCGGGAACCGGAAACCTGATCCGGGTCTCTAAACTGACCCAGATCCGTTGACCCGGATCTTTGAAAAGATCCAGATTTCCCATCACTAAACGTAAGCAGTATATTACCTATACGCTCCTATGCGAATTTGATCGGGAACACTCGGGAAAAACTCGTATGTATTTATAACCACGAGGTCAACGCGGGCCACCAGTCGTGATCGATTCCAAATGAAACGAAACCTCTCCGGAGATCACTGTGCGAAGCATCGATAGTGTGTCGCGGAATTAAAAGAACGGTCAACGAGTTTATACGCTTAGAATAATAGAGGAAATTTCCAAATTAAAAAAAAAATTGAAAAAATATGAATTATGTGTTATTTTATTTATTGGTTTCTGTTTGGAAATATTTATTGGGGGTCATTGACCATTTGACCTAATGGAGGAGCTGCCACTGCCAGACGTTTTCCAATGAGGGTTCGAGAGCAAAAATAATCAGGTGTTGGTAGCACTTTTTCTTTTGTCTTGGAGTTTCAGGTACATTCATACTGGGCAAAAGCTAGAATTTATTTTATTTTTTACCACCCATTTTGATTCAGCGAGTTTTCAGCCACCCTCTTACGTTATTTTTAAAAATATATTCATATTCGAATCTACCCGCTTTTTCGGTTTCTTCTATGGAAAAAGTGCGCCTATTTCTCCTCTCCAAGCCAGTCCATAAGATAAAAATAAAAACTTTTTTTTGTAATCCTTTTAAAGTAATTTTATCGCAAGCTTCGATGAGCTTTTCCAATTCATTATAGGTCAATAAAAAAACCGCCGATTCTTTATGTTTGCCGTCAATATCGTAGAAATACTTCTCCATCAGCAATTGGCATTGTCGTCATATTACAAATAACTATATATTGTTCGCTGTTTCTCTTCCGCATATTGTAGGCCCAGCTTTCTAGAATTAACGCAATTTCAGATATTGGAGTTTCTTGACCAAACGTGTGCTTTTTCGTCGCAAAATGACATAAACTGTCTCCTGTTCTTTTTCGGTATTTTTGGTTGGATTCTCACTATATTCTCATCGATTTCGGCTTCGTGAATATGACCAAAGCGATTCATATTGACAATTTTTGACTTTAAAGTACATCGCCCGCTACGGACTTCGGCGTCTCTTATTTACAATACAACCAAGACAGGTTTTGTTTTGTCAAGTGATATTATTGCTTAGAAAAGTAGAAATATAATGTTGCCTTGAATGGAAAAATTTGCACATGAGTGAAATATTCATTATAATATATACCCTTTTAATACAAAATATGCATTTACTTAAATCTTATTGGTTATTACCTAATTGAGTGGCAGAATCATAAACATTTGTTTATTCGCTTTATCCGTATCGTAGTTTCCTCCTCAGAGGGCTTCGTAAAACAATAAAATTAGTTTTCAGTTGAAACCTTGTTTGTTTTATACAGTACATTTAGTATTTCCTGACACTCTTTAAAATCTCATTATCAAGCGAAAATAAAAACATTAGAAAATACGAAATCAATAAAGAATTGACAATTCTTCTATTCATTATATATGCTTTGACTTTTGTGTTTGTGTAGAAAAGAACTCTGCTTCTAAATTGAGTGACAAGCTGGATTCGCGGAGGACGCTTTAACAGCTGCCGCATTTTGCGCGCGCGCTGGGATGTTTTTCCCACTTTTTAGAAAACAAAAATTAATAATTTTTAGTAGAATTATTTATTCCAGATATTTTCCTTGACAGGAGATGTCACTGGGAAAAGACTAAGTATAGTTTTCAATATCGCAAAACAATCGCACTTTTTTCAATTTTTATTTGAATTTTTATGGAGTCTTCTAGTGATGTAAATTTGGTTAATAGACCGTCAGATAGTGACAGGATTAGGTGCCCCCTTTTACGCATACAAGCCTCGAAGAGGATTGAAAAGTATATCCATGTTAAGTAGAATGAAAGGAAATTTACGAGTGGCTCCTGGAGATAACATGGAAAATTCGATTTTCTTTAACAGAAATAAAAGGTGTCTGTTGCCCATATTTCCACACAAGCTGTGTTCACGAAATGATTAATTAACAGTACCTGGCTTTGGAAAACCAAAACATCGTTCAACAAGATTGCGCACTTATTTCAACCCTTTAACCACCTGCACCACTCAAGCTTTTGGTCTATAATAATTATAAAAGACTTTCAGAGAGCCACAATTAAATAAAACAGTCACGACATAAAAATTATTTCTATTTCCAGAATCGCATTAAAAACTATAAAGTTTGAGGCCCTCTGGTAGCCCTTTTAATTATGCAGTTTTCTTATAACTTTAAGTATTCAAACAAGATCAGAAACTGAAAATACGACAGCAGACACCGTGTAAATTTCCCTTATATTTTTTCCTTTAATTAATTTCTCTTCTTCAAACATGCCACTTAACCCCGTTGTTTACGTTCAAATTCATTTTTCTTCTAGTCACGCACCACTTAGATATCCCGTCGTTTGTCAGAAACCAATATAAGCCTACTTATCCTCTATTCCAGCCCATAAATTTACTCCTATTCTTTCCTCCAATTTTTTATTATTTAACTTGCGACCTGGCAGCGTGTAAATTTCACGATAAACTGGCGGCAAATAAAGAAACAACCGAACCATAAATATCCTGGTAATCGATGCCCGTAATTGTTTGTAGTGTGAGGTATATTCCCTGTAAATTGCCTGAAAAAGATTTGGCAATAGCTTTTTCGATTTCAATGCGTTGTATTTTAAGTTGTACGTTTTCAAATGAACAATACATTGACAGGTAAAATTTCGCTGTTGCGTGTAACACGATCTATTTTTTTCTAGGCGCCTAATCTCTTTCCACACCCACGCTTTTTTGGAACTGAATTAAAAGGGCTGGAATATTGAGTTTTAAATGTAATTTGCAAAACAAACATTTTTAGGCAAAACGGCTGACTAGTTTTTGTTTGCTAATAAAACAGGATTCATATATAATTGAAAATACCTAAGTAAACGAAAACACTTGTTTTCAATTTCCACATAATTAATTTTACGCAAAATGGCTTTCCAACACCAACAGCTTCATGAGATGTTAGAACTTAAATAAAAGTGTAACACAAGCTGTAGGTATAAAATATCTTCCCTCATAGTCCAATGAAGATTTAGGCCCAATTGATCGTTCTGTTCATAAGTTCATAAGCTTAATCTATTATCATCTTGTTAACAAATTGCTCTTAGCATGTTGCTACACGTTCCTATGCGAGTTTGATCGGGAACACTCGGCAGAAACTCGCCTGCGTTTATAACCACGAGGTCAACGCGAGCCACCATGATCGATTCCATATGAAACGAAACCTTTCCGGAGATCGTGGTGCGAGGCATCGATAGTGTGTCGCGGAATTAAAAGAACGGTCAACGAGTTTATACGCTTAGAATAATAGAAGGAATTTTCAAGTTTAAAAAAAAATTGAAAAAATATGAATTATGTCTTATTTTATTTATTTGTCTCTGTTTGGAAATATTTATTGGGGGGTCATTGACTATTTGACCTAATTGAGGAGCCACCACTGCCAGAAGTTTTCCAATGAGGGTTCGGTGGCAAAAATAATCTGGTATTGGTAACATTTTTTCTTTTATCTTGGAGTTTCAGGTACATTATTACTGAGCAAAAGCTGGAATTTATTTTGTTTTTTACCACCCATTTTGAAACAGCGAGTTTTCGGCCACACCCTTACGTTATTTTTAAAAATATATTCATATTCGAATCTACCTGCTTTTCTTCGATGTTGTCGGTTTCTTCTTTGAAAAAAGTTGTTTCTACTCTTGCGCCTACTTCTCCTCTCCAAGCCAGACCATAAGATAAAAATAAAAACTTTTTTTTTGTAATTCTTTTGGAGTCAATTCACCGCAAGCTTCGATGAGCTTTTCCAATTCATTCAAAAAAAAAATCGCCGGTTAAATCTTTCCAATCTTCCCTCATATCCCAATAAAGATTTAGGCCCAATTGATCGTTCTGTTCATTTTAATTGAAAGAAATTGGGTCAAAAAAAATCAATTTTAATCTATTATCATCTTGTTGTTGCAAATAGCATGTTGCTACACGTTTTTTGGGAAAGAATTAAATAATTAAAATAATAATAATATTTATTATTATTATTATTATCGAAATTGACAATCAATTTCTCAACAAATTTTGTATTCCAAGCTCATCCCGGTATACATTAAAAGGAGTGGGCTGGTTTCTATTAGTTCTATGTGTTGTTCTGTAAGAATTTTCTCACTATGTGGCAAGTACTGAGCAGGACTGCCTTCTGGAAGTGCCGGCTCGCCATGGGACGCGGGTGAAGCATCGCTTCACCTACATTTTCCAATCAATTTACTTAAAATATTAAGCATTTTATTATCTACATTTCTATTATAAAAATATAGTATGTTTTATATAAATTCACATTATTTACTTAATTATACTACTATTTTCTATCAAAACTAATGTCTTATATACTAAAAAAATAATAATGACTTAAAGACGTAGGTTGCTGAACATCTTTTCATAAGAGCGACTCGTTGAGGAATTACAATCAAGCCGGTCCCACACGATGGGGCGAATGCCTTCCAACGTTGGACACATGGGCATTTGCCACATCGTGTGGGAGTACCGCGAGCTATTGCATGTGTCGAACGTTGGGCGCATGGCACGTTCGGGCCCTTGTCGGAAAACTTGTACCGCGTCAAAGGTGCATCCAGCGTTGGAAGCAACGTTCGTGACACTCCCATACGACGCGCGAACATTATTTTACCACTGGCGCTAGAAATTGTTTTCTGTTGGGATCAGTGATCAGTTCGTTTTTGTGGAGTTAAGGTCGCAGTAAGTATAAATGAATAATTCCTGTATTTCTGTTGATTTATTTAGATGTTTAGATAGTATTTACATTTACAATTTACAAGCTTTTATTTTTATTTAACTTGCCGTGTTTAGTGTGTATAGTCTATTTTTTAGAAGAAGGGAAAATTTGACCGTTATTTTCACCAAGATGATGAAAATAAAATCCCTAAATCCATCACGTCAGTTGTCAATACGTCAAGCGTTTGACATTTTAACAATATCAGAATCGTATTTCTGAATTATTGCCGTTTTTTCTGAGTGATATTATTGTTGAGTATTTGTGTTTTTACCAAATTTAATCCAAATTTAATGTTGCTAAAAAATCGACTGGTGGGTAGTTTTTGGTGGTGGTTTTTGGGCGCCATATTGAAATATCTACATAGTTAAAAAGTATTTTTAACAAGGTTCTTAAAAATGTCAAAATCAATATGGCGCCCATAAGAAAAATAGGTTTACCTACTCGCGTGCGGTAAAGTGCATTTTACCGCACTCATTTGCTTGCGGTATTAGCCTTTTACAACACCCAGTGCTGTAAAATTTCTTTACCGCACGCAGTGTGGTAAAGGGCTCGAAGGTAAAATTTTGTACCTAACACGTGCGGAAAGTCATACTTTACCGCAGCCTGTTAAGGGCGGTAAAGTATCACTTTCCGCACTTGTTAGGTAAATAACTGTTACCATTTTACAAAATCATTTTTGAAATTGCCTTTTTAAAATCATATTTTTATTGAAACCCTGACTAAAACATGTTTTTCGTGAATATATTTTAAACAGCAGTTTGCTACATTATTTGTGGCATACTCTGTATCTTATATTATTTTTTCAGACCAACAATGGAGTGGAATAATGACCTAATTCTCGAATTCATTCAACTGTATGAGAAATATCCAATTTTCTGGAATCCTCAACATAAAGGCCACAAAAACAGAAATGCGTTACAAGATGCTTGGGTTGATATCACAAAAGAGATGTCTGTCGACTTTTCCGTGAACGAACTTAAGAAAAAAAAAAGTCCATTTTCTCAACATACAGAACTTTGAGAAAAAAAGTAGTAGATTCTACCACAACAGGATCAGGCAGTGACGACGTCTGCAAACCATCATGGTTTGCCTACAATGCAATTGACAGGTTTATAAGGGCCACAAGAGAGAAAACATTTTCTTTATGTTCAGAGGTAAGTTTATTATCAATAAAAATATAATACCTAATTTATATAATTTTGCCATTCAACCGCTCCAGTTGAAATGAAATATTCAGCAAATTCTTTCTGAACGTCTTTTGCTTCTTGAGATGGTTTTCTTGGTGTCTTAGACAGTGCTCTTAATGAGTTTATATTGTCATCCCTACGCCACGCTCCCTCTGTTACTTGTCCATTCACTTCAACATCAAAAGTGCCACTTGGTGTATATCTGTTTCTAGATGTCTTACTTTTCCGTAAAAAATTATGCAGTAATGAGCATATCATGCAAATTAACGCAGCTTTTTCAGGTTTTAGCACCATAGGAGTTCTAAGCAATCGAAACACTGATGATAAGATTCCGAATACATTTTCAACGATCCTACGCGCACGGCTAAGCCGATAGTTGAAAATTCTTTCCATACTATTTTTGGCATAAGTTCCAGAGTATGGCTTTAAAAGATTACTGCGCATGGGAAACGCGTCATCTCCCACAAAAACATAGGGTACTGGTTTTTGACGTCCTGGTAAAGGTTTCATTGGTGGTAGTAAAAGTTCATCCCGAATAATTTTTTGATAGAGCCTTGTATTTGCAAAAACCCCTGCATCGTTCATTCTTCCTTGTGCGCCAATGTCGACAAACGTGAAACAATAGTCCGAATCCACTAAAGCCATAAGTATTATACTGAAAGACTTCTTATAGTTGAAATATTCAGATTCGCTATTAAATGGAGCTTGTACTATAATATGTTTCCCGTCTATAGCACCCAGACAATATGGGAAATTCCACTGGCGTTCAAATCCATCTGCAACTTTCATCCATTCCTGTTCTGATTGTGGGAGCTGAAAAAAAAATTGTATTAAAAAAAAATAGATTTGTTAATAATTAATCATGGTGTTTCATGGTCATAGTTTTGCCTTCATTTAACCGACCTCGTATCTTTTATAGTTTCCGAGATCCCAATGATGAGGTTCAAATTTGGGACACCATGTACGTTGTTAAATTTTCAGAAAAATTCTGCCTTTGGTTTTCAATAAACGTCTAACCATCCATTGACCGTGAAACACCCTGTATACACTAGACTAGGCCAGTCATCTTAAACAAAAAAAGCACAGTTTGCACAAAAACCAGTAAAACATCTTTGCACCACCAAGATCGGTCCGATAGTAATCAAGAAATTGGTCGTACAAAACTGCAGTTGATATCTAATGTAATAAACTTTATCTTCTTAAAAAAATCTAAGCTCATTTTATCATGTTGAACCCATTATTTCCGAGTTATAACCCAAATACTGAAAAAAAAATACGCGTCTTTCTTTTCCAAGTTGAAAACTTGGTTTTATATTGCTGATAATGAACCCTATATATCCAAAATTCATAATTACCGTTTTTTTTTGCAAATTAGCCTGTATAAAATGACTGGCCTAATACAGTCTGTACCTACCGAATTACAGTGTTCAAAATTTACGTATTTCTAATTTTTTACCAATCTATTTTTTTCTTGTTCTGATAGGGATTATTTTTTAGGATCAGGTGACTGTTGAACCTGAGCGCGACAATCAAAAAACAGAGGAAATAAGTGAGCCACAGGAATTGAGTCAGAATGGTCACAGTGTCCCAAGGGAAACTCAAAGCGAACCAGAATATCAGTTTCAGAAACCTCAAACATCAGCAAAAAGGAAGCGGCCAATGAATAATACTGCAGAAGTAACAAATCATTTAAAAACAGCGAGCGTAGCACTTCAGCATTTAAGTAACAGACCATTACAGTCACAACAAGATGCAGCAGGTCTTTACGGCCAATTATTAGCAGAAAAGTTGAGAAAACTATCAATTGGAACCAGGTTAATTTTACAGAATCAAATTGACAACTTAGTGTTTCAAGCAGAGTATAATGAAAAGGTCACATCACATACTTCTAATAATTCATCTGCTAATTCATCTAGTACATTTCCTCATTCAATAACCCTCCAACCAATTCCTGGATCGCCTTACAGTCATCAGTATCAATCATCATCTATTGCTTCAACTTCCCACTCGGCACTAACCCAACCACCATCTCCTAGTCCACCTTTCAGCCATCAATATCAAGCTCCCAATCATTCAACACTCACTCAGCCACCATCTCCAAGTCCGCCTTACAGCCAACAGTATCAATCTTCTACGACTACACCATCTTCCTCCTCACCACAAACCCAGCCACCATCTCCTAGTCCACCTTTCAGCCATCAATATCAAGCTCCCAATCATTCAACACTCACTCAGCCACCATCTTCAAGTCCGCCTTACAGTCATCAGTATCAATCATCATCTATTGCTTCATCTTCCCACTCGGCACTAACCCAACCACCATCTCCTAGTCCACCTTTCAGCCATCAATATCAAGCTCCCAATCATTCAACACTCACTCAGCTACCATCTCCAAGTCCGCCTTACAGCCAACAGTATCAATCTTCTACGACTACACCATCTTCCTCCTCACCACAAACCCAGCCACCATCTCCTAGTTCACCTTTCAGCCATCAATATGAAATTCCGGTTGAAAAGAACACAGAATCATTTCTGTTCTAGTTTTGCAGAATGAAAGTATTAAACTGTTCTATTTTTTATATTCTTATTTTTTTTCAGAATAATAATTTATTTTTATTATGAATTAAGTAGTTTAAGGATTTTGTTGTTTTGTTTCTTGTTAGGTACTTAGCATCCACCTGATTATTTTTTATGTTTATATAAAATATAATAATAAATAAAATATATTACTTACTTTTATTTCTTCTCTCAGTGCTTCATTAATAGCATTACATACTTCGGGCACAATAATGCTGATCACCTGGTTTGACACTTTAAACAGATAACCAAGGCTGGTATAGCTGTCTCCAGTCGCTAAAAACCTAAGAGTGATCGCTAGACGTTCTTGAATAGGTATAGCTTTCCGCATATTTGTGTCTTGCTTCATAATTCTTGGTCCGATTTTAGTTAAAATTAGTTCAAAATCTTCTGCAGACATTCGACAAAAATTTTCGAATTTTCCGGAGGGCTCCCTTCTTAAATCAGTAAGCATCTTTGAACCATTATAACTAAAATATATTATTATGGTATATTAGTGAAAGAAGTACAGGGTGTACAACTAAGAAGGAAGTATCACAGAAACCACTGGTCTCATTGTTTCGCGAAAAAAAAGTTGATATGAATAGGCCAAAATAAATTGCTGTAATTTAATTTTAAGTTTGTAGGATGACCGCCAGGTAGCGTAACTGTGCTGATAAAACGATTTTTTTTGACAGTTAAAAAAACACTGGTGAGAAAAGCACAAAACTTTAACTTTCCAAAATGCTTATAACTTCGATGGCTTAACTGATTATAGTAAACTTGGTCTAGTTTTTACAGCCATTTTTTTACTCTACAAAATGCATTTTTAGTTTTGTAATTTAAAATTTTTCCAATGCCATACTAGGTGGCGGAAACTAAAGTATTAAAACATTTTGTTTTTTTTTCAGAAAAACCTAATGCAATGATATACAAAACAGTTTAACAAATATTATGAGCAAAAAATTATACGCGACTGACTCATAATCATAATTCTATTTTTTTAAATTCAGCAACTAAAAATACAGCTTTTTTGTTCCTTAATTTTTTTCGAATGTCTTTTCGTTCTTGAGAAAAAAATATTAAAACCGTTAAGGGGATAGAGATAACCCGTAAAGTGGAAAGTAAAAAAATTCTTGTGTACTTCATGTATACCATCAGCATTCGTACCTCCTATACTTACTTTTTTCTACTTTTATTGAGGGAAATCATCCACCACCTCCTTCTTCTAGGTTCCTTTTTTTCGCAGAGGATTTTGGCGCAACATGTAACCACCATTCCAGCAGCAATGGCAGCTATTTGGTCATCCATTATAAATATCGTATATTTTTTCGATACCTTTCCGAGAACCTTGACCGTACGACAGTGAATATCGAACTAAACGTTGGAAGCAATATTTTGTGGCATTTGTTCAACCTCAAGTTTGTAGCATCGTGTGGGAGAACACATTTGCCAAGATTATTGTGCCGAACGTTGGACCCAACAATGCATCCAACGTTTTATCAAACGTTGGACGCATCGTGTGGGACCGGCTTCAGCAGTAAAAAATTCCGCTTCAAACTCCCCCCGCACGCCGCCGGCTTACGCGCTTAGATTTGTTTACGGCGGTTGCTATGGTAACGCAATGGTGAATATCCATAAGCCAAATAAAGATTGGGAGCGGCATAAAGTGCTGCTGCAGGCTACAGGCGTTTATTGGCTTGTTATAGAATTAATGTGAATTAGTGCGTTCGGATCATCGGAGGCGGAAGCAGTTTTGCATCGTGTCGTGTATCGTGGTATTTGTAGTACCGTAAAAGTTAGACGAAATGTTTCCGTTGTACGATCCGGTCTGCATTTTATTAGAAACATTATTTTCCTGGTGAAAAACCGAGGACAAAAGAGACTTTTAAAATACGGGGGCTGAAGGATCTAAGCCTGTCCTTGAAATAGAAAAACAAAACAAGCTTTGCTTGCCAATAGCTTTGCTCAGCTTCGGCTTGAGATGAGCAGCGGGACGATGTAGGACGTAGTAGGTATTTGTTCGTAGTAAATGAGTAACAATTATCGTGGTTAATAACGTACTGATTTATTCTAAGATTTACATTCCATTTATACAACTATCAATTAAACAATGCGTGCGATCTCAATGATGCAAAATAGTAAAATTTAATAACATTATATTATGTATAGTCATCAGAACGTGCAAGGTTCAACTGACGTGACTGTAAGAAGGTCAGTGTAGACACTGTACATACCATCTAAGTAAATATTAAATATGCATAGAATTGTCTTATTAAATTATAGAAATTTTATGTGTAATTGTGAGAATTATACATTCCGCGGCCTGTCTCCGATGGATGAAGTGAGAGATCTTAACTCAAATTCCTCGTTTTGAGTGGTCCTGTGATCTGGTTTCCTGTTGCGTTTCTTCTGTTGATGCTGTGCTACAATGATTTTGGCTGTATACCATCCTGCAATTATAAGAATGGCTATGATAATTGTAGTGATGCTGCTAATTGCTATGGAATGATGGTGAATGTTTCGCCAAAGAATGTTCTGTAGTTGCTCTTGTTGGTGTTCTTGATCGTTTATCAATTCATGAAGGCTGTCTGTCAGTTCGAACACTGGCTCGGTTGGTAAAATGTCTAGTTGTTTCTGGTGGATCGCATTGCCTAATAAGTTTGGGACCGCTTTGGAATAACTATTTAACACTGGAACGGTGGTGCTTCGTTTAGGCGTGAGTATGTTTTGTTTTGTTTGAATTATACACTCTTGAGATATTTGAATTGTCCCTGTTGCGTTTATTGCAACATCTTCCCGCGCACCATTGCAGATTACAGATATTACCGTTGGAGAGCTGGATATGAACATCCAAGTATTGGCTGCGCACAGCTGTTTCCATAGTATGCCTTTTATGCTGCTTTTTTCAATGGCGCAATGTCTTGGAGCGGCTCGTTCATATATTTCATCTATAATACATGAAGGATTTGTTTCTATATTTCTGACTGAACTTGGTGAACAGATAAACTGATGTGGATCATTGGGGTATGGTTTAATGCATTGTTGTAAGTCGTTTTCATGAAGTTGGAAGTACAGTTGCGTGTCGTAGTCGACGGCTATGTAGTCATTAGTGACGTGGAGGTTCCAATACGATCCGTTTTCGATTTTCACCGGAACTGGCGTAGTAGTTATAATAGGGGAGCGCCTCCTCCTCCTCCTCTTCCTCTCTCTCATGTCCCTCATTCTTAACTTCCTCCCCTTTTATTCTCGTTCGCATCATATTTTTTAATTTTTTCTCTTTGTTCTCCCACATTTGATTTTGCATTCTTAAGTCTTATAAATAGCTGCATCAAGATCATTTTAGTATGTTAAGGTACGAGTGACTGTTAAAAGAAAAAAATCTGTTGAATAAATCTATTAATAATAATATTAAAATAAAATGAGTGAATCAGTTGGAGAAAGAAATCGATCCATTCCGCTTCAGACAATTAGCCTCGAAGAAATTATACCAGGAGTTCAAGAAGAAAATATACCATTAGTTCGAGAAGAAAATAATGGGATTGTTTTAAAAAATTTGAATAAAACTGAGAGTGAAGAGAAAAAAGTGTTTTGTGCTATTTGTTTTGAAATAATCGAATATTATGATTCATGTAGACCAAATACATGTTCCCACATTTTTTGTTTAAAATGTATTTTAAGATGGAATGATGAAAATGGTTGTTCTATAATGGTAAACAATTGTCCTGTATGTCGCACTAGATATTACTATTTGGTACAAATCTTCAAAGATGTAATTAGACATCATTTTGTTGTAATTTTAAAAAGAGGATAATATTTTTTATAATTTGTGTTTGTGAAAACTCTGGTAACAAATAATTTTGTAAAAAAAAGTAAATGTAAATATATATAATAATTGACACACATTTTTTCCTTTTCCTATATTGAAACGACAACAATGATCTAACAAGTTTTTTAATACATACTAATTTTCACATTACATAACAAAACAATTGTTATGGGTTTACACAAAAAGTGCCACGCCCTAAAATGGCACCACTTTTGCAAATGGAAGCTTAAATTTTCTTATGGGAATTTACATGTAAAAATGACGGTTTTGATTGTCGGACCGGCATAGCCTAATCTACTACTTTTTAATTATACTAATAATATTAATATAATTTGCATCAAGTAAGAGAAAACTCAATTGAATACAGAAACAAGCGTTAACAAAATGTTATGCTAATATATGAGTGCTTCTAGTGGCAGTTGACATAATCGACACTTTTTTTTTTACATATGATTAGCTATTTCATTTACAAATACAGTGTCAGATGTTACAATAAAAAGAAGTATTTTGCATATAGCAATGAAAATATATAACCGCTTATAGTAACAGTTGACATTTTTTAAAATTAATATTGTTGACGTATTCTACTTATTATCTTTACAATTTATGTTTAAAATTAATATTTTTGATATAATCTACCCATTACGTTTATAACCTATATTTAAAATTAATATTGTTGAAATAATCTACCCATCACCTTTATAAACTATGTTTATTATTAATATTTAACAACATAATTTTCTATCTCTTTTTTTTCATTTTTGTTGCAGTAAAAGCAAGCATGTTCAGGAATTAGTAGAAAAAGATGTATCCTACAAATAGCACAATGTAAATCAGAAGCACTAACAACATAGGCTCTTTTGTAGTGGCAGCTCACATGATCGGACTCCCCTCTCCGTAAATATCTCATGTGAATTGCACTACAAGGAAGGCAAATAGCAAATGTTCCTAGTCTTCGACTTTCAATTTTAGAGTAGCTTTGTATAAGACATACATCTTTTTCTTCAAAATTATTAAATAATTCACTAGCCCTAAACTTGCTTACTTTTACGTCAGCCTCGGTTCCTAAATTTAGCAGTTGTCCATCCATGTCCACTCCTTCGTCAATTTCCTGATCATCTTCCTCCATCTCTTCTTCTTCCTCCTCAATATAATTAATGTCGATGTTACATAAGAATGATCTTCTAACAAGCCTAGATGATTTGTCCAAAAATGAATGTTTATAAGTGATGGAATCGCCTTCCAAGTTAATAAAAATTTCTTTTCTTTCTTCAATTTGAGCGGCGTTCTCCACATTATTTTCTTCAATTTGGTCAGCGTTTCCAATCATATTTTCTGCCATCGTTAGGAGCTTTAGATTTATATAGATATATTTGATAAAAAACAATTTTGGTTATAGCTTATAAAATAATATCGACAACTGATATTACAGCGAATGATACTGTATGATCGTCGAGTGGATGTTCTTAAGTATATATCCCATCAACCACCACTTTTACTACCTGCAATACTTAAGTTTTTTTTTTTTTTTTTTTTCTTTTTTCGCTGTCCCTTTCCCTGTCAGTTTCCTCGGGGGGGGGCTTGGCCCCCCTTAAACCCCTCTCACCCTCACCTTATCTTCTTTCTCTCCCTTCCTTCTTTCTCTTTTTTATATGTTTCTCCTTTTTCCTTCCTTCTCCTTTTTCCTTCCTTCTCCTTTTTCCTTCCTTCTTCTTTTTCTTTCCTTCTCCTTTTTTCTTTTCTTCTTTTTTAATCTAACCTAACCTAACCTAACCTAACCTAACCTAACCTAACCTAACCTAACATAACCTAACCTAACTTAACTTAACCTGAAGAGGGTAGCCCGAAATTGGGGAACCGGGATTTTAGTCTCGGAAATTCAGGGGTCCGGGGGGGGGGGGAGGGGGGGGGGAGGGGGGTAAGGTTGTTGATCGGCTTGGGAAAGTGGTTGTTAGAGATTGTCGTTCAACTTTAAGTAGGACACATGTGATTAACTTTTGCATATAAAATCGCCTCAGCGAAGAGACGAATGCAATTGATTTCTGCATTCACACTGTGCAGAGCTCGCGAGTTTTCTGGTGTTTACATTGTGTCTATTTGGTAAATTTTTATTTTTATTTCTAACATTTTAGTTGGCAAGATTTAATTCTTATATATATTGGTGACATTTTTATGTACATTTGTGGCATTTTTATTTGTTATTACGATTTTTTTCATAATGGACAATTTTTTGGCATCGAGTAGCAAAATAATTGACAATGACTTTGACTTATACACATGTACTCAAATGCAGAATTTTGCAAACCAACAAAACAATGAAACAGACGTATTTACAACTAGTCAACAACAAACTATTCAGGACTTGAATGAAATTATTTACAATAGCCAAGTTCAGAATAATGCCAACAAACACAACAACGAAAAATATTTATTTACAGCTACTCAACAACAAACTCTTGACGATCTTAATGACATTATTGACAACAAAACGGACTTAATTACAACAAAAACTAAACAAACTCTTGAAGAACTGAATGACATTGACGAAACTCAAAATTCTAGCTATGAGGATATTGTTTGTTTTCAAAAATCTAATCCAAATTATTTAACATTAAAATCGCCAATTAATTCTCCGAGACCAATTTGCTCTCCCTTTTTGTTTAGTGAAAATTCTGATTCGGAAGAAGAACAAATTGATCAAAATTTAAGTTTGGCAATTTGTCCTACTAATTCACCATATGATATTGTAAATTCTGATTCGCAAGAAAAACAAATTGATCAAAATTTAAGTTCGGCTATATCTTCTATTAATTCACCATATGCTATTGTAAATTCTGATCCGCAAGAAAAACAAATTGATGCAAATTTGACTTCGGATATTTCTCCTAATAATTCACCAGTTGAACAAAATTCAATTTCGAAACCATCATTTATCATTAAAAAAAAATTTAAAATTAATAAAAAAAATAAAAAACAAATAGCAAACCTTAAGTGTCTGGGTTTCGCTATTCAAAATTTAACTAATTTGATCACAATTAAAAAGGGAGACGAAAGTACGGTGAATTATGTTAAACAGGCCTTTGACAAATTAGTTGACTCATTTGAAGAAATGGATTCATAAAGTCAATTAATTTCTATTGCTTTTTTCAAAATTTGACTATAACTAAATAAAAATGCACAATATTAATTTTATTATTATACAAAGAACTTCAAAAATGCAATTGCTTTTTTCAAAATTTGACTATAACTAAATAGAATTGCACAATATTAATTTTATTATTATTATTATGCAGAAAACTTCAGAAATGCATAAGTGTGTAACATGTAATAAAGTCTTTACTAGAAAGGATAATTTACTGCGACATATTAAAAAACATGTTAACGGAAATTCCACAAAACTCAACAGTTGGTTGAAAAAACCAAAGCTTGTTAAAGGTAAGAACATTTTATTTTTCATGTCATATTTTGTAAAATATTTTGTAAAATATTTTTTTCTTAATTTATATAGATTCTACAAATATTGTAAAATATTGTAAAGAATGCAAGAAAAATATAAACCAAAGTCTATGGGGTGGACATCTTCGATCTAGTGTGCACAAGAACAATTCCAAAATAGGCTTGGAGGAAGGTGTTGAAATTATCAAGTCAGCATTCAGGGAACGAATAATATCTTATAGGATTTCCTCACACCAAAACTTCATAAATGTGAAAGAATATTTTCAACATTTGGAATACAAAATTGCACATCTAATAGATCAAGAACTGCAGAAACATAAATGTATCAAGCTAAATATGGAACTGTTCGGTTTCTATTTTAACCCCAGCAGCGACAGCTATGATGTCAAATCTTTTAATGCGCCGTTCCAAGTCATTTGCCAGGGATATCAGAAAAAAGAACTGTTAGAGCAAATCTGCACCATTATTGACCAGAAAGCTGACGAATTTGCAGAAAGAGATTCAGGTAAAGAATTTATTTTCGATTTTACAACAGCAACAAAAAAAGTAATTTTTTAATTTTTACGTTGCAGGATGGGCTTTGATGAATTTACTTCATTTGGAAATTAATGTTAACAATCACAATCCGCTGAGAGCCTCATCTTTTATCGAACTTCCTCAAGAGATCAAGAGACGTCAAGCTGTGATCAACATTAGGAATGATGACAACTTTTGCTTCGCCTGGGCAGTTGTGTCTGCTCTTCACCAACCACGCGGATTAGATTTTGAAACTTCATCCTACCCACACTACTCTTCTGTTTTGGATATGTCAGGTATAGAATTTCCAATGTTGCTAAAGAACATTAAGATTTTTGAAGAAAAAAATAACATTTCTATTAATGTATATGGATTAGAAATTATAAATCCTAAAAAGGGGTATGAAGTAATTGGTCCACTTTATTATTCATCGAATAAAAAAAATCAACATGTCAATTTATTGTTAATAAGTGATGATGATGAAAAAACTTTTCATTATTGCTATATTAAAGATTTATCAAAACTAGTTTCTGCACAAATTTCTAAACATCACGGAAAAAAATATATTTGCGATGGTTGTTTACAATATTTCCCTACAGAAGAAAATTTATTACAACACAATTGCTATGATTGTGATCATTTACGAATTAACCTACCTTCTAAAGAATTAATAAAAGATAAGTTTGGAAACTATTCATATGATAATATTTTGAAATTTGTAAATTATCATAAACAAATGAAAGTTCCTTTCGTGGTGTATGCAGATTTTGAATGCATTTTAAAGCCTTTAAATAATGACAATGTTGATAAAAATCCTAATACTTCATACACCTTAAAACAATATGAACATATTCCACATTCATTTGCCTATTACATTAAATGTTCCTTCGACGATAATTATTCTAAATTTGAAAAATATAGAGGTCAAAATTGTGATACATTATTTATAAATTCTTTAGAAAGAGATGTGTATAACATATACAATAAATATTTAAAGGCTCCTAAAAAAATGATCCCTTTGAACGAACTGGACAAAATTTATCATAACTATGAAAAAGTTTGTCATATTTGTAATAAACCTCTTTTAAATGACAGGGTTGCAGATCATTGTCATATAACCGGTCTTTATAGAGGTCCAGCTCATTCACTCTGCAACATAAATTACAGAATACCTAACTTTATTCCAGTTATATTGCATAATTTGCGTAATTATGATTCTCATCTATTTCTTAAAAAATTATGCTTAAACAAAGAACAACTAACAGTTATCGCACAAAACAAGGAAAAATATATTTCATTTGAAAAGCTTATTCATGTGGATAACTATTTTGATAAAAAGACACAAAAGGCTAAGAAAAAAAATATATCATTAAGGTTTATTGATTCTTTTCAATTTCTATCCCATTCTTTATCAAAACTCTCTGAAAGCTTAAAAGATGAACAATGTAAGGAAATAAAAAAAATTTTCAATGATGATGAAAGATTTAAACTTATTCGGCAAAAAGGTGTGTTTCCTTACAGTTATATTGATGATTATTTAAAATTAGAAGAAACAACTTTACCTCAGAAAGACCAATTTTATAATACTTTAACGGATGAGCACATCAGTGATGCAGAATACCAAAGAGCTGTAAAGGTTTGGCAATTGTTTAAATGTGAATCTCTTGGTCAATACTCCGACGTTTACTTACTCTCTGATACTTTACTTTTGGCAGATATTTTTGAAAATTTTAGAAGCACTTGTTTATCCACATATAAGCTCGATCCAGCTCATTTTTACACTTTTCCAGGTTTATCCTGGGAGGCGTGTTTGCGTTATACTGGAATAGAGTTAGAATTGTTAACTGATCCAGATATGATACACTTTTTCAAAAAAAGCGCATTTGTAGAAAATCTGAAGCTAATAACCCATTTCTTTTAAATTTTGATCCTTTAAAGCCAACTAAATACATAATTTATTATGATGCAACAAATTTGTATGGTTATGCAATGTCACAGCACATTCCAACGGGAGATTTTGTTTGGTTAACAGATAAAGAAATCAATGATTTAAATATTATGAATATTTCTAAAAAATCTAATAAGGGATATGTTTTAGAAGTTGATTTAGAATATCCTACAAGTCTACATTCCTATCATAACGATTTTCCGTTTTGTCCAGAAAACTTGAAACCGCCAAATTCTAAATGCATAAAATTAATACCCAATTTAAATGATAAATCAAAATATGTTATTCACTATCAATTATTAAAACAATGTTTGGAACATGGACTCAAGTTAACTAAAGTTCATAGAGTTTTACAGTTTTCTCAATCTGATTGGTTGAAAAAATATATAGACTTGAATTCAAGATTAAGAAATGATTCAAAGAATGAATTTGATCGTAATACTTACAAGTTGGCAAATAATAGTATTTATGGCAAGACTATGGAAAATGTTGATAGGAGAATTGACGTAAGACTTGTTACAGAGTGGGAAAAAAATAGAAGAAAAGATGGTGCTGAGAATTTAATTGCAAAACCATATTTCAAGGACTTAACAATATTTTCTGAAAACTTGGTAGCTATTCAAATGCAAAAGATTCAAGTTACTTACAATAAACCAATAGATGTAGGCTTCTCAATATTAGATATATCTAAAACTGTCATGTATGATTTCTTTTATAATTTTTTAAAACCTCTTTATCAGGAAAATATTTCACTTTTATACACCGATACCGATTCGTTCATTTTAGAAGTCACAACTCCAAATATTTATTCTGACATGATAAAAAATATTCACAAATTTGACACATCTAATTATGAATTTAATAATATTCATGAAATGCCTATTACAAAGTCAGTTATAGGAAAATTCAAAGATGAATATGCTGGTGAACCCATTACTGCTTTCTTTGGTACTGGAGCAAAAGCATATTGTATTAAAACGGAAAACAGTTTAACAAAAAAAGCAAAAGGTGTTAAAAAAAGTGCAATTAAAAAGCAGTTGGATTTTATTCATTATAAAGATGTTGTTGAAAATCATTCTAAAACCTTTTGTTCAATGTATGTTTTTCGATCTAGACAACATACAATTTTTACAGAGTTAATTAATAAATTGGCTTTGAGTTCCGAAGATGATAAGCGGTATAAAATTCCCTATAGTTTTAATACATTAGCTTGGGGACACCAAGATATTGCTTTGTATCAATGGAATGCAGAACATGAAGATTTAGATATATTTATGTAGATATTATAAGGTATTTAAATTTGTTGTTTTTGAAACCAAAGTTAGTCTTCATAAGTCTTTCACAAAATGTGCATAGAAACTTTTGACAAAGAAATTAATAACAGTTATTTTAAAACATATGAAAAACGACTTTCCACTTTTAAAAAATGGAAAGGAAAATTGAGACCAGAAGTGTTAGCTGGAGCTGGCTTTTACTATACTTCAATCAATGATATTTGTAAATGTTTTTATTGTGGTATTGAAATTTTTGATTGGTTAAGTTATGATGATCCTATTGTGGAGCATAAGAAATTTGCTAGGAATTGTGATTTAAATAACTGTTTATGGAAAAATAGGAATCGAATAATTGTAACCATTCAAAATAAGTCTTCAAGCTACACATTTTATATAGTATTATTAATATCCTTATTTATGAACTTTTACATATATTTAAATTAAGTATTTTATTGTTATTTTTTTACAACTGCTTTTGCTTTCGTGGTGAAAGTATCTGCTTAATGTTAATAAATTTGGAATATAATTATTAATTTGTTTTAATGACTATCAGTAGATCTCAATTTATTCTTCTTTATTTTATTTTCCAAAATGTTTTTTATGTTCATCATCCCCCTGGCGTAAGTGTGAAATATGTTTTTCTAATAAAACAGACGTCACTCTAAGTAAATATTGTAAATTTATGAAAATTGGATTAATTAACAATAGTACAATTAGTTGGATGGAACGAATAAATGGAAATGAAAATGCAAGTAAATTTTTTAAAATTTTGTATCATTATCCAAATCGATCTATTTTTGATACAAATTGGATAGAAAGGTTAGAGTTTAAAAATAATCAGTTACAAATTTTAACCCCCATCTGTACCAATTATTATGACGGATTCAAAAATTATTACTTTTCCATCATTAGTGTTACATTAAACTTTGCATTATTTTTATACATTACCATTTTAATTATTTATCTTTATTACAAATTTCAAACTGGAAATCTATTTTTTCATTAATCCATTTTAATCGAAACTTTAAAGAAAGTGGGGATGAGAATATTTAAGTACAAGAATAACACAATATGTTTCAGTCTCGTTTAGTCATTATGAACAACGCCGTGGTTCATAAACCTTTGGAAACGCTTCTTAATTCAAAAATTTATTTTTTAAATAATTCTTTGTCAAAATTTGTTCTTGTTGGCATTAGTTTAAATGATTTTTCTCCAAAAATTGTAATTGGTGGAAAAACTGGATTTTCAATCGCACTAACCGAAGAAAATTGGAAAGACATTTGTGTTCATCAAGGAATTATTGTAAACAATTTCTACTTTCCTCAAGTTGATCAAACCAGTGTGAATATAAACAACATTCATCTGCAGGTTCAGAAAATAAATGATACCCCTGTTCTACAAATTACAAAAGGCCCACACTTCATATACTTAGGACAAGAGTCTTTGGACAATTTGTGGCGATTAAAGGAAATTATTGATTATAGATTATCTATACTTAAAAGGCAAGAATTCAATACATATTTCAAAATATTTCAAAATAATATTTCATCTGATTGTGGCGACTTGTGTACGCATGTTTATAATATAATAAGTCCAACAGAAAATCCTAACAGTGAAAATGTTTCAACTATGATGGAATTACTTGCTTTATATCCTGAACAAATGGAAAACAAATTGAAGCAAAATGGAACAAAACGAAAATATTACGAAGAAAACAATGAAAATGGATCAAAAAGAAAATATTACGAAGAAAACAATATCTTTTCTGGAAGAGAACAATAAGGTGCATGTGTTAGTGAAGTGGAGCTTTGCTTACAGACAAGCCCGTAGGAGTAACTTTCAGATGTGGTACTTAGATAGACTCCGTTTTGAAAAAAGAATAAATGATTGTAAACTTATTCTAGATTCGATATTATCTGAGGAACATAGAAATAAAATATATTTGACACGTTTTAATAAAAATTGTATTTGATGTTTTACTTAATAAAATTTTAGTTTAGTAAATGTGAATTTTATTTGAAATTAATTAGCACATTAAGACTTTGTAATTTGTATCAGCTAAAGCATAAAGTGAGGAACAGAAATAAAACAAATTTAACTAAAATTTAATTTCAATTTAATTAAACAATATTTTTTTTATCAAGTCCTAACCATTTCACATAAACTTTGTTTCCTTTCCTTCTCAAAATCTTCTCAATAAGATACACATCGGTATGCTTTACTTTTAGTAATTCTTGCTCATAAAAACCACCCAGAATGTCCTGATTATCTTCGTCTTGAATTAAATATGTCCAAGGGTTTGTCATCTTAACTTCTTTAATGTGGAATATCTCATTTGACCAATTTGGTGTGTAACCTTTTGAAAATGCCTCTCGATGCTTGCTTATTCGTACGTGATCACCCACTTTAAACTTTGGAGATTTTATATCTAACGTTTTAGCATGAGTAAATGCAGATTTCAAGATTCTATTTTCATTTCTTTTATTTACTTGTTTTGGCTTCATTCCTATTGAAGAATGTTTTGTATTGTTGTAATCTTTTACAATATCTGCTAATATATTAAACCATTTGTAATTTCCTTGAATGCTAAATATTTTCCACATATTATTCTTTAAAGTCCTGTTCACTCTTTCTACTATACTCGCTTTCAAATTGGAAAACGTGCTATAATGGTTAATTCGAAATTGTTGCATCAAATTTTGAAAATTTACATTGAAAAACTCTCTCCCTCTATCCGTTTGCAAGTTTTTTGGTGGAGTTTTTGCACTGATTAATATTTTTTTCATTGCCGCTGTTACGTCTTTTCCAGATTTAGATTTTAACGGTTCGGCCCAAACATACTTAGAAAATACATTTATGGTAATCAAGATATATTTAAATCCCTTATTAAATTTGGCATAGGGTAACATTTCAACCAAATCAGCTTGAAAAAGATCATTTAACCCTTTCACTACCACCCTTCTGCGTTTGTAGTTTTTTCTAGCAGGTTTATGTAATTCATTAACGACTTGTTGTTTAACGGTTGTCATGACAACAAACTTGTTCACTTTCTATGTTTTGTAATAATTCGAAATATAACTTTTATATGTTTTTTCCTATTCATTCAGTTTATCAATTTGTATTGTATAACTTTTTTCATTTAAAATTTTACTAATTTTAGTAATCTCCTTTTCTAACGCATTAAAGGATTTTTTTATCTCTCCAGTTAAGAAAGTAGTTGATCTACTATCACTATTTTTTAATTCCTCCTCTGTTTTATTTAGTTCTTGTTCTGAATTTCTTAATTACACTGGACATTATATTTTCCAAGGAAATATATTGTTGATTTTCTTCCAAAGTGAGTTGGTCAATTG